>CAXKWD010000007.1:148154068-148610068 GCA_964059195.1 Ectobius pallidus
TTCAATCAAAATTCCATGGGGAATTAAAAAAACTGAATTACACAAATTTCAAATATATCAAACAATATTTTCTTAATTAAAATGCTGTAGAGCATCTACAAAATAAATTTGTTGCAATAGATAATAATTATCGCGCCCTTTGTCCTTGCTATAGAATGTTACTTAAAGAAGTACTAACCTGTGAGCCACTGGCCCTTGGTTGGAGTGGTACGAAGCTTTGCACCTGTCCTCCTGAAACAGAGAAAGGAAAATATTTCTAAGCCAAAGCTACTGACATCTTGCGATGTAAAGTCTACTAATCTTATCCAAATATCTTACACCAGTGTCCTTTAGTTACCAACACAATGCATTTATTGCTTCGTGCCCATTATTTCTTTCAGAATAGTGGTTTCTGTTGTCAAGTGATGAGTGATGTTTTATAAGTAACAAAAGTTTTTGGTTGAATGCTGTTCTTTTTTTCACAACTGACAAAATATGATATATAGTTGTGCTGATGTACCAGGATTTGAAAGTAATCTAAGCTTGAAACGAGCAAAAATTTCATTTGGATAATGAAACACGGCGTCACAATATAGTTAATTATTAGACCGATAAGTTGTTACTTTATATCCATGATATAGAATATGTGTGGCATAATTTTTACAATCACATAAAATAAAGAACGCTGTCTAAATATTTAACTATTCAAGCAATTTTATTTTAATGGAGACTTCAAACAGAACCTATTCAAAAGGTTTGATTGACTGAAGGACTGCGCTAATGAAAGATTCCAAAGAAAACTAGTAATTCTTTAATCAGTTGGAATCTAGTGAACAAGCTAGAATCTGATGTTTTGTCGAGAGAGTCAATTTAATTTTAACAGACAAGAAACTCTTGATACCTATTTTGTAATAATCAATGATCCATAAATCCATATATTGCATTACCTATTGATACCCATTTTGTAATAATTAATGATCCATAAATCCTTATATTACATTACGGTCCTGTTTTGATAAGTATGCTCCACCCTCCTGGAACGCATTTATGATAAAAACCTTAAAAATATGCCATAAATAAAAACTAAATTAAACACTGAAGTTATTCTGGTTGTAAAACTAAGAGATCTAAAGCTAACATGGCATTGGTTATATATCGAGGATTCTCAGGATTCCAGCTGGGTAAGAAGGTTGAAGCCGTCTGGAGCTTGCAGAAACTTCAACAGAAGCTAAATTTGATGTAACATAATTTTACCTATAAAATTTCAGTCCACCATGAGCTGAAAGCTGGATTCACCAGACATTATATTGAAGGCTAGTTCACAAGCGAACAAAAAAAGTATAATGCACAAATAATCTCCAAACCAGATAATCCACACCTTAATGCAATTCCATGTGGAAATCCAACTGCCTGATGTAACACTCCCAAACAAGTAGTTAGCTGGTGTTAATTTACTCCATCAGGAAATCAAGGGTGAGTTGCGATCGATTTCTGTTCTTTAAAGTTTTCCATACAATAGAAACCTGATTTGCATGTCTAATAAAAGGATTTTCTGTTTAAAGGAAGGGTAAACTAAAAAAATACCATTTTCTTATTTTAATCTCATCGCACGGAGCTTTGAATTACGAAACGAATGGTGATCTCGTGAACTTCAGGTGCCCAATATTACGCCTTGTACGGGTGAAGTAAAACGCTCCTGTGACGTCACTCCTGACTAACTCGCTGGCAGGACAACAGCTACTGTAATGCTCGCGCCTGTGTTTCTAATACACCACAAAGTCTCATTTGTGTTTCTTGTTGATAGAGATGTCTGCAATGTTACCTTATAAGAACAAATCTCGGTATTCACAAATTAATTTCAAACGAAAAGAAAATGACAAGGAATTATTGAAAGAATTGCAAGGAAGAAAAGAAAATACGGAATGTGGGCTGTGTATAGCCTACATATGAAAAAGGGCCACGAGAGCGTGTGTTGTTGGGACTCTGAAGTAATTTGTGAACAGAAGGGGGTTGTGGACTGTATAACACAACCTGCCTCATTCGATAGCGTTATTATAAATAAAGATACACTAGTTGCCAGGCGTTATCAGTTAATACTTAGAGCTAATACAGTTCAAAAACAAAATATTTTTCAAGATACGAACAGAGTCACTTTCAGATTCAGAATCATCTTTTGCCGTAGTAGAAATGACTGAAATGCTAAAAAAAGCTATCTAAATCACAATTTCTAGAAGAAACATTCAATGAATCTGAGCAAACATTGACATAAGTTTCATTTCCTAGTTCACACTGAGCACCTACGCTGTTAGAAACTGAATTTTCGTCATAAATACTAGATTCCACATTCATGAACTGTCCATTCCCTGATTCGGATGGATTATTGTTCGAATCTTGCAACAACTCTCTCATTTCCTTCTTCAAGTACGACGATTTTCTTTTCTTCATTGGCGGTGTTTCAGATTTCCCACGCAAAAGAAGTGATGGCACAGCACTTCTTTTTTAAACAGATTGCGGGGTTTCTCCAGTTAACTGTTTTCGTAACTGTACCGAAAGCTCGGTATCATTTCCTTCAAAATGTTGTGAACAAACCGTACTGTATTTACTAGGAACAAATTTTTCACTTTTTATTTTCATCGGCACTTTCTTTTAGGACCCGGATGTTTATGACCTAAAAATGTTAGAAATATGCAAGCATTTATGACCTAAAAAATGGCGAAATATGACTAATAATATGACCTAGAGACAATTTTTTTTTTCAAAATCTTGTCGGTTTTTGCAATTAACATTTTATGAGAACACATTAATTTGAACCAAATTTAATAAAATTTGTTGCTTGACATTTTTTATTTTCCTAATTTTTTTACCAGTTATTTCCCAACTAAAGGTGAGTTCAAAACTATGGCAAAAAAAATTTTGGGCTCATACTTTTTTTTTGGCGGCCATTTTAAGTTTGCTTTTTAACCATATTTCAGTCGAAAACATGTTTTGCATAAATGTATGTAACTCTGTTAATTTTATAGATAACAAGACAAAATAAACACCAAAATTATCAGAATGAAATGCTCTACATTTTTGTTTTAACACAATATTACCTAAGAAGTGAGGAAAGTGAAGAAAAAAATTCAAATCTACAAATTGAAAATTGACTTAAAACGGGAGTTTTAGTGCCGCAAAATTATTAGAAGGAAGAAAGACTCGCCCTTAATTTTTTTTTTCTGGTGTAGATCTACTATAGGACTACTCGCTGTAGAAGTTTAAAGCTTGAGAACTTTGCGGTTTTTGTATTACAGTTTTTCAAAAATGCCCAAAACCATATTTTGGCAATATTTGAAGTAGAATATCTCAAAAGGGACTGAGTGAAAAATTATGAAATTTACATAGATAACACCTCTTTACGATATAAAGATGTGATATAAATTTGATGACTGAGACTCAACTGGTTCCCGAGTTATAGTGCATCGAAGTTGGCCATAACTGCAAACTATGCACCGAAATTTCAACACTCTTCAAAGCTTTGAGGAAACCAAAAATTTGTCATGTTAACTGATGAAATGTAGCCTACATATACAACTCTTTTTTGTAACAAACTTAGGCTCACAAAAATTTTATATTTAAAATTAAAAAAGTGAATTTTTACTATTAAATTACCGTTAAATTTCGTGTGCCTATAACGCAATTTTTGGCCAAATTCAAAGCACTGTTACTCTGGAACCAGTTGAGTCTCAGTCACCAAATTTATATCACATCTTTATATCGTAAAGAGGTGTTATCTGTATAAATTTAATAATTTTTCACTCAGTCCCTTTTGAGATAATCTACTTCAAATATTGCCAAAATACGATTTCGGGCATTTTTGAAACACTGTGTAAAAAAAAGGGCAAAGTTCTCAACCTTGAAACTTCTTCAGCGAGTAGTCCTATAGTAGATCTACACCAGAAAAAAAAATTAAGGGCGAGTCTTTCTTCCTTCTAATAATTTTGCGGCACCAAATCTCCCGTTTTAAGTCAATTCTCAATTTGTAGTTTTGAAATTTTTTCTTCACTTTCCTCACTACTTAGGTAATATTGTGTTAAAACAAAAATGTAGAGCATTTCATTCTAATAATTTTCGTGTTTATTTTGTCTTGTTATCTATAAAATTAACAGAGTTACATACATTTGTGCAAAACAAGTTTCCGGCCGAAAAACTGTTACAAAGAAAACTTAAAATGGCCGCCAAGAAAAAAGTATGAGCCTAAAAAATGTTTTACTCTAGTTTTGAACTCACCTGATATTGGGGAGTAACTGGTAAAAAAATTAAGAAAATAAAAAATGTTGAGCAAAAAATGTTATTCAATTTGGTTCATTTCTAATGGATTGGCCCTATTTTGGCACTATTTGAAGTAGAATATCTCAGAAGGGCCTGAGTGAAAATTATGAAATTTATACACATAACACCTCCTTACGATATAAAGATGTGATAATAATTTGGTGACTGAGACTGAACTGGTTCCAGAGTTACAGTGCATCGAAGTTGGCCAAAAATTGCAAACTATGCACCGAAATTTCAACGCTCTTCAAAGCTTTGAGGAAATTATAAATTTGTCATGCTAACTGATGAAATGTAGCCTACATGTACAACTCTTTTGTGTAACATACTTAGGCTCACTAAAATTTTGCATTTAAAATTACAATGTGGATTTTTACTATTAAATTACCGTTAAAATTCGTGTGCGTATAATGGCATTTTTGGCCAAATTCGATGCACTGTAACTTGGGAACCAGTTGAGTCTCAGTCACCAAATTTATATCATATCTTTATATCATAAAGAGGTGTTATCTGTATAAATTTCATAATTTTTCACTCAGTCCCTTTTGAGATATTCTACTTCAAATATTGCCAAAATACGGTTTTGGGCATTTTTGAAAAATTGTATTAAAAAAACCGCAAAGTTCTCAAGCTTTAAACTTCTACAGCGAGTAGTCCTATAGTAGATCTACACCAGAAAAAAAAATTAAGGGCGAGTCTTTCTTCCTTCTAATAATTTTGCGGCACTAAATCTCCCGTTTTAAGTCAATTTTAAATTTGTAGTTTTGAATTTTTTTCTTCACTTCCCTCACTTCTTAGGTAATATTGTGTTAAAACAAAAATGTAGAGCATTTCATTCTGATAATTTTGGTGTTTATTTTGTCTTGTTATCTATAAAATTAACAGAGTTACATACATTTGTGCAAAACATGTTTTCGACTGAAATATGATTAAAAAGTAAACTTTAAATGGCCGCCAAAAAAAAAGTATGAGCCCAAAAATTTTTTTTCCATAGTTTTGAACTCACCTTTAGTTGGGAAATAACTGGTAAAAAAATTAGGAAAATCAAAAATGTCAAGCAACTTGGCCTGGTTCATTTCTAATGGATTGACCCTTTAATAAATAGTAATATTAATCTTTATTAATAAATTTCGCTTTCTTTGCATCTGTCCCTTTTTACGCATCTCTCTCTTTCTCCTAATTCTCAGAAATATACGTAGGCCAACCTATATTTTGCGAAAGTATTTTTAGAACGAAAATACTGAGAAGTTACAAGCAATAATTCAGGGGTGTTCAAATCCCATCTCTGAGACGGCTGTAAGCAAACAAATGAAAATGGAATAAAAAAAACAAAAGCATGGGAAAAAATGAAAAATGATTGAAAATATGACCATAATATGAAAAATGACGGAAAAATGACAAAAAATACTGAAAAAGCTAAAATATGACATTATATGACCAATGAAAATTGCATAATTTTAATCACATTAGATGATATCATGTTTAAATTATATTTGCTATGGTAACATCACAAAGGAAAAAAAAATATGACATGTCATAAACATCCGGGCCCTACTTATAACGTTCGGGTGACGTATCTCTGTTGGGAAATCGATGGAAAGATATTTTAAGTGTGTTATCACCAGGGCCCGGATTCTGATGACCTAAAATTGTTTGAAAAATGACCTATAAAATGAGCCTAAAATTTAAAGAAAATGACCTAATAATTATAAAAAATGACCTAAAAACTGATATTTTATTTTTTAAAGCATTATTGTATACACAAAGTTATAGACTAATTTATACATATTTATAAAAACTGACATTGTTGAAAGGATGTAACTTAGGTCTGAAAGCTTAATTCTTTGTTCTTGAATGAAGCATCTGAAAAGAAAAGTAAGAAAATTGTTTTTAAAGTAAATCCTACAAAAATGTTGCATATAGTAACCTAGTAATTTATTTAAATATTACCAGTATGAAAGAAAAAGCTTGTAAACCCTACCTTATTCAGCATTGCAGTAAATCACTGTCAGCATACGAAGATTATCGAAGGTAAATGACCTCCGATTGTCTGAAAGGATGTTCTTATACATGGAGAAGCTCCTCTCCACATCCGCCGAAACAATGGGTGCATACTTGAAGTATGGTAGGTCACCAGGGGTGAGTTCTTCTTTAATGGCTGATGTGTCGAACTTTTCTCCCGATAGTACTTGGGAAATTGTGCATAATGTCTTGAAACCTTCGTTTTTTTCAAGCACACGCTTCAACTTATCGTTCACCATTTTTCCAATTTCACCTGGTAAACTCTTCATATCTAGTTCTATTCTCTTTATGAGAGCCACTGAATCCACTAGAGCAATCCCCTTTTCCTGAAGTTGCACAATAGCTGGTGATAAAGACGCAAAATGTGTCTTGATATATGACAATTTTCCCTTCATTTCACAGTTCGAATATAATTGTTGGGCATTTTCAATGGACTTCGCGTCCTCCGATTTCAAAGATTCGACCACTGTTTTAACAACTTGAAAATTGTCACAGTAATAATTGGAGGCATCGATCCAGGTACACCAACGTGTGATGACAGGTTCCGGTGGAAGAGGAACATTCGGAGCTTGGGATTTAAAAAGTTCCCTTCTTGCTGCAGCCTTCACAAAGATTTTTTTTGTGTTCGAGATTAGGCTATCAACTTGAGGAAAGTGTCCTCTCACTTCCTCTGCTACTCTATGTAATGCATGTGCTAAGCATGTTACGTGCACCATCTTAGGATAAAATGACATGATGGACTTGGCTGCTTTTACAATGTATGGTGCAGCATCAGTGACGAAAAGCAAAACGTCGTCATGGCGTATACCTTCTGGCCATAGGAGAAACATGGACCTGTCGAAAAGTCGGCAGATTGTAGAATGGTTCACGGACTCGAGTACTTCTGTCGTTAGCAGAAATACTTCACCTGGGCCGTTGATTTCTAGCGTTCCCACGATGACATTAGCCACATACCGGGCCTCGACGTCAGTGGACTCGTCAATGGAAACAAACACCTTCTTCCCACGAATTCTGTCCCTGATTCTTTTCAGTGTGTCATCGTAGCACATTGGTATATAGTTCTTTCTCAAAGTGGATTCATCCGGCATTGAACGACCTGTATGCCGCTCTAGAAAGTCTTTGAATTTATTGTTCGTTAATTTCCATAAAGGGATATTTGCCGAAGCGAGAGATTCGCACAAATCTTTGAAAAACTCGGAAGATACGTTTCTAGTTGCTGATACACTTTGTCCAATTAATAGCTGAGACTTCTGCTTGTTCTCGGCGTTCTGGATAGCACGTACATGTTTATCGCGGCTGATATGCTGCTGCACAGTGAATCGCTTATTTGCCGCCACTTTAATTTGGCACATTTTACAGAATAAAATGTTACCGTCTGTAGAGAATACTTGTTCACCAAACTCGGAAACTATTTGTCTTAAATGACATGATTTGGTAGGCTTCACTTTAGGCATTGTCACTTAACAATGATGTATTCTTGTCAATGAAACAATCAGGTGAAAACTTGAAAAATAAAATCACTCTGCTCACTGTAACTATTGTGAAAGTTCTTTCCTCAAGGATATTTATACTCACACTGAGGCACTGGCGAGTCAAACTTCGGCATTTTCTTTTGCGGTCTGCCGGATTATATTATTGTTTATTCAGGGTAAACAGTAGTTTGCACTCTCAAATCCAAGCAGGTGTCAGACTCAGTTACCAAGTCAATCTAACAACAACAGTAATATAATACAAATCTTTGGCGTTTCTTTGGTTCTTGTTTCCGGCTGAGACATGACAACACTCAACATAGAGTATGTCCTTCTTGCATTAAACAAACAATACTTCAAAGACAGCACCGCGGGGAACGAACTTAGACGCATTACTCAATCTAAATGCGTTAAAATGACTAAATAAAGAAGAAAATGACATGAAAATGACAAAATAATGACCTAAAAATTAAATAAATGCCCTAAAAACCTAAAATGGCAAAAAATGACCTAATAAAAATGCATTTCTGTAATCTAAAACCCATGATTAGGATTTACCTACAAGTTGGCAATGTCTATGAAGGATCAATAAAAAGATGACATGTCATTAGAATCCGGGCCCTGGTTATCACTCTTCGACGATGAGTATGTACACCCCACAACACAACAATAAACCATTGTTTGAACAGATACTCACTAAAAAACTGTAACAGTACACAGAATACTGTGAACTCTCTTTCACCGGGCGAGACTGAGCCAAGCACTCGTCAGGCGTGACGTCACGCGCCCACCGCGTTACAATAAACATATTCGTTTTGTGATTAAATGTGAAGGTATAAAACATTTCTAACAGTGAATATCATTTAATAAAAACATTTTCTTTCAATCCGTACGAAGAAAGTGACACTAAATTTTTAGTTTACTTTTCCTTTAAAGATCAGCAACAACAATGGACATGCCAATGCTCACTGTACCACCTATTTATCACAACCGTGTCTAGAGATGGAAAGAACACGGATTCAACCAAGTGCTGCAATTTAAACAATGAAAGGATATGATTTAAAATGCAGTATTTATAAAATTATTGTAAAAAATCTTAACTTTTGTGTGAAATTTCATGTTTTGTAGCTTGGCATGTACAATGCAGTCCACAAAACACCATAACTCCCTACGTAAGTTTTCTTCATGAGTATGATGGATTCTAGCAGCAAAGGAAGGAGTAAAAGACAAGATCTGAATGGCCTATCTGAGTTTTGCAGATATTTAGGATGCAGTTTGTCATTACATTATGTAATTAACTGTTGAGTTTGGTAATTGTATGTCTTGTTCTTAATCTCGATTGGTTATACATCCTATTAAATCTTCTGTTTCCTTAAAAAAAATTTAAAAAAAAAAAAAAAGCAATAAAACACCGTCCAGTTTGTTACTAAGGAGCAGGTATGATTAATGGCAATAGGCTGTTAATCGCTAGATGCTAAGGGGTGTGGTGAGGTGACTCTCTTGCATATTATCAGCTGAAGCGTAGTCCTCGGCAGCACTTTCTGAAGAACTGTGGTGGTGTGAAGATCTTTCTGTGAGGTCCCCCATGAAGGCCAGGTTTCAGCGTTTCATAATCTTCCTTAAAGGCATTATGTGTGGGAATGGGTGAACATTTCTCAGGTATGTTCAGCTTTTATTTTATAACGTAGTTTATTTTATTTTGTGATGGGAAACGATCTGGTATGGGGGCTCACTGAATGTTTCAAATTTGATGTTTTAGTTATATTCCATTCTTAGTTTTGCTGCGACTTTGTATCTTTTTTGTGTTTTAAAATTTCTTTATTTGTGCGAGTGTGAAATCTGTAAATATTTATTTTGTATTAATTTTTGCTTGCCATAAGATGGCAAGGCGACTGGCCTAGTGTTTTCATGGGTGGCCACCATCTTGTCTCTCGTTCTTTTCCCATATTTTTTGTTTGATTTTCTAAATGATCCTTTTGTGTATTTATTTTATTTTATTTTATTTATTTCTTGCCTTGTCCAGTTCTGTCCCCCTGTTTTCTTTTGTGAGCCCATGTCTTTGTCTCTTCATTTAAATTGCTTTGGTCTGGTTTCCCCCTCTCCTTCGTCTTTGAATGCGTCTTTTTTTTGTCACCAGTAAGTCCCCATCTTCAGGTCAAGGCGGGATATGAAGATGTATTTAGTTTGGTTTTAAATTTAAATAAGATGTGTGCCGCTAAGTGTGGAGGAGCTGGTTAGGGACCGTGTGTGTTAGAAATGTTGATAGTCAAGATATGTATGCTAATTTTGAAGATAAGCTATGTTACCTAAAGTAAATATTCAGGTTATGCATTAGTTGTTTGAAATTAAGATGTGTGTAACAGGGTGGGTGATGTGTTTTCATAACCCAATCTATATTTGGATTTTTAATGTCTCATTTTTAGGGTGATCATCTGGTATTTATGTGTGTGTGATCCTTCAGATCTACTTCATTATGCCTTTGATTTTCTAATTAGGATGCAGTACAAAACTTTCAGTATGTAATATGTTTGGGTTATGTTGGATGCCTTTTAGAAGGTTAGTAATTATTTAAACTGTTTTCGAAATGAAACATTAATTTCAAGAAGATTACTAAATGTAACGCAAAAAGCTTCAATATACAATTTATCATTCAGAATCTAGTCATTTTCTTTTTATGTTTTTTGGCACACATACCCAATTTTAAGTTTGATATTTTTTAAAATATACATTACGCTTTCCATCCCTTTAATCTTTGTGTTCTTATTCCCTAGACACAAAGGCTTCTTAAATTTATTTTAACAGTCCCTTGGAGCAGATGCACCCTGTCCCTTCAAGGCCCTTGTTTTCAATATTTAGGGTGCAATACCTGTTGATATGTCGATGCTTTGCCAATTCATTTGTATTACCTGGACTGCATAAGCAGCTGTGCAGGAATGCACCTTAGTTTTCCACACAACTAATACCATGGACAGAAAACACTTTTCATTTTCCACTGCTGTAACACATTTTTTAAAAATTCATCATTCCACTGCTGCTACTTATATGTACTTTAGATGTGATTATGTGTAACTGTCATGATTAACGTTTAACTTCTTAAAGGGGGACGTACAGCTTTGGGTGAAATTCGTAGGTGAGAAATAGGAGAATTTCATTTTTTTTTTCTCAGCAATGAATTGCTCTACAACCTTGCAATCTGACATACTCTTAATTGACTACTTCTACAAAAGCATACGATTTTCAAAATTAATCAAACTATTACAATTATGGGCAAAATGGCAGCCACTTTTCGTGTACAGTAGAACCCCGATAATTCGAGGTAATTGGGGCTGAGGCTACCTCGAATTACAAAAAACTCTGATTATACGGAAATTTCACTAAATCAATGGGTAAATTGCAAATAAATGTTTAATGAGCACAATAACGGTTTAAATAATAAATAAATAAACAATATTGTCGGCCTACATACCTGTGTTATGCTTGTATGTATATATTGTCAAACATTTCCAATTTGCTACATCGGCATCCTTTAAGGATTAAGTCATTGTCTGACCCTTAATGGAGTGGGACGGGAAAGCGATGCTACTAGGAAAACACTTTTAATTACCATTGTAGGGATTACTGTAACAATACAGTAATCTTTTCTGAAAGGATGGGGAAATATGCACTGTACAATTGATTGCACGAGGTCCCGACAAAGAAAAATCGAACCTAACGGTTTCGGTCAATCTGTAACAGAAATGCGTTAGCAGTCTGAAGCCACGGTTATTTTTGTGTATTATGAACAAAAACCCTAAGTGGGACAGTTTTACCTGCATTTTTGTACATGGAAAAATTGAAAGAAATCTCAAAATGTAACACATTCGGAAGTGCGTAAAACTTACTTGCGGACACCGTATAAAAACGGGATTTTAATCTAGTTTTATGGATAATTTTAATTTTCCTAAGACCAGCTCGAATTACACGGAACCTCGAAATAACGGGGCTCTACTGTACTGAAATGCCATTTCCTTGATAACTTCCACAAATATCAATAATTCTGAGTGATTATTTTTCTGTGTATTTGTTAATATATAAATAATACTATCTATAATCACTCATTTAACTTTAATAGTTTATTCTTAAAAATATATAGGCCTATGTTTTAATTAAAAAGAAAACAAAAAAAAATGATTTTGAAAAAAATACTTATACTGTAGATATTTCAAAGATTGTAGATGAAGATGTTCACAAATAAAAAAAAAATCACTAAAAAATATATTGCCATTTTGTTAACGATAATTACCCATAATTGTAACAGTTAATTAATTATCAAAATAGTACGTGATTGTAGAGGTAGTCAATAAAGAAGATGCCATATTACAAGGCTACAGAACAATTCATTGTTGAGATAAAAAAATAATGGAATTCACCTATTTCTCACCTATGAATTTCATGGAAAGCTGTATGACCCCCCCTTAATTTAAATTCATACTACAGCTTATTTTGTTTAATGTTCTTCCCTGCAATAAACCCTCTTATTAGCATGATATTTTAACTCCAATAGCAAAGGTTAGCACTTGTACAAAGAATCAGCAGCACAACTATTTCACAAGGTTTCTACAGTTTCTAATGAACAAGTTCTTGGCTTACAGGCACCAAGTCCTACAGTTATCTTGTCCCCTCAGACAAACATTGACTTGACTGAAATCTTAATTTCACAATATCAGGGAATAATACAGTGGAGTGAAATCTCTCTAACTTTCACAAATATATTTCATAATTCGGACTTTCCTCACATCTCTATTTACCTTGTTGCATTTGTGGCTGTCCCTGCATGTGTGGAGGACCTTGTTTGCCCATTTCAGCAGGCCCTGGAGGTGTGGATGTTGGAGCCGGGCCAGTGGGCCCCCCTGTGTGTTGTGACTGTGCCTGAGGAGGAGGCTGCTGAGGTGGAATTGAGGGATTACCACCGTGGTGCGGATGATGTATCCCCCTCAATTGGGGTGCATTCGGGGGACCTGCACCTCCTCCTTGCTGTTGGGGGAAACCAGCTGTGACATGGAAGCCAACTTCTGGCCCTGAAACAATGGAAACAAAAGTGATAACTATAATTTCACTCGCACTTCATCTTAATGTAAACGCTTCCAACAACATTTAACCCAAGCTAAGAGAGACTGTAGTAACCTAGCATCAAATTACAACTCAAGGCTCCATTAAACAATACATATTTAAGGCAAGATGCCTTAACTATTCTACCCCTAAGCTGGCAATTATTCCATGGCAGAAAGAGAAACACCAAAATGATGTAAAGGATAGAAATAATTAACATCCCAGACAGACATCCAGATACAACTCTCAGTTTCCCAGTTTGGAAGATAACATTTTCTGCTGCAATCCTGCAGGTTCTAAAATGATATGTTTGACATTTTTGTCACGATGACAAGTCAGGCCTGTAGTTACGGTTAAGTTTTTGAGGGGGTTAATCAGATTTCCAAGGGGGCCATCAGGTTAAGCATGTTTTTTATAAATACCACAACCCCAAAATGAAGTGATCTGAATCGTAAGACTGGAGATAACCACTCGACCAGTTAAATAATTTAACATAAATTACAGACAATGAAATTAAGATAATTATTGAAAATTACAACTAATTATCTACTTTTAAAAGAAGTGTGGAAGGATTAAACACGTATTTAACAGTGAAAATTATGAACAGACAAGCATAATACTTATAAAACTGCAAACTGTAATACAAACGGATCCACATCAAGGGTCTTTGTTAATACGAACTGATCCTCATCAAGGGTCTTTGCTAATCCTTTGTTATAGCTCAAAAGCACAAACTCCACCCATTTAAAGAAAATTTCCAAAGTACTGCTTAAATAGATATTTATGATTTTAAATACTAAAGATTTAGAGGGGGCAACAAAATATTTGGAGCGCCCCCTCTAGCCCAAACCCTGGCTACGGGCCTGTGACAAATTGTTGAAAATGAAATGAAATTTATTCCTTAAATGCTGATTAGAAGTCTGACATCTTGCTTCCAGTACACTGCAGTTTTCAAGTTATCTAACTGCTTTGAAGAAACTAAATTGCTGCAGATATCTTCCATGAGTTCCAAAAAAAAGTGTTAACGATAATCAACGTAATAAGTGTAAGTTCATAGATGTCAATATTTGTATTTTTTTTTAGTAACCAAATACCAATTTACTCGAGTCTAAAGCCAACTCAAATTCTGGAACTTTAAACCATATAAAAAATACAATGCTTGGTATTTTATTTTATACAACGGATTTGTGAATGCCGGCAAATAAAGGTCATTAGCCTATAACGATTTAGAGGGACAGCGGAGAAGGCAAATGATAGTAGATACCTCCACAATAAATGCGTTGCCTTTCAACACACAAAAGTTCACGAAGTTCACCAAGTTACCATGTAATGATGGAATGGATATCCGCTTGAATCTAATGCGAACCCGAATTTTAAATGCTACAAAATGCTAGGTACGCATTAGAATCCAGTAAATAAAGTATAGTGACTTTTCATTGCCAAAGTTCAATTGAGGAGCATTTTTAATTCAATATATGCAGCAAATGCAATTTTTCAGGGAATGCTCTCCCCCCCCCCCCCCTAGAAGTGTGGCATTTGAGCAGGTTCATATTTTTGACAAGATTATTTTGTATATCGACAAATTAAATGCCCAAGTAAACTATACTGAGATTTGTTTACTATGTCTGATTAAATGCACATGAAAACGGACACAAAATAACATCAAAGAATGATATATTTGATATTATTTTTAATTTATTTCATTTTTCCAATTATTATTTTAATTTCGTTTCATTTATTTGACATGTTGGCTGTTCATTTTAAATGGCAGTGTAGGTTTTGGTACTTTCTGTGAACTTTCTTTCAAATTTAGAATTTTCCAGCCTTTGTTGAGAATTTTACTTTTTGAATTTGAGGTCAAGTCTTCAAGTCCATGATTGCAATTAATATTAGATTCAGTTTTGCTTTTATTGGCTTGTTTCTCAGGAGCTCTCGCTTCTTGTGTCTAGATATCCTGCTGCCAGGACATTTAATTTGTACACCCCTTTCAGAATCTTCAGCCTCCTTATTCATTTTGAAATACAGGGTCTTTATTATAAGTTGCGACGGGGCGGCCGGTATTTTCACTCTCCGCTATGGAGTCCGCATTAGCCGCTGGTGGCGCGCGCGCGGCTTCCCTGCTTAAAGTGTAGGCTATATAAAGTATTACATATCTTACCTTATAACATATGTTGGAAGTGTCGTCCTTCCTGTGTTATACAGGCATTGTATCTGGAAACCACATTCTGGCTGACGCAAGTGAGTTCTTCCACTGTAATGCCGGGTCAATCCATATGAAATCATCCAATAATAAAATAATTTGTTGCTGACCTATTTTATTTTATTTTTAAGTATATATTTTCTGTTTCTATGTGTATCTGGGAGTACAAAACAATTTTTTTCACATTTTTATCACTAACACTTTGGCAACTAGTGGCCATTTTGCTTAGAAGGATCTGTCATTTTTGGCATTTTCAAAGGTTAGCGGTAAGTTAAATAACTATTTTATTTATGAAGATATCAACTTGAAGTAAAAACCATCTTAATCTACAAGAAACAGTCTACAGAGTGGGCCAAAAGTCGCGATCGGTTATTTTGTATGTTAGTTTATGCAATAATAAAATGCCACAATTGACGTAAAATTTTTATTTATTGAAGTACCGGTAGCAGGTATTAAGGGATGGAAATATGGTAAAATAAAGTTCCCTGGGCCTGTCAGCGTCATTGTTAAACGTCAAAAGTTTCGGTATGTGCACCATCGTTTTCCGCGCACAGTTGAATGCGCCGCCATGTCCTTCTGCTTGCTCGCCTCAGCATTTCGGGAGTGATCGTTCTGAAGATACGGATGATCTCTCTCTTCAGTTGTTCAACAGAATCCATCCGAATCATTCCAAGATTTTCTTTTAAGTAGGACCACAGCCAGTTGTCGCACGTTGTGAGGTCGGGGCTTCTTGGAGGCCAAATGAGAGGTCCACCTCGTCCAATCCACATAGGAAAGCTGGTACTTAACCATTCCCGAACTGGAGTCCAGAAATGCCCTGGGGCTCCATCTTGTTGAAGAACAACGGTGTTAAGAATACCAACTCTGTCAAGTTCCGGAACCAGCCATTGAGACAGCATTTCGAGGTACGATTCGCCAGGCACAGATGTGTCAAAAAAATATGGCCCGATGATAATTTCACTGGTAACTCCGGCCCACATCATGACATGAGGGGGATGTTGTTGAATTTCTTCAAAGAAAAGTGGGTTATGTTTGGCCCACAAATAAACATTACGCGAACGAGAGCTGAGATACACGGCGCATTCGTCAGTCATCAAGACATTACGACGAACCGCTAAGGTGGGAAAAGCAGAAAGTAAATCTTCACATGCGACACGTCGCGTTTCCATATCCCGGTCACTTAATTCATTTATGGTGGTGGGCTTGTATGCATGATAACCTTCGTTTTTCATCCAGCGGCGCAACGAAGTTCTTGGGATCTGCAATTCTGCCGATCGCTTCCTTGTTGATTTCATCGGTGAACGCTCCAATGATTCACTCAGACGATTACCGACATCAACGCCACAATATTTTTTAGGTCTTCCGCTGCGTTTTGCATCCAATACAGATCCTGTTGAGAAAGTCTTGTTTTCCAGTTTCCGAAGATTGGCTTCAGAGGGAGCTGCTTTACTGAAACGACGAAAGAAGTTCTCTCTGATTTCTTCGTACGTTTCGCCAGTTTGTTCTTTTTCATGAACCCACACACTAACAATGAGACGTTCCTCAATCGTATATTTGCTTGTATCCGCCATTGCTTACAACACAAACATAACACAGTGTTTCACATCGACAACAATCGCCTAATAAACTCGCGCGCAAGAAAAATCTGGCTTGTCACTAGAACACAACAATGTCCTTGCTCTATCGGAAAATTGACAAACTAATGCTACAAAACGTATATGAAGGGGGTAAATATTCCTCTCAGCCTATGACTAGTTTTTAATTAGTTTTCGGTTTCGGAAAATGAGTTATTTCAATATAAACATTATCCGATCGCGACTTTTGGCCCACTCTGTACAGTTCATGTTATGACCAACAATTTGTTAGGTCTTAAGGAAATAATCTAAAACTTTATTAGAAAATGCAGTTCCGATTAGAAAAAATTAACAACTTTATAAAACTTTTTTTCATAGAAGGGATGAAAACACATGTTTCATATTTTCCCCCCACAAAGATATAGTAGATCACTAGATGCTAGTAAAATTTGAGATCATTTATGTAAATCCTTTAGGTTTTATGAGTCTTCAAATATCGAGATTTTGCAGAATTGTTGATTTTCAAATTAAAATATCTCAAATGGGACTGAACCGAAAAATCTGAAATTTTCTCAAAATATTCTTCTAGTGCCTAGTAATCAACATATAAAATTTCATCACTGTGTTCTGACTAGAAGTATTTTATTTTTAATAAAGAAAATGCTAAAAAAATAACACTGTCAAATGAGCGAATAACAGTGTTAAAAATACAATAAAAATTGTCAAAAATAATATAATTTTGTGTTGTTGCTAGTAAAATTAAATATGCCATAAAACTAACATATTAAATGTTCCATGGTAGTACTCATAGTGATCAATATTCCAGCAGAAGGAGACCATATTGCCACATTTGCTGAGCAAGCCAGAATATGCTGACTTGAAAAAGGCAAGTCTCTACAGACTCCTCTGTAGCTCCTTTGTTCAGTAATCAGTAGCTGTGCTTGACTGAAGATATCAAAAAAGTTTCCCCTTCAGTTAAAAAAAAAATTGTTTATTTTAGCGATGGAGATGGTAGCCAGTACAAAAACAAAAAGAACTTTTTGAATATTTGCAATCACTTTGAAGCTGAATAGCATTTTTTGCCACTTCCAATGGAATGAATGCTTGGGATGGGATTGGAGGGGGTACAAAGAGGGCTGTCTCGATGACTAGTTTGCAAAGACCATATTTGGACCAGATACCTTCAGCAGAAGAAGTGTTCAAATTTTGTTCTGAAGAAATTAAAGGTATTTCCTATACACTTGTATAAACATTTTTTAAACCTTCAGCTCAGCTGTGGAACAAACTTCTAGCATCATAAGGTGTTACATTCACTCAAAAAGTGATATTTATGGTGAACATAGTATTTTCATTTTGCCCAAATTTGAAATAAGACCTTTCGAAGTAAAGGACTTTGTTGCCTGCATTATGATCAGAACTGGTGGTTTGGTGAAATTGATATCTTTTTAAGTGAAGGGGCAACTTTTTTTATATTTTCAGTCAAACACAGCAACTGATTACTGAACAAAGGAGCTACAGAGGATTCTAGAGACTTGCCTTTTTCAAGTCAGCATATTCTGGCTTGCTCAGCAAATGTGACAATATGGTCTCCTTCTGCTGGATTATTGATCACTATGACTACTACCATGGAACATTTAAAATGTTAAGATATATAAGATATATATAAGCATTCATGAACCACAGATTATTGTCTCTGTTGGACATTACATGATAATATTATAGGAGAAAAATTCCTCCAGCACTGGGACTAGAACCCAGGACCTTTGGCCAATGCTCTACCAACTGAGCTAAGCTGGAGCTCAATTCACAGCACCAGATGGAACCTCTCTCCTATGACTGATTGCCCTAATGGTCTACCTCACAGACAGACAAGTCATGTCATATGCAGTCCGGCTTAGCTCAGTTGGTAGAGCATTGGCGCGAATAGCCAAAGGTCCTGGGTTCAAGTCCCAGTGCCGGAGGAATTTTTCTCCTATAATATTCTTTAATATGTTAGTTTTATGACATATTTAATTTTACTAGCAACAACAAAAAATTATATTATTTTTGGCAATTTTTATTGTATTTTAACACTCTTATTCGCTCATTTGACAGTGTTATTTTTTAGCATTTTCTTTATTAAAAATAAAATACTTCTGGTCAGAACACAGTGATGAAATTTTATATGCTGATTACTAGGCACTAGAAGAATATTTTGAGAAAATTTCAGATTTTTCAGTTCAGTCCCTCTTGAGATATTTTAATTTGAAAATCAACAATGCTGCAAAATCTCGATATTTGAAGACTCATAAAACCTATTGGATTTACATAAATGATCTCAAATTTTACTAGCATCTAGTGATCTACTATATCTTTGTGGGGGGAAAATATGAAACATGTGTTTTCATCCCTTCTATGAAAAAAAGTTTTATAAAGTTGTTAATTTTTTCTAATCGGAACTGCATTTTCTAATGAAGTTTTAGATTATTTCCAAAGACCTAATAAATTTTTGGTCATAACATGAATTGTAGAATGTTTCTTGTAGATTAAGATGGTTTTTACTTCAAGTTGATATCTTCATAAATAAAATAGTTATTTAACTTACCGCTAACCTTTGAAAATGCCAAAAATGCCAAATCCTTCCAAGCAAAATGGCCCCTAGTTGCCAAAGCGTTACTGATAAAAATGTGAAAAAAATTGTTTTGTACTCCCAGATACACATAGAAACAGAAAATATATACTTAAAAATAAAATAAAATATGTCAGCAACACCCATTGGATGATTTCATGTGGATTGACCCTGCCCCTAAATTCATTCGTAATGTTTTCTTTCAGCTCCTCCAATGTGTGAGGATTTGTTCGATAAACCTTATCTTATCTTAAGATACAATGCCTGTAAAACACAGGAAGGACGACACTTTCAACATTATAAGGTAAGATATGTAATACTTTATATAGCCTACACTTTAAGCAGGGAAGCCGCGCGCGTGCCACCAGCGGCTAATGCGGACTCCGTAGCGGAGAGTGAAAACACCGGTCGCCCCGTCTCAACTTATGTGTGTGTCGGCATGCTGACCACATCCCCCCCAATCCTGCCATCTGTCTATGGTAGATGATGCAGCGGTCGGGTGGTAGACCTAGTCCCTTTAAGGATGTAGTGCCACGGAGTTTAGTTCTATGGTACAGTGCACCCCGCTCATTGGGATCACTTTGAGACGCAGCTAATCTGATAATATTAACCAATTGAAACAATGGACAAAGGAATTAAACGGAGGTTATTTATTCATATACATATTTCTTCATAAAATAATATGTAACTGTGAATCATTGAACTGCTCGTAGGAGTGTTTTTGGAAGTCTGTAGTGATCTGTGGTCAAGAGCGCATAGTAAAACATCTAACGCCTGTCTGTTCAAGTCTTTTTATTTCACAGTAGCCATCACTGCACGTCAACACTGTTAACCGTGGGGTGAAACGTTTTACTGCTTAAGAGAGAAAGTTAGGTAATGCCACCCTCTTGAACTGATCATCCTGTGAGCTAGGAACAGTATCGCCAGTTAAACACAATACAGTTGAGTAAGAAACGAAACCCTTAAAAATGAAATTTTGAATGACTCACAGTTCTTGGAAATAAAGCCGCAAAACACAACATAAAACCGACTCTTCAATAAACAGCATTTTTTCAATATATCATTAATAATCTGAACGGGATAACATTACCCGACTGATAACATTATCTGTGATTACATTAAGCAGCATTCACTGTACATATATAGCGCTGTTAGCTGTGTTGAGCCATGTGATGTCTAAGTTAATTATTTTCCTGTTCACCACTGAACACATTCTGCTCTCAAGATTCATTTAAGTCTTTGAGTATCAAGCAGTAGAACGGTATTTTTTCGTTTACGTGCTAGTTATGAGCGGATCGGCCTGGACAAGTCCACCCTCTTCATTGTCAGCAACTTCTCTATTGGCCTGCAGAAATTATATTTTTGCAACATCCTATAGCAATGGAATGCAAACCCTTATAATCTCCTAACATTTGAGCACTGACAAACACGTATGTATTAGTAAATGTTATGCCTTCCACTTTTCAAGACACCAAAAATCAATGACCATTTACTGAGTTGATGTTGGAAAGTGGTTCAGCACGCACAAAATGACAAAATATTATGGTGATTTTTTTTTCACTCTAGAGGATGATGAAAAGTTATTTATACAGCTGTAAAGTGAATGTGGATGAAATGTTATCGGACAGCGATTGATTTGTTTTGTAAATATATATTTTTTTTCAGTTTAAGTTAATCGTATATTATCATCAACAGTTTTTTTTTTTTATTATTAAGGTAGGCTAAATATAATTGAATGTGAATATGTATAATGTGTACAGTGCAACAGAAATGTTCCAGAACAATGCTCATGGCTTTGAAATTATAAATCTTCACTACAGCAGCTTAGGCTAACCACGAACAAAGTGGTGTTGTAAAGATTCTATACAAAGCAAGGTGATACCAACAAAAGTGTCTTCCATATGAGGAGACCCTGACCAGTGCCACATTATTTATTAGCATGGTATTGTTCTTTTAAGCCTACATCTAACTGCTAACAATCCTATATTATAATAAATATTTCCCCAAGAATATTTTCAAGTATGTGCCTATTATTTTTCAGTTCAATTTAGCTTTGCCAACTTCAAAGAATTGTGTCTGCAGATATAAATAATTTCATTGCTCTTAAAAGAACTCACAGAATTTTCAAGAAATATAGGCGAAATTATGAGAACACTAAGGGATGTGTTCAGCAATGTTGATAATCTGTCTGATTCTGGTTTTTAGACTGAAAAGCTGCAATATTGTCCATTTTGCGTTTCACCAGCTACAGTAACTTGGTTTTTCGATAATATCCAAGCTAATGCTTTACCGGTGAAATATCGGGTGGCAAAACAGGATAAACCAAGATAATTGCGACATCAAGATAGCGTGTAGGCGATTGGAACATCTGATCAACATGAGAGATGATCACAGCGACGAGGAATATGAAGCAGAATACAGAATAAGGCACCCTAATAGATAAAGGAATGTATGCCGTACTTGGAAATTTATGACGACATTAATTTCTGCACAAGATTCAAGGGAAAAACGAAATTATCTGCTATATGCCACACCCCCAAAACAGTGAGACATCTAGTGACCATTTGTAGAACTACTAGCTAGAGACACCATGAGGGGAAACTTTCCATTGCTATGGCAACGTTTACATTTCACGTCAGGATGTAGCCAATAGACAGTCTTCTCCCAGCTGATTCACACAACCGCCGCCAGATGACGTTCGTTCTTTTATGAAAAATTTAAGGGTCAGACAAGTAGCAGACAAAAACCAAGCTTTTCAAAACCAAGGTCACAAACTATGTGGTGAAACCCGAAAGGTTTACTATCTGAGATAATGGATTAAGCGTAGTTTTTATTATCCACGATAGCGAGAAATTTTATCCATGTTGGTGAACACAGCCCTAAGACAAGGACTCTCCACACTGACTTAATTGAACTAAAACAGTTGAATACCTAGCACAATGAATTTTACTCTTCTGCACATTACTTTAATCAATTCTACAGATCTAAATTCATAATGTATGTTATTAAATTAGTTTGCAGGCTTCCATAGCTGGTGTTATACATAAACTGATTGGACTGGCTATCCAGGTTGGGCCGCGTCGTGTTTTTAGTATCTTCTAACGTTTCGGACATCTTATTGTGTCCTCCTTCGGAGAAAGATTCGCATTGAAAATAAGTGCCTGTGAAGAATAAAGTCGCAGTTATCATGACGTCAGTTTTAAAGTTTTAATCGTTTCCCGCCAGATGTCTCTGATCTTATATCCACCTTCCCTGTTTATGTTATGGGGATGTTTAATAATTTATAAGGCTTCTGTAACAAGTCTAGGGAATCTTCTGTTTTCATGTTTTAGAAGAGTTATATCATCAAAAAGTATTTTGTGGCCCATTTTGCCCGAATGAGAAACTATGGCGGAGTAGTCAGTGTTGTTTTGTTTCTGGTGTCTGATATGTTATTTTCTTCTGGTATCAGTTAATGTATGTTATTTGTTTCAGAGAAAGCATTTTTTATTTTAAAGAATTTCATTTTTCATGTGCATTTTGAATACCAAATTTTTAAACTATAGTATGAAAATAATGTTTTTCTTATAAAAATGAAATTTTATGCTACATTATTATGGTACTTATGATTTTTGTGGTAACCGTAAAAATGGCATCATCTGTACATAAGTTCGTACGAAAACCAGACTGATTATTAGATATTAGTTATGAACCATTCCTAATCATTAATACATTTTTCTACAATTTTTTAGAAGCTTGGCAGAAGGGAAATTGGCCTATAATTATTTAATTGATTTCTACCTCTTGTCGTATGAATTGGTAGGATTATAGCATTTATAAAATTTGTTGGAAATATACCTTGTTAATACCATTATCGTTATTTTCTTCTTCTTTTAAATAATTTATGGGTATCTCACTATCCTTATAAAGTAAAAGATGCACAAATCTATTCATGCTGGATATGGAATTCTCATCTACATTACATCACTGGCCCTGAAATTTATTTTTGCCCCAGACTCTGCAAATTGGTAGGACAACCCAATATACATGTATCAATTTGCTAGAGGGCACAAATTAAACTTTGCAGGGGGGCCCAAGCTCTCTCCTTTACGCTGCTGGCATGGGCTTTCCATGCTTGGTGTTCATAAAACAGATATGGTGTAGACAAAAGTAGATTGTTTTTCACTATCCATATTAGGTACCTAAACAAAGAAGCACAGGCCTATACCAATGTGAAAATAATAATACGCTATCCATATTAATATCCAAGTTACAGTACCTACCGGCACGTAAAAATGTAAAACTGTAAGAAACCATCTGACTCAAATTAAATCTGACTCGTATTAAAAAGTTATTGATTTTAAGTGTAGGCTATGAAATAAAAATTATTATTTTTTGCACCCTGGCGCTGACGAAGCCCATCATTCCCTACATTATAGGCTGCTGTTCCATTCTGTTAGCATCATATGCCATGTTTGCTGATTTGATTCTATTGCTACAAATTACCAATCCTAAACATATCACAAAACTGCTTGTGGATTCACATGTGTAGGTCCATTACTTCAAATCATCTTGAAGATGTACAGATATCATTAACTCATTTTTACTACCAACCACTGTCTACTTAGAATGCATAAGCCAAGGCAGCTACAGAATTGTGTTGGCGTCTAAAATTTTCCCTAGATGATAGTATGATGTGCAACACGAATGAACCATTCCTGAAACACTTGAAACCAACAAAAGTGATGCAGCAGTGGAACATCAAAAGCAAAACTACAAGACTTGTAAGCTTAGATGGATACAGAAAACCAAACTTAACTGACTCGCAGACTTAGTACTATTTCTGGATCCATCAGAAATTAGTTTTAACCTAGCATTCGCATTGATGTGGTTACATTGCTATAAAAATACCAATCCCGAATACATCACAAAATTGCTAGTGGATTCATGTGTGGTATTACTACAAATCATCTTACAGCTGCAGAGATATTCACATTAACTCATATTTTTACTACCAATCCCTCGTCTATTCAGAATGCATAAGCCAAGGCAGCTACAGAACTGTGTTGGCATCTAAAATTTTCCCTAGATCATGTTATGATGTGCAACATGAATGGATTCTTCTTGAAACACTTTGACCCAATGAAAGCGGTGCAGCAGTGGTACATCAAAAGCAAAACTACAAGACATTTAGGCCTAGATGGATACAGAAAACCAAATTTATCTGGCCCATAGATTTTGTACTGTACTGTCTCTGGATCCATGAGAAATCTGTTCTACCCTGGCATTACCCCTAATTCCTAATTCTTCAAGGCCTAATATTCTTTCTGGTCAACCCTTGCACCATACAAAATGTAGCAGCTCTCTCTGGAGCACATGTATTATTAATCTTCAAATTGGGGGGGGGGGGGGGGGGATCCGTTAAGGATAGCTCCCTTATATTAAGAATGCCAATAGGACACAGCCAAATCAAAACAACTCTAAGAAGTAACTATTTATTTTTTGAAGACGAGAATACAAGGAACATAGCCTATGTATCATTAATGTTGAAATGTTCATACAAGGAACAGTTGTGGGGGAGTGCATCACATGACAAGAGATGACAAGAAGAGCTATAATCAGGTAGACAAAAAAGTGAACACATTCCATATTGATGTAGATGTAGATATCTCGTTCTGTAGAACCTATGTTGAGCGAGGCTCAAGGATATTGCTTTTATAATGAAGGCTTGATCAAATACAATAACTCCGATTTATATTCTACAAATCAATGGTGACCGGTGATGTTTATGAATGTAAATAAATTGTCATTTTATAATCTTCATGTGGGGTTGGTTGGTGTATGGTTATTTAACGACAGGGATGTACTGCAACTTAGGCCTGTTACCGTCAGCAGTGTGCCGGAATTTTATCCTACAGTTCTTTTACATGCCTTAAATCTACAGGTATGGGCCTGTCACATTTATGCACACATAAATGCCATTGATATGGGCTGGGATCGAACCCGCAACCTTAGGAACAGAAAGCCAGTGCAATACTGACTGCAGCACCCAAACTGACATCTTCGTGTAGACCGCAGTAGGCCTACATGTACTAGGTGTATTCCTTATGCTATGGAGTAACTATCCATACACCCGTGATGTCATGCTGGATAGATGTCACGCTAAAGTAGACGCTTATATCCCTGTAGGAACATTTGAAACATATGCAACCTGTATTTTAAAATTTGTTGTTCTAACTGGTGGTTCCCTCCCTTAATTGTAACCCTTGAACACAATTCCAATTATATAGGCTACTGTTGCTGTCCATAGTCTGATCTCCAAGTAAAATGGATCAAGAACTGAATTTTCATGGTAATTTTGTAGCACTTATGCAAAGATAATTAGACCTAAAACCAGTGTAATTTTTTTTTCAAATTCAGTCCCGCAGGGTTTCATTTACATGCCTATAAATCTATAGGGACTGCAATCAACCAAGATTGAATCAAAGTAATATTAATTCATAGGACTTATTTACTGCCTTAACCGACCAAATTAATCTCATCAGAATGTACTGAGAACATGTTAAAATAAAGCAACCTTCTTAAATTGTTATACATTAATTTATAATGAAGTTAGTTCTAACACAACATAGCAAAACTAACAACAACAGATTAGTCGGAGAGCAGTATTTGTTACAGTAATTTACTTAACTGTAAGTAAACTTACAGGTTGAAACTAGCCTATAAGTTTAGTGAGTTTTACAACATTCTTGTACTTACAAGCTGAAAACAAAGCTACACCTACTTCTGTTTGTAGTCTGTTTGCACTGACACCTCGAAGGCGTCTTAACATTCAGCCGGCAACCAGACAACAAATTCATTCATCTGAAGGAACAAAGCAACAAACCAGAATTAAACAGCAGCCAGCATATTACAGTGCAAACAGACTACACTTACAGCCATCATACTTACTTTGTTGTGGGGTAGTGGGATGAGTGATGTAACTGACCTTAAGTTAAGGTAAAATTAAACAAGAACAAAGCTATGTCAAAATACTTTACTAAACAATGATATCAGTGCAATTATCATTCAAAAGGAATTATGTATTGAAAACTAAAACTCTATAGTATTAAAATAAAGCAATATTATAATAATTAATTGACTTTACCACTCTCTTAGTGAAGCAGCCTACACGCAACTTTTAATGGTAAGTTTTGAAATAAATGTACTTACTTTTTAATTGAATAATTTAGATCAAATTTACACCCACCCTGTCAGCATTATTCAATAACACAACATTTAGAGTTACCATCTCATAGTATTCTTATTTTAATAAATTTATGTCCCCAAGGAATGCAAGAAATGACATTAATTGCCAGAGCATCTTCTTCATGGTGAATAGGGCAAAGGACGTTTTTATTTTATTTCCGCAGGTAGTCCAGGCCCAGCATTGTGCACAAAACCGGTTTTCACCAAGAGGGTGTAGGGGACATACCACACAGCACACAGATCTGGCCTCATTCGTCACTCATGAAGTAGGGAAATTCTCACCGGAATTACCGGGGAACGTTTCGGACACTACTACTTCAAAATGGCGACCATTAATGAAAAGTTTGCAATTAAAATAAGTTTGAGTCTGCATCTGCAGTGCAGCGTGGGATTGGGAAGCAGCCTCCTGATCGATATCAAACTTACGCACCAATGAACCCAACGCATCTTATCCCAGTCATGTCCTAATCACGTGAGAATTTATTCCGCTAACTAAAACCAATTTTAAACAGATTTTGGCAAAAAGGGAATTAAAACGCCGTTATTTCAGAATCGCTTTATTTAAAACCAGAATTGTGTATTTGTAGTTTTAAGAATGACTTTAAGAGGAAGCGCTACTAATTTATTTACTGTAATTCACATGACGTACATCAATTTTAGTAAAGCGAGCGAAACACAGGAAAATAAATTGCTTCCCCTGCACGGGCGAGCACGTCAGAGTCGCCAACCTTCGCATACCTCGTCTCAGAAATCGGGCTGCATGAATCCCCGACACATATTTTAAAGGGGTGAACTTACAGACAGCTTGGGCGTGGAGAGTGGGGCATTAGATCGATACATGCAGTTGCACCAGTTCGGAATCTAGGCTAAGTGTATAATCCGCAGCACAAACGTCGTCCCTCACAGGGGTGGGCAATTCATCCCTTAAGAATCTTAAATTACTGTAAACATCAACGAAAAGTAATATTGCTTAATTTATAATACTGAACGGCAAACTCCGGATGTGAAATATTAAACGTGAGACATCCTAAACCTTCAGACTTGAAGTGACATGAATAAAAAAAAATCCTGCTATTGATAGTTTGTGATAATGCCAATCAGACAGGTATGCCAAGTCCACAACATGCACATGCCAGGAGAGTGCTGGGTGCGGCCTAACAAAGACATTTGTGTACTTACTGCCAGCATTAGCCGCCGAGATGATTCGGAACTGACTTAAGGGCGGGGGTGGATGCTGAGGTGGGGGATGAGCACAATGAGACATAAAACAATGCATAGTGGGCTCTTTCCTGCCCCCGTAGCGGGTCACCATGGCTAAGTCACACGGTCCATTGCAGCATTGCTTACTTGCATGCAGTTCACGCTAATCGATACGTGGGTAGGGCTTATCCCTGTTTTCACGCTTATTAAACACCACACAAGTTATATTTATGAATCTGTACCCGGATAACGATATTACACTCTCACGCACTCGTATAATGCCTTAACAGCACAAAAGTCACTCTGTGGTGTCTGACAGCTATGAAAACATATTGTCTGGTCGCATCAACTTCCCACGTGACGCCATGACACCAAGTCACTATGCGCAAGCGCGCCATGAGCATGGAGATTTCGCTCGGAAGCGATGCTCCTGCTTCCTCTATGTGGACAGCGTTGCCATCCTCACACACACACACGTGCACGTGCACGTTTTGGTACAGTTCTCACAAATCAAGGCTTTTGACCTCGGATCTGCAGTGGAAATGCCGCATCTACGCACTGCAGCTTGAAGGTAACCTGTGATTCATTTGGACCACGTGTTCATTACATCTTCTGAGCACCTCCGGCGCTTTAGTCCAACAAAGTAGTAAATTCCGTTTTACAGTCTTCAAGCCTCGAGAGCTCAATAACTGACTTTTCCCCCCCAGAAAAGGAGCGTCGCACAGACTATCTGAACCAGCAGTCTCAGATCGTGTATTTATTCTTGGACCACCAATGACACTTCTCATACTTATTTTTTAACCTGATTCCGATGGTGTAATCTAATGAGCCATGGCGGCAGGAAGTGGGTACTAACCACACCCGGGCTCGAACCCAATGCGGATATACTGACCACATGGTCAAGTGGATTTTCTCTTGGTATTTTTACTCCCTATCCTGTATTATCTTAATTTCCTACTAAATAATTGCTGGCCCTAGTAATTAAATTTACGTATTAATATTCAGTGTGTGCATAAGTTAACATGATTTAGACAAGCGCTGTCAGATTAGATACGAATGTTAGATACACATTCCGTGCATGAAAATGGTGGATGAATTGATATGTACAATTAAATTATTTACGATTTTTACAATCTACACTGACATTAAACAAACATAAACGAAAACATACATGTTTTCCGCCATAGAGAAGTACCTTGCCCCCCTCCCCAATCATGAAAATCCGATAAAGCGAATTAGAGACAGACTCACGAATGGACAGACATTTCCAGTCCACCATACAATCTCATAAAGTACCATACAGGCACTTAATACACTGAAGAGAGAAATGATTTTCCTTCCATTCACTCACTACTGTCTCTCAGCAATGTGCCAACAGAATTAAGGAACAGTAATCGAAGTGGTAGTTCTGGTATACTTGTCACATTTCTAATTTCGAAAACGATATAAAAACCATATTCCGGTTATTACCGACGTATTAAATAGAGTATTTGGCTCCAAATCAGATGTTGATACCCAAATAGAACAAATTAGGCAGTATTTCAGGAACTCTTAGGCTACCCCTGCTGTGGAATTTTATTATTTTGTAAACACAATTACACATTTATTCAACAATTTTATGTGACAATGATAGCGACGAGAATGGCTATACTTGTCTCCTTTTGATCAAAATATCGAATGGATCAAAAGTGGTGTATCAGTATCAATACTGAAGAAATTTCAAAAAGTGAAACAAGATAACTCCAAAATGAATTAATCTGTGTGCATTTTCCACACATAATACCAGGCATTCACTTCACAAGAATGACGAAGTCTATTGTAATAATTGTATTACCTAATGACTATAAAATCTAAGAATTCAACTACCTCTCTACCTGTAGTTAAGTGAAAATGGTTCAGTTTATATTTATTCTAAGAACCATATTCTACCTAAGACTGTTTTTCATGACTAAATAAGGACAATGTTAGAATTTATTCTATCAACCGTTTCCAACTGCTGTGTGCCTTACATCTAGTAAAAATTCCATTACTTAAAACAAAACCATGCACAACTATCCAATTTCAGAATTAACACAGTAGCTATTAATCAGGACATTTTGATATAAACACAGCTATACTTGATCCAAGAAGTCTACAGAGCAAAAGTAAACAACCGAGTGTCAAAGTACAAAGCACAGTTCACAAGAGTTCGTTTTTGAGACTCTTTAGTCGATTACATACAGTCAAGTCAACTGAACTTTCTTTTTTATATTAAGCGCCAAAGGTCGATTCCTAATTGTGCCAAATGATTTTTTGTCATCGATTTTGGTCTCTGATCTGTGTTCTTTACGAACTACTCCCACGGACGATGCCACTTTCACTCCTACATCTTGCACAGATACTTCGGGGTTTTCTATTAACGTTTTGCATATTTACAATCTGTATCTTCTCATCACTGGATAAACCTTTTCCTCGCACGTTTCATTATTGGTGACGTAAGTTGTGAAGTCCCCGGCTCGCAATTTTAGAGGCAAGGCTTATTACTTTTACTTACAATATGTAGTAAACTTCATCACACATTACGTAACTGAAAAGCACAACGAATTAATTATGTTATAAAATACATCTTGTATTTAGTAATATACAGGTATGTCAAAGCAAGTCAGTTTAATTTTGCTCCGCACATATCTTGTATCAGGTATAGAATTTTTATAGGTCACACTAGCGCGTGTCTGTTACTCGGTGAACCAGGTTCGACCACTAAAAATTACACTATCATTAACAAGAATCCGATCCAAAATTCTTAGGTTTTACAATGCTAGAAAGATAAAAAATATTTTGGACAAATAATGAGGAAAAAATAACTGGCATTTGTGAATCCTGAAAAAATGTTCAACTCTCAGTACAACTCAAACTAAAAATCCTGAGTAAAGCGTTTTGGAAAAGTCTAAATGCAGGTACGAGGGCAATGTTAAGACCAATATTAGACAAGCAAGAATCAAATAGGTGGGGCGTCCACAAAAGATTCTGTGATGCTGAACTCTCGAGTTCTTGATTTCCAGAGACTTGGTTTGTTAGTTAACGAAAAAATGAATCGACTGTATGTAGTCAGAGGCGTAACGAGGGGGGGGGGGGGTTGGGGGTTTGAAACCCCCCCCCCATTTGATTAAAAAAAAAGGAAAATTGTACAATTTTTTTAAGTCTGCTTATAAATTACTTAATACGAGTATAAAGCGTGGGAAGCTTAAAACTCGTTACTGTGAATCTTAATTTTTTTAATTTTCCGGGGGAGGACCCCTGAACCCCCCTCTCCCATACCCCCCAGATGTTATAACCCCCCCCCCATATGGTCGGCCTGGTTACGCCTATGTATGTAGTAAGCCTACAATGCAAATATCATTTCTTAGTGGCGAGATAATGGGGGGATGAAGTGCTATACAAAAGTCGGACTGTGGAGTTATAATGTACACGTGATAAGCCGTGCGGGTAGTCTAAACACAACTAGCAGGCGAACGACATTTCCAAGAATGCTAAGCTCACATTTCAAACAAAAAAATTAACTGTATGTACTAGTACATGAACATATATGACGGAAACTAGCAGAATACGCAGAATAGCCATACGCACCTATGAGCAACCCATGGCAATTTTTATTTTTTTGTATGACCGTAGCCTAAGCCATAAAAGAATCAAAGTCATCTGCATCTGTGAAATTTTCGATCTACAAAGTAACCAAATTGACGTAATTCTAACGCAGACGCTAGAGGCAGCGGTCGTTTACATGACAGGTTAGTTAAATGGTGTAGGCTAACTGTTAAACCTAATAGCTCGAAAAAAATATCAAACGAATTTTTTTATTTGTGCTAAGCATCTTCCGGGAATATAACAGGAAGCATATTGATATCATTCCCTTACACTTACTATTAGTGTAGAACAGTGATTCCCAAAGTGGGGTCCGCGATGGTGTTTCAGGGGGTCCGCAGGCGGTTCAAGAAGAAATAGTTTATCCCGCAATTTTATCAAATTACATATCTTCTAAAGCAGCTTCACTGTTCACATTAAGGAGTAAACTCTGTTTGTTATCATTGATAGTGTTATTTTGTCTATTGAATTAAATTCATTTGAATCAAAGTATTTATTTAGTTTTTTTTTTTCAAAACCCAGAGGGGGTCCGCGGACTGAAAAGTTTGGGAACCACTGGTGTAGAACATTGTTGCAGTAACAATATAACCATAGGCGTAGCCAGGCCGACCATATGGGGGGGGTTATAACATCCGCGGGGTCTGGCGAGTATGGAAGGAGAGGGGGGTCCGGGGGCCCTCCCCCGGAAAATTTTAAAAATTAAGATGCAAAATAACGAGTTTTAAGCTTCCGGGGGTTCTCCCACGGAAAATTTTAAAAATTAAGATGCAAAATAACAAGTTTTAAGCTTCCGGGGGTCCTTTCCCGGAAAATTTTAAAAATTAAGACGCAAAATAACGAGTTTTAAGCTTCCCACGCTTTATACTTGTATTAAGCAATTTATGGGCAGACTTAAAAAAATTATACAATTTTCCATTTTTTATTCAATGGGGGGGGGTTCAAACCCCCAAAACCCCCCCCCCCTCGCTACGCCTATGAATATAACTGCAACTAAACATTTCACACATGAAGTCCGCAAACTTATATCTCAAATATTTGTTCATAGAATGTTTCTAAGCTGGTCACTATTTCCAAAAGGGTGGCTATCAAGTCCTGCATTTTCGAAGTTGAAGACTTGACAAGTCCTCGTATGCACTTGGGACTACGCTAGGCTACAGGCTATGTGGTTTTCTCGTTGCTAATGGTGATGCTGATACTGGCATTGTGCGATGTGGAATTACTGACAAAGCGGCTTCTAGGACAACATAGCAATAACAGGCGAACACATGACTGTATTAATCCTACAACAAAAATGAATAGGACCTTCTTTGTAAGAAGTTTTGTCTACTTTAACTTAGTACTGTACATAGAATAATTTTCGCTAGGATTGAGTTACGAACATGAATGAATGAATGAATGAATGAAAAAAAAAATGCAGAAACCTCTTTGAATAGCTCTCCTACCCTACCCTCCGGTAATTTCAATACGTACTGTAAGATACCAACGAACAATCATATTAAATTTCAAAACTCTGGGTTTTATTTAATTTGACTGCGCTACAATACGCATTTTCGTGAAGTGGAACCAACTGAAGCAGATATCCTGCAATGCAACTACTTACAATGTGATGATAAAGTAGTTTAGGACAGAGTGTATCACAATAGATTTTTCTTTATATTTTATCTCCCCGTTCATGGAATTTAGAACTCAATGCCTCTAGGAGAAGTATTTATTACAGTTATAGTCCACATATTTAGACAGGGCATGGAGGGATCCCACAGAAATTGCCAGAGAAATCAGGAGAACCCAGCAGGCAAATTAAAAAATCGTCCTCTATGAATCTGCAATACGAATGGTACTGACACTATCCACTGAGTTAGAACGCTCGACGAACTACCTTCAACTTTAAAGCTTAGTCACCGTCTTGATGAGTCAAATGTGGTGGTGGAGCTATGTGTGGGTGTGATATGTTTTTCCCACGATAATTCTGCAGGACTAGCAGACAAAGAGACTTCATGAAATGTTTGAACTACAAGTGCATGAAATGCCTGAACAACTCTTAAGTCTTCCCATTCATGACGTATTAATGGGTTCTATTAAAATCCTACTGTCTTATACGGAATGTTTTCCTCCTAGAAGAAAATTTAATGAATAGTCAATATTTCAATAGAAAACAAATCAAGATTAATATACTTATTTCAATTCTTAGATAATCTGTTTGTAATCGAAATTAACAATGCAATTTGTTTAAAAATGCATAGACCTACAGTTGGGAGCTGACGAGACGATCCCTGGCATGACTATGGGGCTCTTATCTATAGCCAATAGCAGCGCTCCCCTACACTTGCAGTTATAGCACAACACCGTCTTCCCCCTGCATGCCACCACCAAATCACGGATCATCTCGTCAGCTCCCAACAATAGATATAAAATGATTAAAGATCAATATAATTTCATTTAATGAAATTGGGCTTTAATGAAAGCGTTTAAACTCTCCAAGAATTTTACTACAAGACAGTATGCTATACAGTAGAATCCCGCTATTCCGAACTAATTGGGACCGAACACCGTTCGGTTTAGCGGGAATTCGGAATAGGCGGATTTCATTAATAATATCAATGTATTGACTTGTTAAGGCGTAAATTAAGTGCCAACTTTCATTCCAATTTGGTTTCAGGCTCTATGTATATCTCTACTTTACTGCTTTGTATAACAATGTACGTTTTTTTCACGAACGTCCTTTTAATTTCTCCTGCTTTTAAGTTTTAAAAATAGGTATTCTTTTCTGAACTCTGATCGAAATAGGCGAATTTTCGGAATAGCGGGACTGGACTGTATTATTTTGCTGTTTTTAAGAATTATTTCCTCGTCACTGTAATTCGTGTGACTCCTCGTGACTTAGAAACCACTGCAAAAACAAGCCTAAAGAAACACGTATCTGTTCAATTGTTTTTCTTTATCAAGTTTTCCTTATAAAACACAATCAGTTTGAATTCAATGCCTCTTAACACTCAAAACTAAGCTCTTGGCATTAGCATCTAGCAAGAAAACATAAAATATATATAACCTTAGATAAGAATTACGATCTTTTGATTCTGATGAATTGTTACCTTTCAAGAATTTGTTTCAAAAACACGTGCCATACATGTTTTTATAGTTGGTTAGGAAACAATCTTGGAAGATAAACCACACGACCGTCTTTAGAATTATAGGATAGAAGGTGGGTGACTTTCTTTGATTTTGAAATCGGCAGGTAATTAATCCACCTTAAGATATTAAAAAAAAAAAGTTGTTTACAGTTTCATTCCATTATCTTATTTACTTTGGCATTGTATTTTCATTATATTTTCTGAACATCTAATGCGCATGCTCCACTACGGGTGGTTCCATATTGTTTGCAATTATTGCACTGCTAAAAACATGTTACTGACCCAAACATACCCCAAAACGTTAAGTCCCACTGTATCCAAGTGTTGGTCTAAGTAACAATACATCGATTTTAAAGAAACGGCCCCCGCGTTAAACAAATCCTCGACTGAGGGCTCGTGAGTCGCAAATTTATGGTTTGCTTAGATTGCAGGTTTCAATTTTTGGAGGGAAGATAAATTGAAGTCTTGTAAGCTTATTCAGGTTCACAATGATACAGAAGAAAGAAAGGAAAAAAAGCTAACAATTTACCCTAGTCTACTTCCTCACAGTAGGATATCATATTAAACATCTGATACACTCTCATAACCTTCTCTACCCTAAAAAATTAAACTCCGTGGCGCTACATCCCTGGAGAGACTTGGCCTACCACCCTAGGAGGCAGATGACAGGATTGGGGGGGGGGCATGTGGTAAGCATGCCGACACCACGGCCGTTAATGGTGGTTTTCATGACCGGCCTTCTCTACCCTAAGCATGGGCAATTACTTTCTAATACAGACTAAGGGGCCGCATTGTAGGAGTGTGTATTCAGTTGTCTCAACCTCATGGAAAGATTTGTTACCACGTCTGAGTTATGGAAACTATTGCTGGCTTGCTCTTCAAAGAATGTTAACGAAAATGTGTTTCAAATAAAAGATGTAGTCCTTAGTACAGTGAGTTCATTTTATGAGGAAACCTCGCATCACTGCCGCGTTGCCGCGCTAGCATCGCATTGCATCGCAGTTGTACAAAGCATACAGCTTAAAACCGTGCGGTAAAGACTTCTGGAGCTTCACTAAGCGTGTTATGGGTAAATCTCCCCAGACAAAAAATACACCAATTCAAGATAACAATGGTGACAATGTCTACGATCCACAGATGAAAACACAAATTCTAGCAAATTCTCTCTGTGAAAGGTTCAAACCTCAGCATCATCCCTGTGACGAAGAATTTACAGTAGAAATTAGAAGACAAGTTAATAAACTACTTTGTCACCCGTTGTCTGGAATCTTTCCTCCGATCCAGCCTATTGAGGTTAAACAAGTAATACAAAATTTATCATTGAATAAAGCTCCTGGACCAGATGGCATTACACCAATGGCTCTTAAACGTTTACCAAAGAAAGGAATAACTCACTTGACAAAAATCTATAATGCATGTGCCCGCTTCGCTTATTTTCCAACAGCATGGAAAAATGCTAACATTGTTGTGATTGCTAAACCGGGTAAGGACCCAGTTCTTCCGTCTAGTTATAGACCAATCAGCCTTCTTGACTTCCTGGGTAAAATTTTAGAGCGCCTTATTCTTCAAAGGCTTCTCCCAATTCTTTATCTACCTGAAAGGATACAAAATGAACAGTTTGGTTTTAAAAAGCATCATGGTACTAGAGATGCTCTATACCGGCTGACATCATTTATTGAAGAAGGATTTCGCTTAAAGGAACATACAGTTGCTACTTTCTTAGACATTCAACAAGCGTTTGACACTGTCTGGCATGAGGGGCTCATCTTTAAACTTTTCAAACTCAAGATTCCTACCGTCTATATTAAACTAATAGCGAGTTACTTACAAAACAGAAGATTCAAGGTTGTACATAATAGGCATCATTCCAATGTGCAAATTGCTGAAGCTGGTGTTCCACAGGGTTCTGTTTTAGCCCCAACTCTTTATTGTATATATGTTCAAGATTTGCCTACCCATCCTGCATGCTTACATGGATTATATGCGGACGATACAGTATTGTACACACGGAATAAGGACATATACACTGCATGTAAACAACTACAGTCCGCTTTAGATAATTTTACACAGTGGTCCACCAGATGGCGACTGAAAGTGAATGGTGAAAAGTCCCAATTGGTTGTGTTTACAAAGAGGTTCCCTCACATAACCCAATCTCTCACTGTTCAAAACCAACAAATACCACTCGAAATTACGACAAAATATCTTGGAGTTATCTTGGATAAAAGGCTTACATTCAGGCCACATATTCAGACTGTGAGAGATAGGGCTTTTCAGCGGTTTATGGTTTTATACCCTATGTTCAAGAGTTATATTCCACTTAAGACCAAACTCTTGTTGTATACTGCACTAATAAGGTCATATATAATTTATGGATGTGAAGTTTGGGCTACGGCTCATTCAAGACACTTGAAACGTTTAGACGGCATACAACGTGCAGTCTGTAGAACTATTACGGGAGCTGATTATTACATACGTAATACTCAACTTTACAGTGATCTCGACATCGAGTTATTGAGTGTCTACTTGCAGCGCATCAGATCCAGATACCTTGAGTCCTTAAAACTTCATTCAAATCCCTTACTAAGGGAAACACAATGTGACTTGTAGAAATACATAAACACTATTCTACACTCATTACTCGGCCTCTACTTCTAGTAGACAAGCTGTGAATTAACTGTTACATTTTACTACTTTTTCAAATTGTGTATTATGTCACTGTAAAGGCATGGGTCCAGTTGGCGACCTGGTACTTAAATATATTTAACTATCATCACAAAAAAAAAAAAAAAAAAAAAAAAAAAAAAGCGGTTAGTTGCTTCGGTGTGTTGTAGTGAGACGCTTGTCTATTGTTGTCGTGTGTTACATAAGACAATAATCGAAAATGTATACGGTTGAACAGCGAATTTATTTGGTGGAATGTTACTTATTGAGAAATAACCATAGAAGGCGCGTTCGGAGATTTTCTCGTAAATATCCTGACTGTACCATCTCAGTATCTCAAATAAATGGTGAGAAATAAGCCTCTACATGTAGGCCTATTTTTGATAGTAAATTGGTTGAGTTATTATTTTGTACTGTTTCTAAAGTCTTGATTTGCCGGTAGTACCGGAACACGGTCCCCGCCGGTGCAAGCACAACAGCGGGGAAAGCGTGAGCAGGGGCAACGCTGTTAAAAAGTTTCCACATAAAATGGCCTCCCTGTATAAGCATCTCATAAAAAATTTAAACAAAATCGTCAGAGCCGTTTTCGTCGCATAAAAGTCCTAACCGGCCTTCGTCGCATCCCCAGAAGGTACCCCAGATACAAAATTTTGTTTTTATATAATTTTACGTTTTCGAACCATGCTATTCACACACACACAACACATCCATGCAAGTTTCTAAAAAATGTCATTTTTAAATTCAGGAACCTCAAAAGTGTTTTAATGCCGAATAGTTTTCGAATTTCAGGGTCGAAAACTTCCTCTAATAATGGTACGCCTAGAGAAAATAAAACAAAAAAATTCTGTAATGTTAGCAAAATAAATGCGGAAAGTGTGACTGCAAATCAAACGTGCATATGACCGAACCATGGGGACAAGTCATGACTTCTAGACATGATTTACTAGAGAAAGCCTTGGATACGACCTTCTAAAACTGGTCCTGACTGCGGCCCTGAAAAGCACGAGACGGATGAAAACAGTTTTCAGATTGGCCACTAATGCCACAGACCTCAAATATAGCATTAGGAAAACAATTTAATTTACTACGTAAAACTACGGGTACTATAGATTTGCAACTTCTGGTTAATTATAATTAATAGTACATTTTTATTTACGGAATTGTAACGCCACTTTCCTACCAGTTTGCTACTAACGAGCGTTTAACATTGCAGGCAGTGTCCGGTTTCGTCTGGGGAAAGTAATGGTCTCGGGTAAGTTGATTGAAACAGGAATATTGTTTGGGTAGCAATGTTCAAACGCCTGCAATATGACTGAAACCAACTCGTCATGCTACTTCGAGAACATATTCAGATTATAACAAAAGTTCCGAACCGCAGAAATATCTGAAAACCAGACATATCAAAGTCTTTAAAAGTAATTTTATTGTGAATATGTACGTATTCTGCTTTGCACATTGGGGTTCCCCATCGATGTAATCATGGATGCTTTAAATATATAGGTATTGAATTAAAAGTGCCTCTTTTGCTATCATCATAAGCCTATGGACGGTAATTAACAAATGCTGTTCAGGAGGTTGCAAGAAGCTGGCAATCACTGATATACAGGACGAAAATTATACTTGTGTCGATACGAGTATATGCGCGCATGTAAGCATTAAGTAGGTTAAATAATTCTGTATGTGTGCGATTATTACTAGCCAATGAACACGTTCAACATAATAATTACTTTCTCTTGCCACAGATTGCATTTAATTGTAATTACATAAATAATCGCACAGATGTAAGTTCTGACGTCTTTTTAAAAATAAAATTGATTTAACTTGGTCCATGTACTACCTCGAAGAATAAAGTAATTTAAAAAGAATACTAAAGTTTTCTGAATAAATATATGCTATATATATTCTATATAGTTTTCTGGAAATATGTAAGGAACAGTCAATGTGGAGCAGGGATGCAGTCCCGAAATTTTGGCAAGATATACTCCTATCTCCTTAATTTTATTTTGACTTTCGGCATACACAGAAGTGGTTAATATAAGACTATTTATTAATACAATTATTTAATTGCTACAGTAAATTTAGTAATGATAGTCTTTCGCTGAAATCAAAGTGAGTCAGAAACACGAATTTATAGGCTACTCATAATTTGGAATAAGAGAGGCATATTACTATAGTCAAGCCATTTTGCGACTTCAAAAGATGAAATAAATTTTAACTAGGCCTATCACATTTATGCACAAAGACTACAGTAAAACTTAGACCGAAATCAGCACCATTTTTATCAGATAATAACATTTTCGAGATCTGGTTCAAGCTAATAAAAAAAATATAATCCAGAACCTCTTTCTGTTGTACATACTCTCGAATTGGACTCTCAAGTAAATGGCAGAACTGCTAAATACGTAAATATACAAAGAAACAGGTAAACAGATAAATAAATTAGTAAACAGCATAAATTAGTAAGTCATCAAAACAGAAGGTAATACCCTAATAAGTAAGCTTAAACAGAGGATATAAGGCGTGTATCTGCGAAGACCCTCGATTACAGCACTGATGTGGACAAATTTACCCTCCAATTCCCCTAACAGTGAGAAATTCTTCATAATAACCAGAGTTAAAAAAACACACAACTTGTTGCAATATACTTATATCTGCGAACATGTTCAGTTCTCAATCCCCAGCACGACCTGTAAGATATGAGGAAATGAGAGAAAGGTTAACCAGTGAAATAGAGTTGAAGTGTAGACAGTATTATGCCGCCTAAGCCGCTGTCACGGAGTGTACCCACCACTGTTTAAGAGAAAGGAACAGACAGCAAGAAATTTACTTTCATTTCGTAAAGAATGCTTGGGAATTTCATAAGGGAATGCAACAGCCTGAAATAGTTGGAACATAATATAGTGACCCACTAACCCAATAAGCTCAGCTCAGCTGTTTATAAATAATAAGCACGAAATGCATATTTCCTAGCCTTTCTCAAATGAGAATTAATTTAAACAATTTAATTAATAAGTTACTGTGGCCATGTAAAGAGCACATGTAGAATGTTCGACTTCTTTTGGTGATAACTTGAAGTTTAATGCCACTTCACACATTTCTTTGGATTAATAATTAAAATTAACTATAACTATAACTAAATCACCAGACAATGAAGTAATTACATTTATTACTCACTTTTTTATACTGGTACTTATGCCTGTAAATCTAGACTTGGAACTGTCACATTTAAACTTATATAAATTGCAGTTACTTGAGAAAATGCAAACATTTTCGTAACGCAATATATGCCACGAACACATTTTCGGTTATTCCTCGAAACATTTATTTTATAAACCCTGTCTTTGCTGCCCTTAATCACTCTAAACAATTTCGTAAATGTCGGTAAAACAGATCAAACGAATAGCATGAATTCGATAATATCGAAAGTTTTACTAAGATAATGTTATTTAACGCAAATTTGTACCCTATAGCGATTTAGGGAACGGTTTAACATCACTGCTTGCTGTTATTTATAACGAGCAAATGTAACTGAGACGCCCTTGTGGCAGCAAAACTCAAACTGACGACCAGAGATGCTGAAAATAAGTGTAATTAAATTAAAATTTGATAGCCGTCAATTCGATAATTATGTTGAACTCGTGTTTTGATTTTATTAATTGTTAACTCTATATTGCCTAAAACGTTGATTTTACCATTTTTAAATATTAAATATGTTATACTGTTTTTTTTGTTTGTTTAAGTCTCTCTCTCTCCCCCTCACCCTCAGTAATATCGAAAATAGATTTAATCGAAGAGCAATATCGATATCGAGATCCCATCCCTATCTTCGAACTGAATACCGAAGGTTTTACGGCCAGTATAAGATACGATGGTGTTTTCCAGGTTATTAAGCCGTGATCCAAGATTTCCAGTCTGCGGCCTGGAATCAATGGGAACACTTCGTTTCATATAATGCTCCAGCTGTCTCTGATGATGCCGCCAGTGCAGGTGACGAAACATCTGGTTTTGGAAACCTCAAACCAAGCTCAATAGCACGGGAAACAGCAACTCTCATGTTATATTGTACAGCACATTGTGCGCGATTCCTTAATTATTTATATCGAAATATGTTATCGAGATATGTTCTGGAACGGTGGATTCGCGGAATCACATACTGCGGAATAAGAAAAACAATTTATGATTTGCAAAAATGTAAAAACGTTAAGCTGAGTTTTGTTTTGTGTTACGCGAAATGCTCCATATTTTAGAAGTAACATATTTTTTAAATATCTTCCCACTGGGGAGGATTTCTTTTTATTTTACAGCTACTTAAGTTAGGAAAATAATTTGTAATTACTGCTATAAGTTGACGGATTTCAGATACAATTCCACGTCAGTACATTCTACCATATTCGCACATAAATTAAACAGTTGTTCTATGCAGTTTACAAAACTTTCACGTTTTAAACTGAAATAACGCTGACATTTATCTATTCAACGAGAAATCACTAGATTAATCAAATTTTTATACCAACATTCAAAAATCTTTTATTATCTGTCCCCACGACATCCAAAAAATGGCAAGATTGGAGTCATAACATAATAAATGCATTAATATTTGTTAATAGTAATAATAATAAGTTTCCAGTTTCATATGTATGTCAGCTCATGTAGCATTTAACTACCCCTACTTTTTCATCTAGTTTTCTGAAATGGGAATATCGTAAGTCGCTCATCAACTAAAGACATAGAAATGTCACAAATAAGCAATACTCCCTTAAATATAATAGCATCAAATCAATAAACCGCAATTTGGATTTTCTCTTTTACTGCATAAAAATGTAGGCAGATATCGGGAGGTTACTGTAGACGGCTACAATGAGGTAAGCATAGTTAGAATTTCAGATAGAAGCCAATCACCAGGGAGTTATTAGACCTATAGACACCTCGGAGGAAAGTGACGTTTAAAATTAAAATACATATTCCTCACCTCACAATAACGATAGCTGAAGTGAACACGGATGCACAAAGAAGCTTAAAAGCACGTGCCTTATCAGTTTCTAAAGTTCAGAAGTGATAGTGATCACAAGAAGGAAAACTAACATTCTTTATTTCTAAGAGTCTAAAATGACAGGTGCTAAATAACACAGTACACAACCAAAACATATTATTGTATTATACGCCTACAATGTTTGTTATGAAACTGATTCAAGTCTATTTTGTACTGAAAGAAAAATGTTATTTGGTCAGAATTCACACCACAAACAGTAAAAAAAAAATCTGATGTGAAAGTCATTGCCCAAATAAAAGTTAGCCTCTTAGTATAATATAATCACTGTATGACATTTTCATGTAAATTGGTTGTAAAAATGAAGAGAACATCACATGGCATCCCCGAAGGATACATAACGCAAATAAAATCTTATTAATGTACTCTCGTAACTTTCCTTACTTTAAAGATGGCCAATAAATATTTCTCACGTCACATTCTGATATAGTACAAAAAGCACAAATTCAGAGTGGGTGGCTTATTTCTTCGAAAAAGTATTTCAAATAGCTTTAGCTGATAATAACAACCCCCCCCCCCCCAAGTGTAAAATTTAAACAAAATCGTAGGAGCTGTTTCGAGAAAATCGCGACAAACGAAATATTGTAATGTAATATTACATTTTTGAGCTACGATGCTCAGACAGACGTACACAGACACGTGTCCAAATGCCCAAAAATGTGTGATAACTACCCAGAAAATGCGAATGGAAGTTCAGGGTCGATCACTAATACTTTTCCCTATAGTAGCAATGACGCAAGTACAAAAAATAAATGCTCAATATCATGCCAAGCATATGCTTGTTAACACATAATTATAAGGCTTGACAAGAACAGCAGACGATAAGGAAAGGAATATAATTATTATCAGTATCCAGTGAATATTTTCTAGGACTATGGCACTAAGTCATACAGTGAATAGGTCTGGGAAATTCCCAGGCTTCGGTCAACATGGTGAGATACTAATATAAATATTATTTTTGTTCGAAGAACAATTTCTGAGCGGAAATATGTAGGCCCTTATTTGAACAATGTTACATTAATGCAGGGGCGGATCCACGGGGGAGGAAATGGGGGAAATTTCCTCCCCCAAAATTTGTAACATTAAGCACAGATTATTCAAACGGTCAGCCTTCTAATAAATTTTGTAAAGTCAACATAACCCAAATACTTAAATTAAAGCAACGACATTCATTATTTTGAAATACCTTTGAACAAAATGCCGAAGTGTTCATTTTGATTTCAACTGTATACTGTTAATAATTAATTTTTATGAGTAAAAACTTCCCTCTCTACTTTGGTCCCCCCCCCCCCAAAATGTCTCTCTGGATCCGCCCCTGCATTAATGTAATAAATAATACATTACATTGGAGCTGGATTTAAATTTTGAGTATCAGCACCCAATGTGCATTCAGTCTATTCATAAGAAAATTTTTTTTAAAGCAGAAACGTTTGTGATATGTTTACGATATAAAATCAAGCATGTGTCCACTGTTGAGCTAATTTAGGAACCCTGCAGCCTCGACTAATGGCAAATGGGAATGGTTGTGCCGCTGGGAATATTCTTAGAATTCGCCCGGAGTGTATGCATCACTCATCACAACCTGTCCACTCTACCCCACTTGATTATGTGATTAAACGCTCCCGAGCGCACGTGGCAATCCGCACTTGCGCACAACGGCTCTCTTACGTAACCAGCTATGTTATTTATGTTTTCTACAGATTGCCGATATACCTATGCTGCTGCCAACGATAAGACCCTACATCCATTCAATATGTTAACACCGATTCGGTATTGTAAACCCGAAACATGCAGTTTTAAAGCGGCATGCGTTTTAACAGGTAGAACAGAAAATCAAAATAGCCATTTACAAGTTGTGCAAGATTCTGTTGAAATACTGTATGTAGTTCTTATTCTTAAAGGCTGTCTTGGCAAAACTTCACATCCTTGGAGTTTCGGAATATCCCATCTTGGCAGTATGTCACATTTCAAGTTCCTTAGACCATTAGGAAAGGTTGCGATCTACGAACTTCATTAGCAATATTACAAGTGTTTAACACGTGAATACTGTTATGACAACCTACAACAATTTCATATTCTGAAAGGGGTGTCATCTACCCTTGCAAATGTAAGTCCAACATACAACCTTATCCTCCCTTCTTGGACAACTTTCATCACATGGTTCCTTAAAAAGGCTACTGTTTAAATCAGCAGCAATATGACCTTGGAGAGGTAGGACTCTTCAACATATGTTAGGGGAGTAAAAAAAAATAGGTGAACCCTCACCTCCTTGGTATGCGAACATTTGCCCGCCGTCCTCCATGACGTAGGGATTCACAGCGCCATCTTCACGTCATGGAATCTGGAGGAGATAACGGTGACTAGTAGCGGGTTGTTGAACGATCTACTTCCGACATCATGCCTTGGGCAGAAGCCAACAATTATATCCGGCCATGCCTGACACCAACTCGCAAAAAAAAGTTTTAACAGAATTTCACCAAACTGAGTACTTTTCACCAACACTTCACTACACAATATGCTAGCGACTTGTGCCAACGAATCTTTGAGAAGGTCACGTTCAGTTATCACTAACCACGTAGAAGTCAACTTTACCTGCGCGAGTGTTCAGCTAAACTACGTGGCATTGGACTCTCGCGGCCGCCACCAGTCGGTGTAGAGCTCCCTCCCGAGCGCGGTTCACATTCAAACGACTTCCCCTCCTCACGTGTTCATAAGACCTGTGCGCGAGGCAAAACAGCTTGCACTGATAGTGATTACAGATAAAGTAGTATTGTTACGCCGAAAATGCAGACACACCACAATTGAACTTTAATCGCCCCGCAAGAGATCAAAAACTGCATATATATAAACTTTAACCGTCACATACGAAAACGATGGAGATGCCCGCATACCATTAGTATGGACCCTTTTAATTCTGATAACGTGATAACTAATAACGCTTGGAACAAAAATGAACGCGTTATTAAAGCATCTACTCTTATACAATTCAACGGCCCTAAATAGCGTGCTTGCTCGCCCGCTTCGTGAGACATCGGCTATACTCGGCGATGTTCGTCTCTCGCAGTCTAAACTTTCATGACGACTACAAAATTAGGAAGGAAAACCGTTTCTTTATTATATAAGGCCTAAGTGAAATGAACACAATGAACAAATATTCTAATTTTATTTTTACTTACAATTTTCATAGCTCTGAACCACAAACATTTTTAATAATCTACCAGTGTAATTTTCTTAAAAATCCTGGAGTCAATGAATAATGGCGGGCGAAGCCGGGGGCAACAGCTGTAAAATATTGATGGTTTTATCTCTTGAAATATCGCTGATAATAATAATCCAAACAAACCATTCCTTCCCTTGAAACATTATATAATTTCTGAAAATTACACTGAATTGATAAAATAAAATTCACATAATATTCATGTCAATAAACAGCTGAGAAACAATACGTATTATGTGTTCACAGGTTCTTTGGAACTGCATAATCGATTCTGATATAGTTTTCCCAGGGGGCGCTTTCATGTCGTGGAATGTACTCTAAAGCAGGAATTTTAGCTGTTTCATTAATTATTAATGGCTTAGTTTATGAATGATTCGCGTGCAAGTGTTAATAAATATAATGATTTAATAATTATTATACTCTTAATTTTTAATTTTTAAAAGAATTATCGTGGCGAAGCCACGGGCACCTCCTAGTGATATAACAAACAGATCTTAACAGCAATTATGCCTCACTTTTCCACTTACATTGCATTTCAAGGGCAAGGCATGTGGTGATTTTGCATTTTTCTTATATGAAGGTTGAAAGATAGCTCGAATATGTACAGAAAGGGGGAAAAAAGCGGACCGACTCTTGTAGCTGATTTCAGAGCCCTGTGATATGTAAATAAATGTAAGAGATGTAACGGAAACGTTTGTTTTCACAAGCAATGCAAATTACGGAAATATCTTGGATTGTATGACAGGGGTCCGTGAAGAATGCCTAACATGGTCACTTGCTGCTAGTTATTAGTGGAATTTTGTTCTGTTTTGTTTGATGTTGCTGTGTGTACTGTTTCTTTGTTTTATGCTTGGTTTTGCGTTTGTTTGAGACTTACAAACATCCATGTCAATAGATAGGCTATGCTACATCAGGGATAAGAGTACCGATGCATGAAAATTTATGTTTGATAATAAATATTATCATTATACGGATAAAACAAAGTACATCATTTTGAATTCGGCTGAAGATAAATTTATTGAGCATTCTGGAATGCACTTCCTACATGTGTATTTTAGAAAGCTTTAGTTCTCACCATTGTGTGAACTCAATTTATGGAGCTACAGCTTGAATGAAGAAATAACCTAGTGAATACCCTATTGCATTAGGGATGCTAAGTCATGAAACGATCAGATTGAGTACTTGCTGCAAACTCAATCTAGGGGATTGCAAAAATGAGACTTATGCATTATTGAGCTCGGCTAGTCTTTATCTTTCGTATACCAAAGTCACAATGTCTGTTGTTATTAATAGACATAATACAGAAACCTTAGAGGCCAATGTCGGAAGTTCTCAGCAAAAAAATGTTACTTTTACAAAGGCTTAAAAGTCAGTTATCCCAAAAGCAAGTTTATGACATTGGCCCTTTTAGAATCAAGCCACAGATATAACGCTTCCAGACCACTATGCAAAATGAGTTCGGAACTTGTATGAATGCATCGAAAAGTCAAAAGACTGAAGCCAATGAAATTCGTATGATATGGAAAGGTAAGCAAAGAACATCTTCAGGTCCAGCAAGTGAATGTCACTCGCTAGCTCCTTATTATGAAACTGTTCAGATATTTGGGTGCATAACTCATACACAAGAGAGGACAGGGAAGGTGACTTTCTCCGAAACATTTTCCCAATTGTCTCAATGTTGATGAAGCATGCGGATGTGATTTTCGCGAAACGAGAAAAACGAGTGAGGGAATGTAACGGTGATGAGGTCGCAACCCAGATATTCCGCGCTGTGCAGCAAGTGCCAACACTACTTCCCAATCGGAACTCTACAATGACCTTGACCTTATTTCCACGTTTTCACATGAATAGTATTTTGGTTATTAAACAAAACAATCCAAAAAATTATTTATTATTTTGTTGTAAACCCAAAGGAGCCTTATCCTCTTACAAACTTGCTGTACATTTTTTAAAAGAATAGACACAGTTGACTTTATAACATGACATACATACATATTAGGGGTACATAATTTTACATGAAAATATACGATTTTGTTTAACTATGTACACTACGTTTGTTTAGTTAAGTGGAGCTTTCAAATGGTTATGTCGAGTACTTAAAGATCCTTTTAGTATGTCTTTAATAATAGTAATAATAATAATAATAATAATAATAATAATAATAATAATCATAATAATAATAATAATAATAGATGGGATTTTAGAATTATTTCACGAAGTTTGTAAATGATTCAGGAATAGTGCCTCTGGCTCCTATCATACGCCCAAACACTCTGACAAACCATGTTGTATTTAGTTTTAGAAGTCTCCGATGGGCTTTTATATATATATATATATATATATATATATATACGGATGTATACTTCGTGGTTCATCAGCATCTAAGAAGAAACGAATCATAGGACCTAGAATCAATGCAGTTTATGTACTACGATCTATAGGTATGATATCAACACGCTTATTGCTTCCATGCAAGTTACCTCTTCATAAATTTCGTATTTCTGATCGGCAAAGATCTTGACAAATTTTTAAAATAATTTTCAGGGGATGTGGAAGTTGATTTCTGAAACCCGCAATGATTTTCATTCATGTCATACGTTAAGTTCATGCACAGCAGTCTCCATAATATTTGTCTCTATCGTTATTAGTCACAACATTTATGTTTTAATGATAGTATAAAAACGCTTAACATTTGGGCTTAATGTATTTTCATTATTTTTATACGTCCATAACTGACAATCTCATAACGCACACTTATATCGCCCATATATGAATATTTTAATTGATATGTAAACTAATTTATCACTTCCCTTATTATTTATCCAGTGCAAACCATGAAAATAGAAAAATATAAGCATTAAATATTTGTAAACGTATTTTAATATATTTACAACTAAAACAAGTAAAAAAAGTAAACAAATAATGACGGATAAATTATCGTTAATTCGTATTCGTCAGCTTTTGTCAAAATTCGCACATGCCAGTATTCTGAAATGTTTAATCTACTGCAACAAAACTGCACTGCCTCGAGCTTCTACTAATTTAGCTCATGAAAAATTGGGAAACATACATGTTCTGGTACTGATAGATTTCCTAAATCATGCATACCACAAATTTTGGTTATAGGAATGGTAACTAATATCTACAATCGTTTTCTAAATCATTTAATAAATTAACGTGTGCAAAAATAGAGAAAATGGTGCAAATCATGATGCACAATCTTTCTCACATATAGATGTTAATGTGTTCAATTTTTAGGCAGAGATAATGATTTTCAAAATTTGCAAGGTTTTTGAGAAACCAGTCTGCTATCGTGTGCACATTCCAGAAGCACTAGTAGCATGAAGAAATAACTGCAAGCTCTATTGTTCACTAGGCAAAACAGAGTTTCTATAAACAGTGGGTGGTTTATAATTGCCATTCAGAGAATTTTTTACGAAAAATGTTTGGAATAAGTTTTAGCTCTTGGTATAAGCAGCCCATATGCAAAATTTAAAGAATATTATTAGAGCCATTTTCGAGAGAATCGCGAAAAACGAAAAATTCTTCATGTAAAGTCCCCTTAGAAATAAGAGAAAGTTGTCGCCAATCTTCGTGTGACGTCACCAGAAGGTACCTAACTCAAATAAAAAAATTTTCGTACAATATTCCGTTCTGGAGCTAGGCTGTTCACAGACACAAAGAAAATGATACTACTACGCTCCACCCCCATTTCACCGCTCACCTAGGCCTGAGCGTTGTTCATAGACGTATGTTCGAACTTTAATTAAAAATAATAATAGATTAGGTCCCAGGGCTGGTGTGGAACACAGATGATAAGATTCAATGCCAACTTTAAATAAAGAAAAACACTGGAAAAAATCAGCAGCATCGGAAAGTTTCCGTGCACTCGACCGTTAGTTTGCGTAGAAACTTTGCACAGCGTCATGAAATCAGTGAAAGTCTATTCTTGTAAATGTAAGTCATAGATCATGAAAACACTAACACGTTATCCCCAAAGGTTTAAACGCTAAGTTTTGAATTTGTTGTACCAGCAGCACGCAAAAGGTAGGTTTCTGGGCATGGGTTCCTATTAAAAATATTCTTTACTCAGTCCCTTCTTCTAGCTCCAGGAATTTGTAAGGGGAATTTCCGTCTCACCACACACTACTATAACATTCATTTAAAAATAACGGAAAATATCAGGAACAGAACGTAGAAAACTTACGTCAACGGTACGCATCACTTAAAATACTACGTAAGAGTAAGATAATTATTCGTGTACCACATTGAGCAATTCAGGATATTAAGATGCATCATAAAACATGACGTCAGCGCCTAAGTGTCGTCTGAAAGAAATCAATACGTTAAGTGTCTAGCCTACTTAATTTCGCGTAAATCAGCTGCGCTTGAGCAGTTCACTAAAAAGGAAGAATGTTAAGAGGGTGGACTTTAAACTACGCCTTTTCTTTGCAAAAAATAATTACGCTACGAGAAGTCTAGGCCTATTTCTACCGTTGACCGAATCCATAGACGTGGTCTATTTTCATCAAACAACAGTGTAAGTTACGAAGTTTCAGGTTCTATTCCGAGAACGGCAACTTTCCTTTACTTGTCCAACACTTTCGCTTCCACATGTAGCGATGTCCATGTGAACCGATTGTCACAAAAAAAAATACAAATATGAAATAACATACTTCTTTGGTGTAAAATAATGCAACTTATGGACAATATTTTAATGAAAAAAATGTCACAGTATCTATATCCCCTGCCAGGTAAGCAAGCTCTACTATAACCTAACTGGCAAATGATCTATCAAGGCCTGCCATGTCCCAAGCTTCGCCCAGAGCTGTCATTTCGAAGCCGACCGGTTTTTGCTGGCCCCTCCTCCCTGCCTTAAACCATGTGGTGTTCCCTACTATCTTTGCCGAAGGCGTTCTTAGCCGTAGGAGGTTATACCAGAAGATGTTCGGGCGGCCTTATCGCTGCAAAATCCGGAACCTCTGCTAGCAGGTTACCAAAAGCAAGCAGAGTCCAAGAGGTCTGCCAGCTGGGTGTGGGTACGTTGCCACACCTGGTAGAGCTTCATAGTTACGGCGGTAAGAGAACAGCATGTAGCGAAAACAATTTAGAATTTTATACGACATAAATTTGAAAGGAAAAATTTTCAAAATTCTGATAGTAGTACGCCCAAATAGTAGCATGGTCCCCCCATTTTATTTAGATTTATAAAACTGTTCTCTAGAAACTAATAATTCTGACATAACTGATATCCAAAAAATGGTATAGGATATCCTTTTTATTTCCAAGATTGAAAAGATGGATTCAAATGTGCTATGTGACATATTTAGTGCAACTTTGTATATAATGTAATTGAACAATACAATAAGTTGGAGTCACGAATGTCAACATAAGAACTATGCAGTAAGATTTCAAACAGTAACTATCTGGGTTTAACAAGTCACATCTTCAGAACTTCAAAGGGAGAATGTAGCCTGTAGGTAGATTATTCACAAAAGCTACCTGAGGAAAAAGAAGATAAGCATGGAAAAGAAAGTGTACTGCAAAGCGAAATCTCAAGGTTGTTCATATACTGTCTTCTGTGCAGTATGTTGCAAATGTGTAAGAATAATATAGATTTATCACGGATCACTTTATCTTCTTGTATTTTAAAATCTGTATTTGTCTGAAAGACAATCCTAATTTGTTTTATTTGTAATAAGCTTTGTTTACACTAGTAACATAATAAATCTTGTAATTGTTTCCACAAAGTATGCCAGTCTGTTGAATAAATTTAGTTTTCTTTCCTTACTTTATAAAAGGGTATAAGAAGTGGCATTTTATAGTTTTCTGTCCTTACTTTATAAAAGGGTATAAGGAGTGGCATTTTAAATTTTTTATCTTCTCCCCTTTAGATCAATAGCAGTTTATCAACGCCATAAATAACTTAAGTCAGAGGTTGTCTTCCGATTATAAAGTTGCATATTTCGGGTCTTCAAAATGTTTCGTGGGGGTTGAACTTGCTTTACAGCCAATAAAATGTTGTGTGCAACCAATCAGTACACATTTCCGTATTTTTTACTTTTAAGGTATGACTCCATGTGGAGAGTCACATATAGAAATCATTCAGTTTCCCTGGCAGTAGTGCTACCCCGTTTCACTCTTTAAGGGCAGACAATGGCTTAAGCCTCAAAGCAGCACAGTGATGGTCACCTGAAGATGGCCCACATACTTCTATCCCTTCTCAATTTGGTGCAAGTGGCACGACTACATACTCCACTGAGCCAACCTCAAAATGTGTGTTCTGATGCATACATGAAGCTAAAGGACCCACCTCCCTTGTACCATTTTAACACGGATCCTATCGTATGAAGGCGGGAATCAGCTAACGCAAACGTAACAAGCAAATATGACGTATCTATGAGACCCGTTGGAATTTGTTAGGTAGAAGTGTTCCACATCTCTAAAGATAATTTAAACATGTAAATTTAATTTAATTTAATATAAATTTAATAATTTAATATCAAAGATCAGGTCGAAACTAATTACAATAATTTGCTTTATATTAAAGATAGATAAAAATATTTAATACTTTCTGAATGCAAATCAATGCAAAAATAATAATAAATATTCACGTAGGCCTACAAACCTCAATGAACATGAATATATACCAGAATTCAGATTTGAATTCCTATTTACTATTGGTGTTTAACAGGAATTATTTTGGGTAATTCATCCATCGATATTATTTGGCATGATACATATTACGTTGTTGCCTAACGGTAGAGCAACTAGCTACAAAATCAACTGCGCCAAAACGAAAAACGGGTTCTTCTGCTAGTAGTAAAAATTATATGTTCAATTCCGAAAAAATCACGTAACAACCGTTCCAATGGCAGTTATATTGTATAATACGTAGGGAAACAATGAGTAGCCATGAATGGACTGCGCTTCTTGGAATGTCAATGTAATATGAATTCGTGATTTGTCGCAGAAATTTCACAACGAACAGGAAAAGGCCTGCACAACATGTTTCAATGTGGCTCACGTGAGAAACAGCCTTATCAGTTGAATTTGCTGTAACGCTATGCCCGAGTTCCACACATTCACTCAAGCCTGCCATGTCGTGAAACCGAGCTACAGTGGCGGAAAGGTAGCTAACAGGTGTAGTGCTGTGGTCAGCAGCGGACTGGCGGATTTTGTGGTCGAAGTTGGGAAATTATGTACACTGTATTGCGGATTCCACTGAAAATTGAAACCGAAAAGACGAAGCTGTAGGTCCAATAACTACGATTAAATGGCAACATACCTTTTACTACGTATAATAAAATCCGGTAAACTGATGTAACAAAGTGCTAGAATGCTTTTCTTTAATCAGTGATAATTGCAATTATGATATGCAGAAATTTTTTTTTTTTTTAAATCGATTTCAGAGTTAAGCTCCAGATCGATTCATTAAGCAAGGCTTACGGAAGAACAAAGGTCTAAAGTGTGATAAGCATTTGTGAAGGAATATGTGGGAAGTGTTATTTGTCAAAGCTACCAGTATTGCAACTTTCAAAGCTGTATATGAACACTGTAAAACAATGTTCTTATGATAACTGATTTGCATTTGATAAATTCTTTCTAATATATTACCATAAAATTGGCACTAAATTGGGCTTTACTCCGGTACCGGTCAACCGAAATGGTCCAAATCTCAACAGGCTTTTTCCATGGACGTAATAAATGTGTATACAAGGTTTCATGAAAATCCGATAAAGCTCATTTGAGTAATCGCACGTACAGACACACGGACAGACAGACATTTTCCCGTTCCCCACACGATCTCATAAATTACCATTCTGGCACTTAATAAACAGTACACATTTCACACTGACTTCTCGATTTCGAACAGTATTATTTTAAACATACTTGAGGCCGGTATTACACTATCAAAATCTTTGGATAAGAACTTCAGCATGAACTTGTACAAAATTAAAGGCGATATTTGAATCAAAATGCGTTATTACTTATTACACTACACCTAATACCTTTGACCATACCCAGTTTTCTGTCTAGAAGCTACATGGGAGGCTTGAGTTTCGAAGGTAAACCGTAAAAAATTCTATATAATGACATTACTTTATTAGTTTTATATAAATGTTTTTCTAGCAGTATTGGAGAAATGTCTAAATGATAAGGGAATTAGGCCGAATCGTTCCTTTCTTTGAACTGAAGGTTATGTCGATGATGGGCGCAGTTTAGGTTAGCTCGCAAAGCATTTTTATAATCACTTAATATGCAATATATATATATATATATATATTAGGAGTCTTATCCCAGCAGCGTGCCACTGCATTTTCTCCGGTATTTCAACGATATCAAAATTGCCAACTATTTTGGCGTCATTCACATCTCAAATTCTTGTTCAAAACAGTTGATTTTGAGCCTCCATTTTAGATACGTTGCTATGAACGTCGGGAAATCTTTGATCCAATGTAACAACATGCAGATAGCCTTTAAAGAATCATTCTCAACTGCTTGAAGGAAATCCAACCCCTGTTGGAGACATCCAATCCCCCAGTCACAGTTTGCTATGCACAACCGCTTGCTAGCGAAAGCAGTCTTTGATGTGGATACTCTTTGTCAATCACCCCCAAAGCAACTGGAAAGAGAGCCACTTCTATTTTGACCGCAGCGTGGTGATTTTTCCGGAGGATTCTTTGGTATTGATACAGCGAGTAACGTAAGTTCCAAAACATAAAAGCCTCAGTTCTTGAAACTACCCAAGGTTTGTTTTTCTGGGGATTGTTCAGTCCAGTGTCGTGTATAGTGTAGAAAAGTTTCATTCGCTGTGTTAGTGCAAAATATGTCATTCGTTCAGAACCAGGTGGTAAAATTCGTCATCTGCATCACATCGGAAGACAGTGTACTCTCTAAATACACTGACTCTGTGATTAGCGAACAATAAGTGACCCTCATTAAGATGGGACATGTTGTAACACCATTCCTCAAAGACATCCAGGCCTCGGGCGGTGGAGTGAGACGAGGCTTTCATGTTTCGGAAAACACTATACTACTGCCTTTAGCATTCCAAAGAATTTGTTTCCCTTTATGTACTGGCAGAAGTTGGGTACCCTATCAGTCCAAGCAATCGAACCTTCTGATATCCCTTTGTATATGCTGAAGTGATCCCAATATTGTTGGATGTTCAGTGACGCATGCTGAAGCATTATTTATTATGCTATTTGTAATATAAGCTGATGGGTAAGTCTTTGCAAAGTAGAACTAACTTTCATCAGGGGACTGCCAGCCAGGTCTGGAGGAGTGCAGACAGGTTCCCAAGGCGTCAGCAGACGCGTCGATGCGACACCCCGCCAACTTGGTGAAGAAGGAACCATTCCGGGAGCGAGGGATCGATAAGGGAATCGGCAGGTCATTGCCCCCGTCTAGCGTCACGTGCTTAGGGCTGGAGTGGAGAACTTACAATCCACGCGCCAAACACATGGTCTCATATTCCCACAGTCCTCTCATTCTTACCTGAATAAATCTAATGTCACTGTCATTGGTCAAATCAGGAGAATACATAGCGTCATACTCATTCCATAAACCTGCATATTCTGGCAAATTATTGAATGTTCTTGACATTACACTCAACTGTCAAATTCTTAAATTTTTATTCCAGTACGCCACAGATCTCCGGGTCGGGGGTCTGATTTCTAATGAGGTCATTAGGATGTTCGATTGTCCCCATCCTTCTGGTGTTACTATGGTCCTGGGACTATTATATTTATTATAACTTATTTTTTTAAAATTGTATGAATGAATACTCCCATTATGCAATGAGTACCAAAGTATATACTTAGGTATATCCGCTTCACGCCTAAATTTTGATTCAGAACTCCACTTTATGCAAAAATAAAGATCGACCAAAATGCGTTCCTAAGTATCTTTATGGCGTAGGACTATATAATTCCTAAAAAAAAAGAAGATATATTTCAATTTTTATTTGAGGTTACCATCAAAAAACCCATCTTTTATTGCTCCCAGAAGTGAATCTCTAGTCAATTTACACGCAGTCATTCCAGCCTAACGAGACTGAGAGACATGAACAAAGAAATGAAAATATAAAAAAAAAAAAATTAAAAATACGATCAATTTCATTTGAATGTTTCAAAACGATTATACCATTAGTTATTTATGTAAACTGCAAGGAAAATAAAAACAAGGGAAATGGGCATATAAAATGGAAAATATACAATATAATCTTTCAAATCAATGGTAAATCTACAGTGAGTCCTACGCAAGAGTTGGCCAATGATGTGGGTTTCTGCGTCGCAGCGGGCACGGCTCCAACTCCCGGGCGATCGGTTGAAATATCTACGTTAATAAAGCCGCGATCGGGAGTTGGAGCTGTGCCCGCGTCATTGGCCAACTCTTGCGTGGGACTCACTGTATTAGATGTATCACTATTAACCACGCAACGGGGAATTCCGAACTCATATCAGTGGTAAACCATACTTTCGGTAAGATACGCTCAAACAGAGATTCTGCTAACCAACAAGATAAAGAATTACGTCACCAACCATGACTGAAAAATTGCGGAGGCCTGATTAACGGGAGAAGGAAATATAATACTGAAAGAACAAGCGAAGACACATTACAATGATAAAAATACTTCCTTTTTTTTTGAAAATATTAGAAAATTCAAGGATAGTCTTAATGGCGATTTAGGCCCATCAACTTTTAAATATTTAATCCCTTTAAATAATAAAATAATAGTCTCCATCATACAACTACAATTTAAATGAATACTCCCCCATTAAATAGCACAGATTAAATCATTCAAAGTAAATGACATCCTAACAATTATATCATCTGACGAAAATGTGGTCAGGGCGGGAATAGAACCAAGTTTTCAGGTTAGTCCACGCGCACCCCAAGACCACGCCTTAGGCCTGTGACGTCGCTGGTGTGCCGGAATTTTGCCCGGCAGTTCTTTTACATGCCAGTGAATTTACTGACATAGGCCTGTCACAATTATACACATATAAATGCCTTCGACCTGAGCCGGGATCGAACCCACAAGCTTGGGCACAGAAAGCCAGCGCGATACTAACGACATTTAAATGGAAAAAAAAAAAGTTTTTGTTATTGTGCAGAATTATAAGAATTTTGTATAAATTCTTAACACTAATCGCTTGAACTAAGACTTAAAACTTCTATCTGAAATATTCTACCTAGAAATTATTAGTCTACCACGAGTCTACAACTTTGGTTTCAGTTCTGCTCCTCGAATAGCACGGCTTTGCTAAGGGTGTGACAAACTGACTGTCACTCACTCTGTGGGAATGAAAACTAGAAAATCATAAGGTCCTAGCTTAGAGCCTTTCAGACTATCAACGCCAGGTCACTCTACGTTATTTCGATCCCATAAGAAAGCATATCTGTGGAGTGGATTATCTAAAAGAATTATAAGGGTAAAAAGTCCATCTGTGTGTGTTTCACACTATTTTTTCCTCTACAAAACTTTGGAGCGCTAGTTATGTAATGCTTCATTTCAGGATCAATTGATATGATTTGTGTCATGGCAACTATTTTTCTTTCCTCAAAGTAAAGCGATAGTATCACGAGATGAAGTATGTGACAGGAGAGTGTGGCACCTCTAGTATGTGGACAAATCATTTGGTAGAATTGTGATATACGGTTACTGGAAAAGAGGCGATGGTAATCTAGTTGACCACCGCTGTGCAGAATGGATATGACAAAATGTGAACAGCATGCTTACGGCAGAATAGTCACTATCCGACGGAGAAATACCAGAGAATACCACAAGGAGCTCATGGAAGCTTTGGGGAATAAAGCCCATGAACTTTACTGTACTTTAAGGGACCATGGAGTGCGTATGTGTGCATTCATGCTATGATATAATATTTTTTTTATTGCAACCAAATGGTCATACTATGATGAATGGAGCAACGGTCGAATGTTATAAGGCAGGGTAATCTGGAGCACCCCGAGAAAACCTGCCCTGATCCCTTTTTTCCACCACAAATTACACATCGAACCACCGAGATTCGATCCCGGGTCCCAGTGGTGGAAGGCGAGCGGTATAACCATTCAGTCATGGGGGCATTCATGCTTTCAACTACCGCAATACATTATAGTGGCACGATGCAGACGCGTATGGATGTTTATAGGTGTGTGTTTCCTTCACTATCTTACATAAAGTAGGTACCCATAATCTGCCATTTACATAAATCCCACACCTGTCCTTTCAATTGAATATTTAAAAAATTTAAATCTGCCCCACACTTTCATAAGAAAAATAATTTCTTTTTAAGCTAGAATTACATTTTGTTTTATGTATTTGTATTTAGTTGTGTATTGTGTAATATAAATAACTGAACTTATCGCGAACACTTGCCCAATTTAGGTAATCATTTGGCGTATGGGTCATTCCATGTCAAGTGAACCAATGGAAAAACGTGACCACCTCCGATTTTAGTCATACTTGGTTGTCATGAAGTACCACCTGAGATATGTTGAAGTACAAAATATCAGATTTTTATGTGTTGTAGTTTTCCAGTTATACCCTTCTGAAATATGGAAAAAAACCAAATTTTCTGCATAAGTGCAATCACAAAATGACGCATAAATCAAGCTGGAATTGACATAGATGAGTGGGAAAAGTATCAAAATGTAGCTTATATTATGAGCTTTAATTTGATACGTCACACGACTACTTTCGAAAAAAAATATTTTCAAGGTTACCCAAAAAAAATTTGAAAACTGAATTTTTCAAAAACCTATATTTTGAAAATTTTGAAACAATTCTCATAGAAACATACATATTTCAGCATCATGTCCTACAAGTTTTGATAAGGGATCGCAATGGGATCATATTTTTTTACATTTATAACAAATACTATGCACGCTGGGTAAGAATATATGACACAGGAATATTGCACTTAATTCTAAAATCCATTCCTTTGTCCAGGGAGTTGTTTACCAACATGCATATACCAACTTGTGCAAGTGGTCAAATGGGTATGAGTAAACACAGTCTGCAAGCATGTGAGTCAGCCAGGGAATGCAAGTTGTAACCTGTTGGACCTGGCTTCAGTTGTGCCTTGACTCTCATGCAGTGTGCTTCCTTTCTTCAAAGGCTGTACAAAGACTGTATTGCTGCATGTAAAGTAGTGGGTTCAGTGATTAAAATAGGCATTGTGTATTTCCCCAGTATGGCTGAAAAAGTAAGTGAAACAGCAAAGATTTTCTGCTGCAACCCTTTCAAGAAAGACAGACATCAGGGTGTGAAAAGAAGTGTGAGGCCTGTTACTGACTGGATGTGTGACATGTTTGACACCATTGTGGTAGGTATGAAAATTTGTGACAGTTGTAGGAAAGAACTATCAAAGCAGAAACAGGTTACAGATACAACAGATGACTGTTTAGTACCAGTAGCCAATACCACTAGGCCTACTAATGTTGATGAATCATTTGTAGCTTTAGATGTTACCTTAGAGTACCTTAATAAGTCTCTAAGCTCTCTAGAGGAGTCACCTGTTGCTAAGAGGAAGTTGCAAATGAAATCATACTGTGATAAAAAATACAGTAAAATAAAAAAATGTTTGACAGAAAAGGTACTAACAGCAGCAAGTACAAATACAGAGAAAACTGTTGACCATAAATCAGAATCATGTGAAGTCATTTGTCAGCTAAAAGAAAAGTTTCAAGAAGAAAATATAAGTGTTAGTGAAAAATTGCAAATTTTAACAGTACTACCTAAAAGCTGGTCATGCAGTGAAATACAAAATGAATTTCAGGTTAGCAACAGAATGGCAAGAAAAGCTAAAGCATTGGTGAAAGCGAAGGGTATTCTGGCAACACCAAATCCTAAACCAGGAAAGGTTTTAAATGAATCTGTGATTGAGAAGGTAATAGGGTTCTACAACAGTGATGATGTCAGCCGTCTTATGCCTGGAAAAAAAGATTTTGTTTCTGTGAAAACGGGTGACAGTAGTAGAATTCATGTACAGAAGAGGCTAGTGATGGGCAACTTGAAGGAAGTGTACGAGCTGTTCAAAAACAAAAATCCTACTGATAAGATTGGATTTTCGAAATTTGCTGATTTACGACCTAAACATTGCGTCTTGGCTGGAGGAAGTGGTACCCACACAGTATGCGTTTGTACAGTGCATCAGAATGTTAAATTAATGCTACAAGTGTTGAAATCCAAACAAATTACACTGAATGATGGCACAGATATAAGTAATTATAATTCCTGTTTAGCGAAGTTAATGTGTGAAGAGCCAGGCACAGCATGCCACCTTAATGAATGTCCTTCATGTCCAGGTGTAGATAATTTGAAAGATGAGTTACAGTTGCTGCTAGATAATGAACTGGTGGACAACATTACATACAAGCAGTGGGTTTCTGTTGACAGATGTAATTTAGTAACCTTCATCAAAACTGCAGATGAGTTTATAGAAACTTTGTGTGAACAGTTGTTGATTTTGAAGAGACATTCTTTTATTGCAAGAAGACAGGCAGAATATTATAATCACTTGAAGCAGAATATTGGAGTAAATGAAGCTGTGGTATGTATGGACTTTGCAGAAAATTATTCGTTTGTACTACAGGATGAAGCCCAGTCTTTTCATTGGAACAATGATCAAGCAACTATTTTTCCTATAGCAGTCTACTACAATGATCATAATATACACTACAAAAGTATTGTATGTATCTCTGAATGTCTACAGCATGACACCACTGCTGTTCATTTATTCCAGAAAAGGCTTATCTCTCATTTGAAGTTGGAAGTAATTAGAGATTTGAAAAAAATTTACTACTTCTCAGATGGTGCAGCTGCGCAATTTAAAAACAGAAAAAACTTTTCAAACTTATGCCACCATGTTCATGATTTTGGAATTGAGGCAGAGTGGCATTTCTATGCAACAGCCCATGGGAAAGGAGTATGTGACGGTCTGGGTGGTACTGTGAAAAGACTTGCAGGAAAGGCAAGCCTACAGCGGCCATACGAGCATCAAATCATGACACCAGCACAGCTGTTTACATGGAGTGAGGAAAACATCGACTCCATGCAGTTCTTCTTCTTCAATGAAGCACAATACAACAAAGAGGAAAAAATACTTGCAGACAGATTTCTGTCTACAAAAGCAATACCAGGCACACAGAAGTTCCACAGTTTCATCCCATTGTCAGATAAAGTGTTGTTGACAAAGGTATTTTCAAGAAGTGAACAGTCATCCACTTTTTCAGTGTTAGGACCACGTGTGCAACAGAGGCTGAAGCTAGCAGAAGTAAAAGGATATGTTACATGTGAGAACAACAATCATTGGTGGCTTGGTGTAGTTGTGGACAAAAATGAGACAGCACAGATAGTGGAACTGATGTTTCTGCACCCTGCAGGTCCTTCTCCATCATTTACTTTCAAAAGTGACTGTCCAAATAAACTGACTGTGCCTCTCTCTCAGATCCTCACCCTTGTGCAACCTACATGTCCCACTGGCCGTAGTTATTACCTCTCGAAGGAAGAGATGGATGCGGCAACCATGGCTCTAGAAAATTACTGTAGACAATAAATTCACGTTTTTGTCATTGAAGAAGGGAAGGTAACATGTTTTCTGTAAGTTTTTCTTTTTGATTGTAATGAAATTTTAGAATTAAGTGCAAGATTACGGTGCCATATATTCTTACCCAGCGTGCATAGTATTTGTTATAAATGTAAAAAAATATGATCCCATTGCGATCCCTTATCAAAACTTGTAGGACATGATGCTGAAATATGTATGTTTCTATGAGAATTGTTTCAAAATTTTCAAAATATAGGTTTTTGAAAAATTCAGTTTTCAAATTTTTTTTGGGTAACCTTGAAAATATTTTTTTTCGAAAGTACTCGTGTGACGTATCAAATTAAAGCTCATAATATAAGCTACATTTTGATACTTTTCCCACTCATCTATGTCAATTCCAGCTTGATTTATGCGTCATTTTGTGATTGCACTTATGCAGAAAATTTGGTTTTTTTCCATATTTCAGAAGGGTATAACTGGAAAACTACAACACATAAAAATCTGATATTTTGCACTTTAACATATCTCAGGTGGTACTTCATGACAACCAAGTATGACTAAAATCGGAGATGGTCATGTTCAAAATTGACAAAAAATTGGTTCACTTGACATGGAATGACCCGTATCTTTCTTGTGTTTCATGCAATCAATAAACAAAAAATTGCCACGACTTCCGCCCCATCCATCGGCCACAAGCATATACGGGTAAAATATATATCTATATATTCTATCTTGCTTTGAAAAATAAGGAAACAAATTAATGCCAAGTTAAAACTTCAGTATACGGGAAACGGTAAAATAGTTTGGTGTCCTATTGAACTGGTAAATCTACATCTTCAAAATGTTACGTGTTACATAACTTTCTTTAACCTAAGCTAAGGCAATACAACTTTCTCCTTTCAAATTATGATATAGGATAAAAGGCCCTACTGCAGGTAGTGCATTTGCAGTTGTTTTAGCTTCATGCAAAAATGTACTGTTCCCCAAGTAAAGCCTGAGTTTATACAAACGATGGCTGGTTTATTACTGCTCTGGGAATTTTTACGAAAAATTGTCCAATAAAAGTTTGAGCTCTTAAGAGGCTATAATCACCTCGCGTACAAATTTAAACAAAATAATCTGCAAAAAAAAAAGATATATGTACGTAAAAACTCCGTGGCGCTACATCCCTGAAGGGACAAGGCCTACCACCCAACCGCTGCGTCATTTACCACAGATAGATGGCAGGACTGGGGGCATGTGGTCAGCATGCCGACACCCACGGTCGTTAAAGGTGGTTTCCATGACCGGAGCCGCTACTTCTCTATCAAGTAACTCCTCAGTTTGAATCACGTGGCGAGTGCACCCCGTTCCAGACCTCCCGTACCTCAGACAAATCCGAGGTACCGGGGATCAAACCCAGGCCGACGGATCTAGTCAGCGACGCTAACCAAAAGACCAAGCCGGCGGTCATATGTACGTACACTGGTAGTAAAAATAAGATAAATCGTCCCTAATTTTAGTGTCACATCCCCAGGAAAATATAACCCAAATACAAAATGTCATATTTCTGCGATTTCTCTTTCTGGAGCTATGCTGTTCAAAAGCATTCACACACATACACGCATTTCTGAAAATTGTAGTTTTAGATTCAGAGACCTTAAAACATGTACATGTACATGCACATGCACAATGAATCTCCCTACAGCGATTACCGATAATACTCTGTATAACGTTAAAATATTTTAGTCCTGGCATTTATTTCATTAAAATAAGGCAAAATTCCCCTTGAATTTGTAACTTAATAATTTTACTCTTAATGACGATTACATTCATATTCCCTGTAATATACTTTCCCACGGTACAACGATAAACATAGGTCGCGAAAGATGTAAATCGGAATAAACAAGCAGAAGAAGAGTGGGAAGAACGAAGTTTGAAGCTGCCGACCTCAACCACATTAGAAGTCATTGCCGCTTGTGATCTCTACAGAAATTTGTATCAACTGTTCCGTGTTTTCAAGAAGGTCATTTAGTGACTCTCGACGCAATAAGGTATTTCCTTCTCCATGACAAAGTGAAACAGACTCAAATCCGATTTTTTAAAGAGCCAAATATAAAATGTATCCCATTTTATTCAGCTTTCCTTGATTGGTACTGTTCGCTCAAAATGAGCAAATAGTATATTGCGATACAAGTGCCGTAAGCGGTGTATACAGATCGAGGAGTTGGAAAAAACGAGGAGCTTGCGCACGGGTATTGCATGCTATTTTTTGCAAGATGATTATTTATATCAATTTAATTATATTAATTGAGATATTAGCTGAAAATATTATGTATATACATTATTGAAGATATGTTATATTTCAGAAAATGATTCGCATGTGTTGGTTATGGGGACTGAATATTTGTCCTGTTAAAGTCGCCACAAATTAGGGGGCCTTGGTTCCAGTCTTCCATAAAGGCTTGTATTATGATGGTTTTACTTACGGCACTTGAGCTTTTTGTAATTTTTACCGCACGGAAATTTCTTTTTTTTTTTTTCATAGCAACCAGATTGCGTGCGGGAATGTCAAGTTACGATCCACGGCAAACACTCTCAACAATAACATTGTTTTTCTGGTCTGGTTTTTTCTATCCATATTTCACTAAAGCTGAAAACTATGTACATAGAATTTCAGGGTCAAACACAATATGTCCTCTACCTAAGTAGTACCTTTGGCAAAGAAGGGAAAGTAAAAATGGAAAACTCCAAACTAAATGGATCTTGGACTTCCAGGAGGGTCCATCAGTTCCCAGAAAAGACAACAATACCACCTACATTGTTCCCTTTGAATAGAGCAGGTAGAAGCTGGAGACAACTTGCAGAGGAAATGCACAAAAGGTAGGGATAAACTTATCTACACTTCCATCAGCATTCCAGTAGTAATTCTAGGAATCTAAAAACTGTTTCTTTTTTTTTTGTTTGCTTAATTTGTGTAGTGTCTGCCATATTATGGAATTTCAAGAACAGTAACTTAATTAAAATTTAATCATAACTTTGATTGGTTAATTTACAATACCGGTTATGGAAAACCTGTCGACATTATGCAAGCTATAAAGGAAATTTAGGCAATCAACGTAACAGATCTCGATTATGTAGCAGGTAACACTATTATTGTTAATAAGTCAGTCATATGCTCCAACTGACAAAGGTCTTAATTACGTTTCCCAATGCACCAGTTCGAGACTTCTCTATCCCGAAAATCCAAGATGGTAACCGGAATATAACGAGAGCTGCATACAGATCAGCAAACAGTAACGCTAACTGCATGATGTTGGCTAATTAGCAAGTCATAATTCTGCCTGGCAGAGTTAAGGCCATAAGGCCTTATCTTCCACTCAACCAGGATAAATACAAAATACATTAAATGAACCTACAAAAGCAATAAATACAATAGATATCATAATAATACCACATACTAGCAACTACTCATTATGCTAGCAATATCACCGATATGCCTACAATGAAACATAAAATAAAAATTCATCCAATAATAATGATAATAATAATAAAAAAATATAGAAGAGAAAACAAAGTGAATTAAAAATTAAATGTAATTGTGTGTGTGTAATTCTGCATAGTATAAATATACTACAATATTAACAAAGAAATTAACAAATTTATGAACTATAGGCTACGTGACATGAAAATATTGTAAAATATATATCAGCCAAGACTGGATGACGCGACATTGCTTCTAGTTAGAGGGAACATATATTAAGTGTGCAAGATGGTTAGCTCTTGAGAACAGGAAAACATACATAATGTACATGCATAAATAATATCTTATCTAATATACAAATTGTGCTCTTCAAAAGGATTGTTTCGATTTTTCACTCATGATGTAATACTGTCACTTTCACTTTCCTACCATTTTTGGTAGAGCATTGTATTGCGTTGGCATTAGTGGCCTAATTTCAAGCACTGCCCTTGACACAGTAAACTAGACACCAAAAGAAACCCCTCCGAGAAAAGCAGAGTAATTGATCTAGGAGAACATGCTTATCAATAATCTTTTTGGCTTATCTCAGGGTGATCAGAGGGGTTTTTACCCTCCTCGGAAGTTCCTACAGACCCATACCAAATTAATTTAAGTTGAAAATCGCAAAACAGTATCAGACTTTTAAGGAAAAACGAAAGAGCTTTAGAGTGATCATTATAAACATGCCCTAACAAACCTATAATTTATGCTTTAAAATCAGCTTCTTTTCTAATTAACTTACTTTAAAATACCTGTAAAATGGAGACGCGGTATACGTTGAATTTAGACAATAGCTGAGTACCAATAGTTACGTGGCCTACTCGTATACACACAGAACCTGAGCTCCTGATATCACCTCGATCCTCACAGGAGTATAAATAAAGCTTAATTTTAAGAACTCTTATCTAGTCTCTTTTCCTCCCCTGTAAGCTGCTGTTTTCTTCTTTTCTTTAGTTATACATCCCCTTTAGGGACGTTTAAGCGCCCCACGCCGCCCGGCCCTTAAGGGCTGCGACCTGTCGGGAGAAGGATTATCTATTGGATCATAATCCAGATAAGGACGTGGAGGGCCTCTCCAGGTGAGTGATGAGCCCAATGCCGGGGCCATCTCCGCGACAACACGAACACATAGGACGAGACACAACGGAATTTCATTTTCTGCTTATTAAATTGCTGTAATGAATCTTTTGTGTATTATTATCTTTTGTATCTTATGTTTTTTATTATTTTGTATGTATGCATTGTATTATTGGCATGGACATTGTAATTGGGTTTTATACCTGTATGTTCGTTATTATTAAATAAAAAATAAATAAATTTACACACATATTCCCTTTGAGCAAGGCAAGGATGGGATAAAGATGATACTGGCGGCCAGATTGGTATCCGGGGATCACAAGGGTCTAAAGTTGCCAGACATCTGTCTCTCAGGTGAGCAAAAACCCCGAAAAAAACACATAGTTAAATTTTCACGGCTAGGATTCGAACCCGGGCCCGCTGTCTGAGAGGAGCGAACGCATTCCCTGCGCCACAGCGGTGAACTCTCTGCAGTTTTAAAGGCTAAAATCCAATTATTTATAAATTTCATCCGTGATGTACACTTTCAGCAGTTATCAATCGAAAAACTTTCTCTTTCTTCCAGACACCGCCTTCTGCTTATGGAGGTAAGTGATCCGTTAACGAAACATTTCACGTACTCATAGCAATAATTTATAATTTTTCGACGTGTACTTTTACAACCAAGTAATTGTTGGACTGGGAGATCGCAAATGAAGGCCAAACGGCATTAGCTCAAAATAAATAAAATAAAATTAGTTGTCCTTGCACATTCTCATTGTGCATTTCCTTTCCTTCATCTTTCATGCCTGATACTGATCTCTGAATAATGCCCCGTTCTCTAGTTACACATTTTCCCGTAAATCGATGGGCGCATGTAAAGTAAGTATAGATTAGATTAAATAATTTATGTTCAGGGTTTAATATTAACCTACTATTTTGACATTTAAGTGTGATGGATTTAGAATCTATAAATATTAGGACTGTACCGATTAATCGATTAAACATTTAATCGTCGATCAATTACATTTTCCGATTAATCGGTTTAGTCGAATTCTGAAAAAGTTTTTCGAAAAATGGGTCAAATGACCACTCCTTTCTCTCGCTTCTCCGGCCTTGGCACATCATGTGTCATTCAGCCTTTTGTGTCCAAACAATTCCCGTTATTCAGAAACCTGAAGGGTAGTTTAGTCAACAAACTCGTGTGTCTCATGTCTTGGCTGAAAAAGTAACCGGAAATGTAAATTTGTATATATTTTTTCACTAGTTAATTAATAATGGTATTCATTAATTCAGGATTTCTTCTGATTATCTGTAGTGTAGTAGTTATTAAACGTGTAAAACAATATCAAATGTACACTTTGGTTTCGTTTAAAATACCTACCTGTTTGTCGATTATTCGATTAAAGTCAAGCGTTAACTCGATTAGAAATTTTAATCGATTTTCAGCCCTAATAAATATACACTGTTTTGAAGTCGGTACAGACTTCTTTTAGGTTTACTGTGATAAACGGTAAATCTACAACAGTCTATATACACGGCCTCTTATCTCCGATACAGTTCATAAAAAAAGCTTTTCGCGAGAACCTAGCTAGAAACAGGCGGAGCCCCTAACAAGCCAGTACTTCATATAAAAATTATTCCAGAAGACGTGTTTTCATTCCTAGGTATGTTACTGTAGAGAAGTGCAGTATTAAAGTAGTTATAATTAGACGTCAAACGGGTTCTTGCTACACAAAACCATATTGGATTCCAATCCCCCGAACATTACGGATCCTCACTTGTCGGAAATGTGTCACAGGGGTGAAAACTTTGTCACCGTTCCAACAGATTTAAGCCGATATAATATTCCACATTCCTCGAAGTAAGTGTGGACGCCCTAGGGCCAGTGGAAAGGTATGTGACGACCTTCAACCGTGCTCAAACTTGGGAAGAACCGCTACTCAATATTGTGAAAGAATTCCGCGACAAATAGCGAAATTGCCAACAGAAAGGAGAAAAGGAAGAGCTAAATAATTCACTGGCTCAAATTTTTTGTAACATGATTTTCTACTCAACTCGGTAAAAATACTTTTCCCCCCCTCTCCGAACAGCTGACTCAAGCTAACATAACTCTACTGAACACTGTCTGTGCATGAGAGTAAAAACGATGACCCTATGGCACCACAAAACAAAAGCAAATCTTACGTTTTAAAGATTACAAGTCTTCCTATACGACGACTTATTGTCTGCATTCGTACAAGCAGATATTTAGCTGCTAAGCTTCCTAAAACACTGCTTTTGTTTTGTACGGAATTCTCTTCAAAGGACCTTGGACGTTACTAAATAACACATCCCGGATTCCACTGAAATCTTAGCAATGTTGAAGCGTGCATGGTATTTTATTTGTGTCTCAAAAATATACATTGCAGCTGAAAAGAAAATAGAAAGCTACTGCGAAACAGTTTCGTAAGAAAACAAGAAACTGTAAATAAAGCAGGACAAAAGAATTCCACGAAATATGAAGTTTGATGTGAAGTTCAGCGTATTGTTCGGACCCCTATTATGTCGATCTACACACGATAAGCAATGCGCAGTATATCAATATATATGCACACAGGGAACTTTATACAGTAGTATGTTTCTAACATGCATACAAAAGTATTTGAAAGTTGGTCAATATTAAGTACCACTTCCACTAGAACTTGATATAAAGCATTACGATGTGTTCGTCTGAATTTTCAAAATAACATAAATCAGCCTTTCTCAACCTATGGTCCGCGAAGATGGTGCATATGGTCCGCAGACATAATTAAAAAATATCATTAAGCAAGTGGAAAGTAAAGAAGTAAATTTTTTTCACATATTTCTTTATAATGGCCTATAATTAATAACCCAAATATTAAGAATATAGGCCTTCGTTTAAAAATGGGATGTAAAATTAGGGGTCCGCAAATTTTTTTAGACATTTTAGAGGTCCTCGGGTTCAAAAAGGTTGAGAAACGCTGACATAAATGAATGGAATAATCGGATCTTCCTTTTCTCAAAGGATCATCTCGTAAGTATTGTACTTCTAGAAGCACTGGGTAATACCAGCGATTTCTCTATCCACACCTGTAGGGTCACACGATATTAAAAAACGTTTGCCACCATTCTCAATAACGCTTACACTATACCTTTTTACATCTCGTCTGCTGGGTATTGAAATGTACTAACTCAATTTTTTTGCATGAAAAAAACTCTTAGTTTAGGTGCACATCATGTGAATATGTGCACATACTGAGAAACCGATTTTCCACCTCTAAATACCGAAGTAGTATATTGTTCTATGATAAATAAGAGTGTTCTCTGTATCTGTAGTTTTTTCGGATTAGGGGGCAATGCTAGTACAGAAATCAGACACCTAAAATTTTAATATACCTCCTTGGGAAAGAGGGCAGTGATAAATTTGGCCTATAACAATTCGTATCTTGAAGTGCCGATTTTTCGTTGCCCTAATGGTTCCCGGGAACCACATCAACGCCCATGGATGTCAGCGTGCTGAACACATGCCTCTCAATCCTGCCATCTGCCTATGGTAGATAATGCAGCGGTCTATGGTAGGCATTGTCCCTCCAGGGATGTATAGCCACTTCCAGGATCAGCAAAGAGGACGAATACAGGCTGAGATGACTGAGCTTATTTGTTAGTTCTCCCTGCAAATTAGTAATATAAATTCTCTGAAATTGCAAAATGGATTCCTGAATTCCATTTTAATTTTCTTGATACTGGAAAAACATCCCGAATATTCAGCTACTAATTTTAATGTAATGCCTCTAACTAATAAAAATAAGTAACAATACTTGTGGAATAAAAACGACTAAAATAATATCTACGGATCTTTTGGAAAGACTGCTTGGAAAGACCTTGTGATTAAGCAGTTTCGGTCCAGAATCCAATTAGCTTTTACTATTTATAACCTTAATGCTCTTTAGGACTTCCTCGAGTAATGAGCTTTTTTCTCGAGCTTTGTTCCCGAAATAAGCAGGAGGCTTTGGCCTTTAAATAAGCTAAATTTAATATTATTTTCATTAATGAGAAAGACGTGTATACAAAAGGACAGCTTCAAAAACTAATCGTAAGCGTCACTGCGAAAACCCTGCTGAACTAGCATATTTGGAATCATGTTGTACAGTATACGTTATGGTTTTATTTAATATGCCGACTAAAATAAGGAAATGTTTGTTTTTATGCAAATCAAAAACTTTTATCCCGTCTTCTGTCCAGAAATAATACTATCCTGCCGGTTGTATTGGATATGAGACATGGTCGTTTACTCTTCGAAAACAGGGTGCTTGGGAAAATATTCGGACCTGAGAGAGATGCAAACGGGGACTAGAGAAAAACTGCACGACGAGGAGCTTCATAACCTGTACTCTTCACAGAATATAGTAAGGATATTAAATCACGGAGGATGAAATAGGATGGACATGTTGTGAGAATGGGGAGGAAAAACTATCTTAAAAATATTGACTGGGAGATCCTAAGGGAAAAGTCCACTTGGATGACCTAGACAAAGATGCAGGGCAATAAAATAAGGGAAGTAGAATTTGCAGGGGATGATTGGATGGAATTTGCTCAGAATAGGGTTGAATGGCGGGCTCATGTAAGCGTGGCAATGAATCTCCGGGTTCCATAAAAAAAAAAGACAATATTCCTTTGGCTTGCTTAACAATTGTCTATTGCCATGGAGTATACTACTATCGTAACCGTCTCTGAAGGTAACTCGACAGGCTTCAAGTCGAATGTTGTTAATCTAAGAGTTTTTAAAACAAAACCAGAAACCTGAAACAATGTATCGTAAATATGTGGTATGAGAGAGATAAATGAAGACACGGCTGCTGCATTATGTAGGGTGGGAGGCAGCAGAAGAAATTTCGTGGAAAGCTGTTAATTAAGCGCGATTAGCGTAACGGAATGGCGTTGGTAGCACTGGGATCAGCTGAGTGACCATGCCAAGTGGAACCGAGTGTACAGTCTTGAGAGAATGAGGCCAAGGCGGAAGTGATGCGTGGTACAGTCCCTGCTAGCTACTAGACGCGGCCGTGAAAGATCCGGATGAAACCTTATATAATTTACAAGGACTTCCCCAACACCTACAACTAGATATTTAATGATCAGTCTCCACAAGTTGTCTAATCTAGAGTCCATATAATGTTTACATAAAAACGGGACATTGTAATTTTTTTTGGAAAAACCTGGGACAATTAAGAAAAAAGGGAAAAAATTTTAGGGAATATTTACAATTTATCTTTATCTCATGCACACAAATTATCCGAAAATACTAATTTCTTCTGCAGACTGGTGTAGATAATTTATTCAACAGAAATAGATGCCTCACTGTCACTGCACATTTCACTTTTATGTATTCTATCAAGAAGTGCGTTTTTTCTTATGATTTATAAAAGTCAGCACACAGTACTCAAAGTATGTTTTGATAATGAGCAGACCTTCACTCTTGTAACTTTTATTAATGTAGCGTGAAACATACTGGCCAGTCACAATCACAAAAAAGACACTCGAGTGTCCCCAATAAAACTTTCGGGACAACGGGACATTTTGTAAAATACGGGACCAATGGACATCCTAATCTAGTTTCCCTAACAATTGTCATAAGAAGACTTTTAATCAGTCACCTTCCCCCTCCCCAGGTCATTTTAATTAACAACCTTGAATGACCAAGCGGGGCTTTCTTGTACCCCCCAAGAGTAATTAAATATACAGCGAATGAAATTATTATTTTTTTACAGTTTTTAAGCAAATCTTCGACGTTTCAAATAGCATAGAACAATACTGATACAATCATCAATTTAAAAAATTAATATAATCTTCCAAAAAATCTTATGTGAAACACATAACTTCCTCTGCTTAAACAAACATTTTAGATTAATATATTGTGTATAATATTCTCTTCACATAAATTGGTTGTATAATTGATGAGAAAGGTTGTGACCACATACATTCGCATCCCTGAAGGATACACAACCCAAATAAAATCTGATTAATGCACTCATATAACTTTGTTTATCATAAGTATGGACAATACACCTTTCTCACTTGACATTCTGATCCAGAATAAGAGGCTGTATTGCAAAGAGTGTGTATTCAGTTGTTTCAACAACCTGATGCAAGTTTTATTCATCACGCAAAACAGTTTCTACAAACAGTGGGTGGCTTATAACTACCCTTCAGATAAGTTTCCCCCCCCCCCCCAAAAAAAAATCTCGTCCAAATCTTGTGTTTACGCCATCGCCTAACAAGCAAACATCATCTGCATAAGCGAAAATCGAATGACTACCATTTATTTCTAGGCCTACCTAAAATTCATATTTTATTACTAAAAAATTTTGTTATTGTAAAAGGATTAATAAAATCTAACAAATGGAACTACTGCACAAGTGTTATCACTGGATTCACTGAGTCCAAAAAAGACAAAATGACACAAATCCGACATACATATTGCAAGATACTTGTATCTGGATAATTATTCCAGGTATATGTCCCTGGCACAAGTATCCTCTGTGAGTATTCACACTAGGGCACAAGTATGGTTTCAGCTTCAGATTTACATCCTTTTTCTACATGCGGTGCTTCATTAATGAAAACATACAAGTGAAATATTCATTTAATTTCAACTAATATTTTAATCACAGAAAAAAATAAGTATTAAGTCCTGTATTAAGTATTAAGTACTTTATCTATAAAATGTATTTGTGTTATGTAATTGTAATGTAGTTTCTTGGCTGGTAGAGTGGAAGAGAAGGCCAAATGGCCTTAGCTCTGCCAGAATAAATAAAAAGAATAAATAAATAAATAAATAAGTAATAACATTAGCAACTCCAAAGATCTAAACTTAATCAGCAATGTAAAGCTGTGCATCAATTCAAATGAGTTGCAACAACTTTGCCATGCATGGAAATCAGACCCAAACTTATTTCTGTATGTGCGATATTTTCTTGTGTTGCAAAAAAATGCGCAGGGAGAGAGAGAGAGAGAAAGAAATGCTAGGAAAATTACCCGGGATTGCATTTGAAAAAAGAAGCTGATAGCATAGGCGGAAATACAGAACTACACTCTTATGACTATCCTTTCTGAACAAAAATTATTGAAATAATTTAAAATTAACCTTAAAGCAGTCAAAGTAAATAACAATTGCTCACACACTCAAACAGTAGCCTAAGTTTAACTCACAAAATTTAACATTCATATACAGTACTGTAATTAATAAGTGTTTGGTTTGCATTTCACCCCTCCCTTCCTGTAGTAGTAAAAATCGAAGAATACTGAGAAGAAAACATTTCACTGATTCAGCCCATTCGAAGATTGAGTAGACTTTTGACTCAAAAAGGTTTCAATTAATTTCTTGAACCAAATCGTGGCATTTTACCGTCGGAATAAAGGGTAAGGAAGAAGTCGGTACGATATTTCTCCCTCCCCCACAACTTTGCTCATTAAGCTTAATATTGGCATACGCTAATGAATGAGCCATAGTTACGCCTATGGCTGTTAGGCTAGCTTACTTCAGAAAATGGAATGAAGCATTAATATGATACCACACTATATAAAGACTTCAGAAGCAAGAAATTTGATTTTAAATATTTCAACATGAAAATAAAAAATGCTATGTATTTTCACTTCCCCTGCCCTTACCATAAGGACTATAGGGAAAGAAGTATTGCTTTCGACCCCCAAATTCGAAGTTGAGTTCGTAACATAAACAAACATTTTGAGGTCCCTATATCCACAAATACTATTTTAAGAAACTTTTCTGTGTGTGTGTGTATCTGTCTATGAACAGACTAGCTCCAGAATGGAAAATCGTATGAAAACATAATTTTACATTTGGGTTAGGTATCTTCTGAGGATATGACATGAAGATTTGCAACAACTTTCTCTAACATTTAAGGGGACTTGACATGAAGAAAGTGTTTTCTGCGACTTTCTTGAAAAGGCTCGAATGATTTCCTTTAAATTTTGTACTTTGTAGCTTATACTAAAAGCTAAAACTTTTATTTGAACACTTTTTCGGGGGGGGGGGGGGGATTCTGAAGGGTAGTTATAAGCCACACCCTATTCACAGAAACTCCATATTGCCTCGTGAACAATAAAGCTTTACAACAAGTTCAAACAACTGAATACACAGTCTTTGCAATATGACATCTTATTCTACATCAGAATGTGAAGTGAGAAAAGGTGTATTGGCCATAGGTCTGTAGGCTTCCGCGGCCGGAGTTATCACAGTCTAGGATGTCCGGGTAGCGCCGCGTCGAGTGTTGAGAGGCCAACGTTTCTACAGCCATGTTGCTGTCTTCTTCAGGGCCAAAAAAGTCACTGGCTAAGCCGGGCATCGGGCTCTTATATATCTATGTAGTGTTGCGGAGCAGTAGCGGGCGTCCGGCCAATCACAGAAGAGACATCAGTTGGAGCTCTGGGATTGGTCGGTCGACAGCAGCGGTTGGTCGGAGCTCCATTGTCCCTATCTGCTGCATCATGGTGGTGTCGAAGAAGGGGTTGCCAGGTTTTCGGCAAGTCCAGGCCTTTATCCCCGTTGATGTTCTGGGGTCTTCTCGCTATTTCAATCGCTTCTTTTACCCTTCTCGGCCACCATCTTTCTTCTCTACTTATGAGGCGCGTGCCATCAAAAACGATAGCGTGTCCAGTCTTCGCTGAGTGGAGGGCTATGGCCGACTTATCAAAGTTGTTATTCTTGTAGTGGCGTATGTGCTCTTGTAGGCGTTCTGCTACTGTGCGGCCAGTCTCGCCAATGTAAGTCCGTCCGCAGCTGCAGGGGACCTCATATATTCCCGCCATCTGTAAGGGTTCTAATTTATCCTTCACCCGGACCAGTCTGCGTCGGAGAGTATTGGGAGCACTGTAGGCGACCTTGATGTTCTGTCGTCGTAGCATTTTTCCGATTCGGTCGGTAATGCCCCTCACGTAAGGAAGTAACGCTACCCCGCTGATAGGTTCTGGGGGTTTCTGATTGGTAGTAGAGCTGTTAAGAGTCAGGGCTGTCTGTGTGGTCTGTATTGTTCGTTTGATGGTAGCTGCGGGGTAACCATTGGCTCGGAAGGTGTGCTGGAGGCCTTCCATTTCTCCAGGCAGGCTCTCTGCGTCTGATACCTTGGCTGCTCTCATCGCTAAGGTTCTCAGTACGCCTCTCTTAATAGCTGGGTGGTGGTGTGACTCTGCGTGTAGATATCGGTCCGTATGTGTTGGTTTACGGTAGACAGAGTGACCCAAGCTGCCATCCGCCCGTTTCCTCACCAGCACATCCAGAAAAGGCAGGCAATCGTTCTTCTCTATCTCCATGGTAAACTTGATGTTGGCGTGGGCGGAATTCAAATTGTTCAGGAAGTCTCGTAGCAATTCGTTACCATGTGGCCAGATGACAAAGGTATCATCAACGTAACGTAGCCACAGCTTTGGTTGGTGTTGGCTGTTGGACAGGACTTCGGTCTCAAAAGCTTCCATAAAAAGATCTGCTACCACGGGGGATAGAGGAGAACCCATGGCCGCCCCTTCCACTTGGGCGTAATACTTGTTACCATATTGGAAGAAGGTAGAGCTGATGCAGAGTTCTGTGAGATCAGCCCATTCTGTAGGGAGATTCCGGGCTTGCAGTTTCTGTCGGATGATGCTGACAGCTTCGTTGGTGGGAACTTTGGTGAACAGAGATGTCACATCGAAGCTCACGAGAATGTCGTTGGGGTCCAAGCGTAGGTTGCTGATGATGTCGACGAAGTGTGCAGAGTTTTTTACCGTAGATGCTATGTCCTCAGTTAGTGGTCTTAACTTGCCAGCCAGATAGCGGGCCAGGGGATGAGTAGGACAGTTTATGGCAGATACAATAGGCCGTAGAGGTACATTGGGTTTGTGTACCTTCGGGAGTCCATAGAACTTCGGCGTGATACTATTGCCCCTTTTAAGCCTTGGTTTGACTTCGTCCTCAATGGCAGTGGCTTGGTTAATACGGGTTGCCACTTCGGCTCGCATTTTTCGTACGGGGTTGCCTGGCAGAGGTTTGTAGGTTCCTTCTTCTCCCAATATGATGCTCACTTTCTGGTGGTAGTCATTGCTCCTCAAAAGGACCGTTGCATTGCCTTTATCTGCCGGGAGAATGACGATGTCGTCTCGCTCACGAAGAGCGCGCAGCGCTTGGCGTTCGTCTCTCGGCAAGTTGTTTGGCGGAGGTTTAGCATGAATCAGAATGTGTGCCGTTTCCCGCCGGATCGTGTCTGCTGCCTCCTCCGGGGTTCCACGTAGTGCTGTCTCTACATATGCCAAAATGTCGTCTGTTGGGATCTTCTTAGGTGCAGTGGCGAAATTTAGCCCCCTTGACAAAACTGAGATAGATGCGTCATCTAGCTCTTCACCTGTGAGGTTTACGACCGTTTTAGTATTGGGCAGGCTCTGAGGTTTTGGGTGTTGTGAAGCCTTCAGTTCGTTGAATTTCTTTGACTGCTTGGCCTTGGCAAGTACCAATATCCGCTCTGCGTGTGTTGTGGAAATTCTATCTACTTTCGACCAGTCTTCAGCTCGTAAAACTGTTGCTATTTGTAGATGTAGGGTGAATAGTTTCGCCTCTAGTCGAGCCAGTAGAGTTCGGGTGTGGTGTACTCTCTCCCGTAAGAGGGCCATGCCAGCTCTGCGTAGGACTTTACGGGCTGCAGGAGTGTCTACATGATGCCTAATTTTCAGAAAATTAGGTAGAGTATCCTCCTCTCGGCATCGCAGTAGAAAGGCGAGCTGACTTAGCAAGCGGGCCCGTTTAGCTCTTAGGTTTGTCAGTAGTCGGGTGTCCTTGAATGTTTTCTCCCCGTAGAGGTTGGTTAAATAGGTCTGTAGGCTTCCGCGGCCGGAGTTATCACAGTCTAGGATGTCCGGGTAGCGCCGCGTCGAGTGTTGAGAGGCCAACGTTTCTACAGCCATGTTGCTGTCTTCTTCAGGGCCAAAAAAGTCACTGGCTAAGCCGGGCATCGGGCTCTTATATATCTATGTAGTGTTGCGGAGCAGTAGCGGGCGTCCGGCCAATCACAGAAGAGACATCAGTTGGAGCTCTGGGATTGGTCGGTCGACAGCAGCGGTTGGTCGGAGCTCCATTGTCCCTATCTGCTGCATCATGGTGGTGTCGAAGAAGGGGTTGCCAGGTTTTCGGCAAGTCCAGGCCTTTATCCCCGTTGATGTTCTGGGGTCTTCTCGCTATTTCAATCGCTTCTTTTACCCTTCTCGGCCACCATCTTTCTTCTCTACTTATGAGGCGCGTGCCATCAAAAACGATAGCGTGTCCAGTCTTCGCTGAGAGGAGGGCTATGGCCGACTTATCAAAGTTGTTATTCTTGTAGTGGCGTATGTGCTCTTGTAGGCGTTCTGCTACTGTGCGGCCAGTCTCGCCAATGTAAGTCCGTCCGCAGCTGCAGGGGACCTCATATATTCCCGCCATCTGTAAGGGTTCTAATTTATCCTTCACCCGGACCAGTCTGCGTCGGAGAGTATTGGGAGCACTGTAGGCGACCTTGATGTTCTGTCGTCGTAGCATTTTTCCGATTCGGTCGGTAATGCCCCTCACGTAAGGAAGTAACGCTACCCCGCTGATAGGTTCTGGGGGTTTCTGATTGGTAGTAGAGCTGTTAAGAGTCAGGGCTGTCTGTGTGGTCTGTATTGTTCGTTTGATGGTAGCTGCGGGGTAACCATTGGCTCGGAAGGTGTGCTGGAGGCCTTCCATTTCTCCAGGCAGGCTCTCTGCGTCTGATACCTTGGCTGCTCTCATCGCTAAGGTTCTCAGTACGCCTCTCTTAATAGCTGGGTGGTGGTGTGACTCTGCGTGTAGATATCGGTCCGTATGTGTTGGTTTACGGTAGACAGAGTGACCCAAGCTGCCATCCGCCCGTTTCCTCACCAGCACATCCAGAAAAGGCAGGCAATCGTTCTTCTCTATCTCCATGGTAAACTTGATGTTGGCGTGGGCGGAATTCAAATTGTTCAGGAAGTCTCGTAGCAATTCGTTACCATGTGGCCAGATGACAAAGGTATCATCAACGTAACGTAGCCACAGCTTTGGTTGGTGTTGGTGACACCACCATGATGCAGCAGATAGGGACAATGGAGCTCCGACCAACCGCTGCTGTCGACCGACCAATCCCAGAGCTCCAACTGATGTCTCTTCTGTGATTGGCCGGACGCCCGCTACTGCTCCGCAACACTACATAGATATATAAGAGCCCGATGCCCGGCTTAGCCAGTGACTTTTTTGGCCCTGAAGAAGACAGCAACATGGCTGTAGAAACGTTGGCCTCTCAACACTCGACGCGGCGCTACCCGGACATCCTAGACTGTGTATTGGCCATGCCTAGAGTAAGGAAAGTTATATGAGTGCATTGTACATAAATGATACAAACATTTTTGCCAAATAAAAAAAATCAGGACTGGGCTTAACACTTGAGAGATTTCATGATTTAAACTGTTATCTTTCAAATTCTTGCTGGCTCGCTGGTATTTGACAACAGATTGGGAATTCTGCAAATATGGGTTGTATTAAGTGAAAATGTGAGATTTCCTGCGAAATACCGGATAGTTGGCAACCCTAATATGCAGTAACTTTCTGATTACAACACAAAGCAAGAGTATTAAGATGGCTCAAATAGACCCAAATTAAATAAATAATAAATTATATGAACTTATACAATAAATTACCCGTAAACGACAGAAACTTGACAATGTTAGGTTAAAAATGTTAAAAACAGAATAAAATGTTGGCTGAAGTTCGGCAGCTTAACAAAGCTGAGGAAAGGGGGTAAATCCCTCAAAAACATGTTAAGTGTTCAATCATGCTATCCCACTTCATTGCTAGAGATCCGTGAAAATAGTTTATTTTTAAGAAAAATTAGTTTTGAAATTTTAATACTGCAATGTTTTTACTAGGCTAAGTTGACGATATTTTAAAATATGATTTATATAATGAATTATAAATAGCTATTTTAAACCTCTCATTATGAATTTAATTAATTAGCCTACTAAAAACCATGTACGGTACTGTATTTTAAGGACCCTAAGACACACTTTTTCACCTAGAAAACAGAGCCTTGAATGTTGGGTGCGTCTAATGGTCCGAAGTACACTAAAAAATTAAATTTTGGTAAATATTGCTTGAAAACCAAAGTTATAAACAAGGTTTTGTAAACGATAAGATGGTTAAAAATGTTGGCACAGACTGCAATAAGGGTAGCTGAAAACCAGGTATTGAAAGCAAAAAGAAAGGAATGTTGAGTTCTTTTATACGAAAGGAGTTGTCTCTGCCCGGTGGTTTAAATGAAGGCAATGACCTCTAAACAGCCTTGTCCCGTTACACTTAGGCTACGTATGCCAAATTGAGGATTAGAGGGTGTAAAAGTATTTTCAGTCTTTCATGAGTAATCAATTCAGTTAAAATTTACGCATTGTGTCATGTACAGAAGAGATTTTTGTACAATGCAGGTTTTAAGTTAGAAGAGATTTGCACTGATTCCATTGTACAAGACTATAATTTGTTTATGCAATGAAGTATATTATTCCCTTTAAATTTCCATACTAAAATCAAGGTGCGTCTTATGGTCTGGAGCGCCTTATAGTCCGTAAAATACGGTATTTTTATTGTCAACTTAGTTCAAACTTCCCTCCACTTGTATTTTCATGTATTGTAGGAAATAAACCACTAGCAGAACTACAGTGAATGCTCCAACAACTATGTACAGGTAGGGGAAAAAAAAAGCGGACCGACTCTTGTAGCTGATTTCAGAGCCTTGTGATAAGTAAATAAATGTAAGAGATGTAAAGGAAACGTTTGTTTTCGCAAGCAATGCAAATTATGTGAAATTATTTCTCAATTCAAGCTATTGATCGGCTGTAGAACAAATTTCAATACATTCCCTGCTATCCTGTGAATGATGCTAAGCATGCGCAGTGGCTCATTTCGACAACTTAGATATTTTAGTCGGTCCGCTTTTTTTCCCCTACCTGTACACAAAGTAAAAAAGCAGGACTAACAACGAATATGACAAAAATGCAACTGATGACAAACAGACAAGAAACCCCGATCTCTATTGACGGAAAAACACTACCATACATAGGACAGTTATTTCCTTCAATGACAGGTCAGAAAACAAATTAAGAAGAATATCTCTAGCTTGAAAAGCCTTTTGGTCCCTTCAGTTCATACTTCTAGACCAATCACTAAGCAGAAAACTAAAATTTGAGACATCTGAAACCTGTGTCTACGCAACACTACTATACGGTTGCCAAACATGGTCGTCAACAAAAAAGACAAATGAACACACTCTAGGTATGCCAACGGAAGATAAAACACAAAATAACATTGTGTAACAAGCGTTACACAAAGAGCCACCAAACTGAAGTGGAAATGGGGATGAAGGACGATAGGTGGACATACAAAACCATAATTTGGGACCCATGCAAAGGAATACGCCACAGAGGCAGACCAAGACGGGGGTGGGCAGACTATTACGCAGAACAAGCAGCTCAACAGTGGTCCAGCATAGCAAGGGACAGAGGAACGTAGAGAATAATCGAAAGTTGACTCCAAAGTAAACCAACACATCAGTAGGGCCACATCAAGCAGGGCAACTAAAATGGGTGTTGTGTAGTGTATAATGTGGAATGTAAAACTCTAAAGACAAGACATTATATAATTATTGAACAGAGACAGCTTAAAACTAACACATATATTAGACAACCCTATCGTGGAATAGCTCACCGCGCTAGCGAACTGAGAGCTACCCTCTAGTGGGATGCCTTTTCCCTTCATGGGACATAACAGGCTATTATTATTATTATTATTATTATTATTATTGTTGTTGTTGTTATTATCATCATCATCATCATCTTCATCATTCATTTAAAACTTTTCGTAAATTAACAGTGAATGCTCGAACTGGGTACTGACATCTGCAAGAATTTAAGAAATAAAATGTCTTAAAAACTGAACTGAATTTGTATTCCAGCTAGAGGTGTACATATTCTGATTTTAGCTTGCCTGCCCCTTTGAAATTCTGCAACCAGTCACAGCTTTTAACTTGCTTGACTTGAAAGCAAGCCAGATTACAACGATGATAAGAAATACTGTCGCTATGAGTCATAAGCTCTTCATAACTTGGTGGGTTGCTCAGGACCTAAGGAAACTGCAAGGCCTGGCGGAAAGAATATGAAACTGGGTATAGCAGTGCACTGGTAAGTCGGTGCAGTTACGTAGTTGAGGAACTTCAGATGTATTTAGAGAATTTTACCCTGAAGGAAGCCGAGGAGAAACTAAAATGTGGACAGTTTTAATTAATTATCAATGAACAAAAGTACTAGTCCGGCATGGGAAAAATTTTCAAACATTTTCGAGAAAACATCATAAAATCATTAATAACAATAACAAAAATCCCTTTAGGCAAGCCTACAAGCTGAGGTAGATTTCGAAGTGCTTTTGTTTTAATTTACTGTCGCTGCGTAGCACTCTTCTTCTTTAGCCTTAGCATGACAAACCCGCAATAATAACTGCAAAAAAGAGGAAAGAGAACTTTTTAAAACATTCAAATCTCGCCTTATATGAGAACTATCAAGAAACTAGTTATTGATTTGTAGAGTACTCATCAAGAGCTTTTCAACGATACCCCACAAGACGTAGTTTCGAAAATTTCGAATTTCCATCCCCATACCCCCACCCCCACTCGTACTCCCAAAACCCCCGAATCGTTGGTGTCACTGTGAACTCCATAAGGAGTACTCTAATTTATTCAATCAAAGTTTCCCTCTATACTTCATAGGGGCCGAGATATAAATGTTTTAAAATTTCAACCCCCTCCCCCGACCACCCCCTTAGGCCAATTTTGCTCATTAACGAACTTGTCTGAAGTATTGGGCCTAGAAATAAGATAATAAAATTTGATTCAAATATCTTGAAAATTACGGCCGCTAGCGTGTCAAGATATATATGCATATACAGTATACCTATACATATACATATACATATACATATACATATACATATATGTATACATATACATATACTGTATATAAATATAAATATCACAATTTTTTTAACAGGCGGTGGTTTCGTACTTAGGGAGGCATGAAACGTAACGAAATGAACGAATTTTTTGAAAGTCATTAGGTAGATTTTTCTTCGAAATCTACCTAATAATAAAAATAATAATTGTGTAAAGACGCTAAAACGATTTTTAATACTTTATCCACCTTTTATTTATCTGCATGGTGAATTTCTTCTACCAGCATGTAGAAAAGCAAGAAAGTATTACCTACACTCAGCAACTACAGTTGTTTTGCTGAGAGGAATGTCGCAAGCTTATTCTGACTTGCCTAGGCTGGGTTTGACCTGACCCATCGGGCTTAAAGAAACCTGCCTGCTTCCTAGCTATGACGCTGGCAACTTGCTTGCCTGGCGTTCAAGCGGGTTTGGGCAAGCTAAAATCGAGATTTGTACACCTCTGATTCCAGCATATTTAAAAACAAAAAAGTTTGGGAAGTCATAGGAGTTAGAATTTACGGAGCAGTCCTACGTAGTTTGAATGTGCCGCATCATGCGCTGCATGACAGGTTGCTTCTATGGTTTTTCCATGCCTCTCTATAGCAAAATGGCCGATGTTAATTTGCTGACGGTCATGAGGTTACAAGAAATTAAGAAAACATTCCTTAGAAGTTAATTAATGTTAAGATTTTTCCCAAACATAACAATTTTTGTTTAAATTTCTTTAAAAAGTGGGATTGTGTTTAATTTTTACGTTATTATATAAATTCACGTTATTTTGCAATTCAATAGTATGTTTTTTGGAGTTATGGGTGGGGGTAAAAGAAAAGTTTGCAAGCATTTGACGAATTGAGAACAATTTGTGTTATCGTGTCTTACGAATTTCATGGATCTCTACTCATTACAAGGGAATAATATATAAAATATGAAGTTAAATATAATGGAAACTATCACACATGCAGTATTCTCATTATAATCTTAACAAGGAACTGATAGTTCCAATGCTCCTAAGCATTGTAAACAGAATGAACTGCGATTCTGGGCATATGCAAGTCTCAATGCTATGTATATTCCTGTGGGGAATTATTTTATCCAGAAATATGTGCAAGATAGAATATGTTGTTGGTACACGATTAACATTATAACTTTATTAGAAACCTAAACGTCATATGATTTTGTGAATACTACACTAGACAGAAAGAAGCAAGCTCAGAGGAATGTAAAATAATGAAAGATGAAATTCAAGTAAACAGATAAGAAACAATGCTGCTGGGTTCAATGGACACTTATTGATAATGAAATATAAACAATGGATATCTTTCAAGACCTATTATGATTAGTGATTACTGTACACATAGGCTATATAAAGCGCAATTCCACTGAAGCAAATGTAGGCAGCTTGTAGCATGCTACATATTTTCTAATGCCACCTTTTGTTTCATGTTCGACCCTAACTGTACAAGAAATTTGATGTCGCACAGAAATCTGTCAACAATTGTTGCAATTGCCTTGTGTTTCATGTCTTTGGAAACTGTGACACCACCTGCCTATTTGGTTACAGCTAAAAGTACAGTCAACTGTATTATTTCAAAACTTTTAAAATTTGAAATTGTGAATACTTTGAACTTTAGCATAGCACCTTAACATCCCTATACGAAAATTAAAACTTTTCTAATCTGTCATGTTGGTCCTGATTTCTACCGTTCAATGTAGTTAAGAATTAAATTAAATTGTTTTCAGTGGATTACGTGTTATTTTTCTTTCTTCGATCTTCACGACGTCAAACGTCTTAGGTCATCATACAGAGTGCAAAACAACCTTTTTCCAGCCAATCACGTAGCACTGAATGTATGTGTAATGAATGTTTTCTCTTCAATTCCGTCCTCCTCCTCCTGTTCAAAAGCAGTATTCCTAAGTATAAAAGATCTTCTTCACTCGAATCCATTTCACTAACTGATCACAAATTGTTTTATCCTGTAGCTACTATTGGCAATACTAGCAGTGGCTGTCACAAATGACCTATGTGTGTTCACTGCAATCACCGGGAACACTCACTTGTGTCCCAGTGTGAAAGCGCTCTAAGAAGTGTGTTCTTAACTAAAAGGGAGTGTCATTTCTTGTATATTGCCACTAACAAGTTTTACAACAGCAGTAGGCCTACAGTAAAATAAACATAAAACCCTTTTCCAACTTCAAAGGTCAAATAAATAGAATTTAGTTAACATTTCGAAAGAGTACATGAAATATGTGTACAGTTCTAACCAAGTATATTAAAACTGGACAAAGGGCAAAGACAAGACTTTGATCTGTTGCTCATACAAACAAAACTAACAAACTAACTAAATATGTGTGTTTAAATCAATAGGCTGTATGGATTATTCCCAAATCAGACATTAATGTAAAATGACTCGCTACTGGCACTTAACATATGATTAAGATAAGATAACGAGAGTAATATGTGTACAAACACAAGATTCTGAAAGATAACAGACAAACAGGGTAATTATATCTTTAAAAATGTGAATTTGTAGTATCAGCTGAGTCAACATCAGAAGCGATTCATTCTAAAAATTAATCACTGAATTGCTATTTCTTTGTATGAAATGCATCTGAAGTTTTTTAGTTGACAATATAAAATAAGAAAATAGAAAAAATATATAAATTGTTCAATGGCCCATGGTTGAACTACCTTGGGGAATTGAGAAAGAACCATACAAGTTCATTTACTGCTCAATATCATAATATTCAGATAAGCCCAGCGACCAATTCATTATTTCATTGTACTGCGAAGGAAATGAACAACCTTGATGCACTTGAAAGAATTCCCCTCCTCACTAAATGCTTGATTAAACCCTAACAGGCTACCAATGAACTGACAGCAGGCACAGCTACACATCTTATATTTTCCTACTGTATTGCACGCAATGGAATAGAAACATTTTAATTTTCTATCCAAAAATATGAAATCAACCAGCATAAATGTTGAGGTGCTCTAGAAATTATGAAAAAGATTCCACAGAAAATGTTATCAGTGTCAAGTGCACGCATACAGACATCGATTTTCGTTGATGCTATATATTGATTCAAAATTCACTCTCGTGTGCATAGCCAGAAACAATAAAATTGTATAGAAATATTAATTGATACAACTTTTTCCCAAAAATTGGACTGTGGGACATCATTTTTAAAGTTGTGAATTAAGAGTTTATGAAACAGAAGTTTTATATTACCATTTGTATCAAAGTGGACATATATTTATGCAAGTCTCATATACATAATATACAAGCAAACATTCTTCCTGCAGTAAAATAGTGGGAAAAAATTAATTGCAGTTTTAATTTGATTCTCCCTTGTATATAGGATAGTGTATATATATTTTTTAAAAAATTACAGATAAATGGTCTATTTTGAAACGGTGTTAACTTCTTCCCATATTCTTCAGAACTATGAAAATAAGGGCTGTAACTAGGAATCTCTGCTAGGTGTGGCAGTGTATCCATACCAAGCCGGCAGACCCCTAGGAGACTGCTTGCTTACAGTAACTATAAAGTCCTGCCTGGAGAGGTTCCATAATTTGTAGCAATATGGCAACCATGTAAATATATGTCGAGCTAAATCGGCTACATCACAGTGACCAATATGATGGTCAAAATAAATTATCACTAGTTGTATTTTTTAAAAAAACATTCATGGGGCTAACTAAACATTTTAATAAAATCTTCTAGTGTATTATTATAAATGACTATTTTAATATAGCACTAGAACCATAAAACAGGCACTCAGCAGTTAACCGGGCAAGAGAAACAAGAAAACTGCTACGTCACAGAGGACAGCTGTACTTCTGTACATCAAGAACACAACAGATAGGATAGGCAAAGTGTTGCGTCGGGCCAATATAAAAACAACATACACTGTATCATCAAAGCTCGTAAACAAACTAGTTCATGTGAAAGGTAAGGCCCCCCTCCAGGTAGAAGTAGTATATAAAATTCCGTGTGATTGTGGAAAGGGGAGACTGGTCATACGATACAAGAAAGTCTGAATGATCATGCAAGACATTGCAAAAATAATACAGTAGAGCCTCGGTAATTTGAGCCCCGGTATTTCGAGGTTCCGTGTAATTCGAGCTGGTCCTAAGAAAATTAAAATTTTCCCTAAAGCTAGAGTAAAATCCCGTTTTTATACGGTGTCTGCATGTAAGTTTTACGCACTTCCGAATGTGTTACATTTTGAGCTTTCTTTCAATTTTTCCATGTACAAAAATGCAGGTACTGTAAAACTGTCCCACTTAGGGTTTTTGTTCATAATACACAGAAATAACCTTGGCTTCAGACTGCTAATGCATTTCTATTACAGATTGACAGAAACCGATCTTTCTTTGCCGGGACCTCGTGTCAATCAATTGTACAGTGCATACCATCCTTTCAGAAAAGAATACTGTGTTGTTACAGTAATCCCTACTCAGCGACAATGGTAATTAAAAGTGTTTTCCTAGTACCGCCGCTTTCCCGATCCACTCCATTAAGGGCCAGACAATGACTTAATCCTTAAAGGATGCCGATGTAGCAAATTGGAAATGTTTGACAATATATACACACAGAGGTAACACAGATATGTAGGCCTACTATATTGTTTATTTATTTATTATTTAAACCATTAATGTGCTCATTAAACATTTATTTGCTATTTTCCTATTGATTTAGTGATATTTCTGTATAATCTGAGTTTTTTGTAATTCGAGGTAGCCTCAGCCCCAATTAGCTCGAATTATCGGGGTTCTACTGTAGTCAAAAGTCCACCGTGGCACTACATGCCACCGAAACGAGATACGCAATGTTGTTTGACCAGGCCATCATTATACACAAAGAAGACCGTTGGTGGCCTAGAAGAATAAAAGAAGCCTGAGAAATCGCCACGCACCCCAACAACATAAATGGGGATACAAGATTATAAATAAATTTGGCCTGGAGTGCTCTGTTTACTATAGACAGACCCTCCAATGACGGCTGTTCAACGTCAGAGAACCAAAAATGAGTCTGCAGACCTCATGCGTGACCTAGTGGCTGACTGATTAATCACACCACCAGCATATAATACGAGGAAACACAGCACTACAGCTCAATCTACTGAGAAGGCGGCCACGACATGAAGGCGAAAACGTCAGTTTTTAACTTGATGATGCAGCACCACCCGGACAGCCCAGGTTATTATTGACTATTTTAATAGTTATAAGCGTAAGAACATTGTATTATTCAAAGTCGAAATTGGCAATAGTGATATGTAAAGATGGCCGCACTGAACATCTGTTAACCTCCTCCTAAAAGATTGGCAAAGATTGTAGGAAACACCACATGTTCAAGACTGGGAGGAGGTGCCACCAGCAAGATCAGGTTTTCTTCAAGTGACAGCTGTAGGTAAGCTTGGGACATGGCAGGCCTTTATAGACCAGTAGGTAGCAGAGCTTGGTTATCTGTCAGGGATATAGTTACAGAGGTATTTGTTTCACATTAATATAGTATAAAAAAATAAAATCAGGTAAACTGATATAACAAAGTGCCAGTATGCTTTCGTTGAATCCAAGACGTTACCATTCGGTTAACTCAGTCAATTTGACGATGTAGTTTGATAAGCTTATGTGAAGGAATACTGTTATTTGTCAAATCTAAGTATATTACAGCTTGAAATTCTTAAAATACGTCAACATTTCACAAAATTCAGTGGCATATAACTCCGCTAATTATTTCAAAGTAATAGTATTTGGTAGTACTTATTTTCAACTATCAGCCAAGTAAACAAACATCTGACTGCACTGCAGACAAAGCCCCCAAATGATTAAAAATGCGACATTGTTGTATAGATATGATTTTTAAAAAATGTTACCTTTAATTAGTTGTTACTCTGGTACCAGTCAACCGATTTGGCCCAAAATAAGTAGGCTTCTTTCCACATACATTATAAATGTATATACCAATTTTCATGAAAATCCGATAAAGCGTATTTGAGTTATCGCACCTTTTGCTATATAATACCATAAAAAGGCACCAAATTGGGTATTATTCCGGTACCGCCCAACCGATTTGGTCCAATATCAACAGACATCTTCCCATGGACATTATAAATAGGTATTCCAAGTTTCATGAAAATCCGATAAAGCGTATGTGAGTTATGGCGCCTTTAAAATATACACTAAATTGGGTTTTACTCCGGTACCGGTGAACCGATTTGGTTCAATAGCAATAGGGTTCTTCCCATTGACATTATAAATGTGTTTTCCAAGTTTCATGAAAATCTGAAAAAGCGTATTTGAGTTAGAGCGTGTACAGACACACGGACGGACGGACGGACAGACATTTTTCGTCCCCCACACAATCTCATAAAGTCCCATACTGGCACTTAATAAAATAAAAAGTATTATGGCCTTTAAAGCTGACAAATGGCCAACTTCATAAAATTCTCAGGTAAAAAGTCACTACTGTAGATATGATTTATTTATTTAATTAGGTAACTAGTTAGGGCAATGTTTTGATTGCAGTTAGCTTGCTTTCCTAAATTCCTTCTACCAGTTTACAAAAATTCAGAATTCTTCACATGTAACATTTGCTGGTAGTAGTTTCTCTGTTTTTTAGTGTAAGCTCTCCTACTCAGTAACTCTCTAGGATTTTGAAGCCTGTCAGCTAATGGAGTTAGTCTTGAAAGAAATTATTTTCAAATAATTTTAAGAAAATGCAGTTCCAGAAAAATGGGGATGTTTTAAATGGAATATGATGTAGGCCTACAGTATGTTATAACCAATCTCAGACTATTACTGGAGTTTGCATTGACAGTTTGGGATAATGGTGCCAAAGTGCTCTTGGAAGAAGCAGACAGTCTCAACGCAAATGTTATCTAATCTAAAGCACATATTACGTAACCATTGTTAACCACATACAATTACCACAGAATTACAAAAATGTAAAGAGATGTTATTAAAATGCTGGTAGGAAAACAAAAAAATGAAAGCAATTAAACTGCAGCATTATAGTCTAATGCTTCTAGATTACGGTAAATAAATTCAGGCTTTGCTACTTTAAAAAAATAATTTTCTAGCTCAAAAATGCACCTGCATTTCACATCAAATCAATAGATCCTTGAAGTTTACAATTTTAGCAGTCACATATAAAACGCTAATTTCAATTGATTTCAACATTTAAGCTCAAAACGCGTTTTGTTCAGTCATAAAAAAAACATGGAATGCAGCTGTTTCTGAAGATATCCCCTCAAATGTACTTGAATAAAAACTAACACTTTCTGTACTTTGTATGTAATTATTCTCTGTTCTTTGCAAGGTTACAAATGATACTGACAGCCAGTAAGCTTAAATTATAGCTTGTGCAGGGTCAATTTGGATAAGATTACTGGTTTCACTAATAAACACAACAAGATTCAGTGTTTTACTCTTTCATTCTACAACGTATTTATCATGGCATGATCAAACACATGCAGTATTGACACCCAAGTCGGCTGTGATTGTGTAGATGTAGTGTGCCTGCCTCTAGATCTGAAGGTTGCGGATTCAGGAGACAAAAATCCTGAGCAAAGAGTCCTCCAGAAGGACTTTAACCTGGGGGCTCCCATGCCGTAGATTTATAGCACGCAAAAGAACTCCAAGCCTAAATTACAGCAGGGCAAAATTCCTTGTCCCTTTTATGTCCAAGTAATCATTTAGTTTTCGGAGGGGGGTTTGTAAGGTGAATGGCTTACCACCTCAGTCCTCTCGGAAAATAAGCGTAACAAATTTAATCTAGTTACTGAAACCTCCAACTGGTTGCCCTATGCCCCACTAGGGGTTACGGGAGAAAGTTAGTCAGGTTTTGGACAGGTTGCCATTCTCATTTTGACTGAGTGTACATACAATATGTTAGCAATTTCATATGCCATTTTCATTTTGATTGAGTGTACATAGCCTACAATATATTAGCAATTTCATGAACCTTCAAGATCAAGCCATGCCAACCATACCCCAAAACAAGACAATGCTTTAGTTGCAATTATTTTAACATTCCAAGCAAAATAAATTTGCTGAGATTCTATTCCCCACCCAGAGCACAAGCAAACACTGCAAATTCAAAGCCCACAATACCAGGCGGGGGGGGGGGGGGGGGGGGGGGGGGGAAGACTGAATGTCAACATCTGTTAATTCCGGTGGTGTTTTCATTCCAACCAATTTTTCCAGCTACTACACAGAACTGAACACAAGAATAATAAAAGATGGGTTGAACAATGATGACACTACAGGGCATATCTCTGGCTGTGATTGGTAAGATAAAATAGTAACAACATGTGTAAGTGATTATGTAATTATGTACTTACACTTATAAACCATACTGGTATAATTAAACTGTAACTGAAGACATTTTTGCCTGACTGGTAAATCACAAGATGTTTGTTTTTTGCATCCAACAAAATTTTGACTTCCCTCTATTTTCAAGGTCCTGGCTGGTTAATTTTCATGTTTTATTAATTGAAAAGACTGCATTCCCAAAATATGTATGCAGAAAATCCGATTGATGTAGCATATGATTAGTCCTCCAGCGATCCACTGGTGGAAGTTCACCTTAGCCCAGCACAGCAGCCTAGTATTCATTTGCGCAACTCTTGCAGTTTGGTTATCGTATTGCAGTGAATTATTGTAATAATTATGGCTGCTGATGTGATTTTGGAAGCAGTAATATTATCCTGAACAGTCAGAGAAGTAATGTAAATTTTCATAAATTCCCTGGTAGAGAAGATCACAGGAGTGATATAATGCTTGGTTTAAAATTAAATCGTGAAACTATATTCCAAGCAAGTTTTACTGAAGACGACTATGAACAGTCTTCTCCATTAAAATCCACCCTTCTTAAACTAAATTACGCAAAGTTTTAATGAAGAATGCTGTTCGCTCTCAGAATTTTAGGGGACAGAAAATCAAATCGGTACTTGACACTAAAAAGGAATAAAGGAGATAGAAAATATTGTAGCCAACAGTTTCAGAACCAGAAGCATGTACTAGTTTCCAGCATTCTGAAGTTGGTTATGACTTATGAAAATGTAAATGAAAGTGAGCCAGATGAAAATCAAGAAAAACCAGACGACGAACACAATAGCATCAAGATTTGTCCAAAACTGCTTTTTAGTATGAAATACACAGATATTTACGAGAAGCCATCAAAATCCACGAATACAGCAATAGTTTCAACCATAAAAATGAATTTGAAAGGGTCAATAAAGTCTGGATCCCATACTAAGAACCACAAAAATAAAAAACCAATGGCTATCAATGCCCAGGAGAAATCAAGACACCATCAGACAATGAGCAATCCTCCCAAATGTCATCCAATCAACTACGAGATCTTACTACAGAGAGCACATTGCCATGGGTATGAATAGAAGCGACAAGTTGCCCTATAGTCATGCTTTGAAAAATTGAACTGTTTTATGCTTCAATAATGCAGAAAGCATCATAATTATACAGAATTTGTAATGAAGATCTCACAGTTATGCTTTTTGTTTTCGATCAGTTTATTACTACAGTCAACTCTCGATTATCCGTGGGTGCATTATCCAGTTTGTGGATTAAACATGGCCTATTTTTACTTGTCCGCCGCCGTGGGTGAGTCGGTAGCGCTCCTGCCTTCCACTCCGGCGGCCCGGGTTCGATTCCCGGCCGGGTTGGGGATTTTTCAGTAGTGAAAAATTTCTTTCCCGGGTTCAGGACTGGGTGTGTGTATGTGTCCTTAGGTTTAAGTAGGTAGGGGACTGGCGCACCCCGGTAACAAATCCGCTGTGAATATCCCCTTACGGATCCCCAGGGGTCGCTCGCGACCCAGAGGAGTAACTTCCTTCTTCTTATTTTTACTTAATTTTTTATTTTATTTATGGTTGTGAACCAAGCTCAGTTTGTAACGCATAGTTTTATTGAGTTTCAAGGCTTTACTCTTTTCTTTACCAACATATTCCCGTTACTTTGATGTTCTAAGGGCCTGTACGACGACCTGCTGATATCATATTTATCTGCCAGATAGAGAACCTATCTGGAAGTTGGCCAAGAATTGCGTATTATGATCTCCTGACAAAATCTGTCTGGCAAGACAACTTCCAGATAAGCTAGCAGGAGGATGGAGTGGCTGACAAGCTTCCAACTGCTAGTTAGGGAATCTTGGTTGAAACAAGATGGCAGTATGGCGAACCTTCCTGGCCACCTGAATTTTAGAACTGATGCCGGAAGATTTAATTTACACAAAAATGTCATTTTATGCTCACATATGAATGAAATATAATTGAACAAATCGATTAATGCACTTAAAATGATATGTTCTTGTGTAATTTAATTGTACAAATACAAATACGAGCTGCCGCACCTAGCAGACGCCTACCGAACTACAACAAACACACCTCTTTGCTCAATGAGCTAAGGACCATTTTACAAAATTTTACTGCGTTCTTCCCGATAGCAGTTCAGAGATGGTATTACAAGACATCTTCTAGTTAAGCTATCTGGAAGTCACGTATCGGGAGGAATTGTCGGCAGGTGGTAATACAGGCCCTAAATGATGCAAAAATACTGGGGATCACTCAAGAATATGGAGAGCTGCCTGTATTGAAGGGTTTGGTAGTGCAAATGGAGAAGAATTAGTCTCTGCCGACAGTATGGATCATGGAGAGACTTTAAATGCTTTGGAATTTGTCCTTTTGTAAAACGGGAGAAAATTTAGCCATAAATATTTTATTATACTTTTTAACCTTTTCATGTTAATCTATATCTTGGGGAACTTACATATTTTATTAAGTCGTAAAATAAGTGCAGGCCCCTATTGTAAATAAAAAAAATGTTCATAGGCATTTTCTAGTGTTTTTTTCTGGCCATTTTAGGGATTGTCCACGGAATTTGCATGTCCATGGTTGCCAGTCCATCCATTCTATGGATAAATCGAGAGTTTATTGTATATGGAATCACTGTTTTTGCTATTACTTGAGTAGCGTACATGATTAAAATATAATATATAACAAATTTAATTGATGTACAGTAGTGTCACGATAATCCGAGTTAATTGGGGCTGATGGCACCTCGAATTACAAAAAACTCAGATTACACGAAGAAAAATGGAAAATAACTGAATTTTCAACTACATACGCCTACGTGACTTACGTTGCCAACCAGCATCCCTCCCACTTTCCTTTTCCAACTGCACCTTCCCCAAGCCTCGATAAAGGTATTTTTTTTTAAATCTCCTTAAGCCTTTATATATGGATTTTTTTAATTTCCTGATTTCTTGCATCTCGGATTATCGTAACTTTACTGTACCTCACAAAGGATGTTATATTACGCCTTTGTTGAATAACTAAAGTATCCACAAATGTAGCAGAAACTGTCTGGGTTGTTTATACAATGACATCTCCCTGTGACTATGATCAGATAAAAAATGGATCAGATCGAAAACAGAAACAATTTTCACATCTAAACAATATTACATTATTATCTGTCGATAACATAACTTAGCCTATACATAAATGGCTGGAATGCAAAGGTTAGAATTGCATGAAAACTAGAGCATGGAGGAAAAAACAGTTATCAGATTTGAAATCAGAACATCATAAATATTAAGAATCAGTGAAAAAATCTCATGCAACTCAGATTTCGAAAAGAAACTGTCCTCAGTATAGCCTAATAGAGAAAGACCCGCTACCTACTGAGATACTGCGCAGTACACTAACCCTCATATTGATAGTCATTTGCCAGGAAAGCAAAATCTGCTACTTAACTGGCAAGAGATCTGTAATGGCCTTGTAGCTGGCAAACCCCTAGCACTGTCAGATGGTCACCCAGAACTGTCAACAACATGCTTTCTGCCTGCAAGCCACGAGGCATGAGCTCACTTCTGTGTCAACATAGATGACATGCTGCAGTTTATGAACTATGTGAGAGATCTTGAGCAAGAAGGTTCCTGAAGCGATATGTGAGGGATATGGAGGATCCTTTTCACAAATATAGGGACCATGAATTTAAGGTGTGATTCCGATTTGGAAAGGAAACAGTGAAAAAATGCATTCTGGTTCCTGCTGGCCCCTCCTCCCTGCCTTGAACAAGTGGTGTTTCCAACAATCTTTGCCGAAGGCGTTCTTAGCAGGTGAAGATGTTTGGCACGGCTACCTTAACATACTACTAGTGCCAACTTCCACTTTGAATAATACAATGTTCTTGCTTAAAATTATTAAAATAATCTATTATAATAGTAACACTACATGATTTTGTTCAGAAAATGTTTAAACCATGTAGTAGGCGTAAGCAGCTCATTATCATGACTGGTACAGTTTGAATTCGAAGTCAGACATAATACGCAATATAATATTCCACTTTATTCTTAAGAATATTTATTATTGAACAATAAGGCAACAAATAAATGAAATATGGAAAAAGCAGTGGGCCTAGGCCCAATTTACAGTGAAGAGCTGCATGCATCAAGATATAGCGTGTGTAACGGTATATAGGGTATGTATCAATTTATCATACTTGCACGTACACAAAAATAATTATAAAAGCCCTTGTGTAACGGTATATAGGGTATGTATCAATTTATCATACTTGCACGTACACAAAAATAATTATAAAAGCCCTTTCATTGCTATGTACATGACACTGCACCTAAAATTTCTACTAGTCAAACGGGAATAAAAGTGAGGCTATGTTGAACAGAGATTGTGCCTTGGACTGCACACATGTGAGAATTATTCTTTAAAATATGTTATTTTATTTAAATGTAGTAGTACGTAGTTTAGTATTAGTAGTGTAAATAGATCGCATGCAATCCTTTGTGATCCAATCGGAAATACATAGCAGTAGGTTGCCAGCCATATTAGGCTATTCAAATTGTCTCTTTCTTCCTCTTGTATTTTCGTTTATTAGTCTCCTCCATTTAGTTCTGTCCTGCACCTGATCACAAATCTCCTTCCATGTAAGATTAGTAGCTCGAACTATCTCTTCGTGCCATTTCATTCTCTTTCTTCCATGATTTCTTCCTCCCTCTACTATTCCCAGCATTATATCCTTTTCCAGTGAGCCATATTTTCTCATAATGAGCCAAAAATACTCAAACTTCATTTTAGTGACTTTGGCTTACAGATAACTACTAGGTTTTATTCTTTCTAAAATTTCTACATTTGTCTTTATGTCTGTCCACTTTACATTCAGTATTTTCCTCCACGTCCACATTTCGAATGAGTCCACTTTTCTTTTTTCTGCAACTCTCAGTGTCCAACTCTCACAACCATACAGGATTATCGGGAAAACCATCGTCTAAATTAGCTGAATTTAAATGCACAGACTGTTACATTAAGAATGGTACACTCGAGCATTAGTATTCCTCATAAATGTTCTTAAAAACTACAACCAGTGAAAATTTATACTGACTTTTTCGCTATCATATTGGCCAGTAGCTTGACGCCATATGTCTACATGGTTGCTATATTGCTGCAAAATCCAAACCCCTGCCGGAATCTATGTTGGCAGGGCTTTACAGATACTGTAAGCAAGCAGACTTCAAGGAGTCTATAATTAACTTGCACATTATGGAGGGTTAGCAATCTTTAATAATAGTTAATAAACCAATGAATGATATCAGGCATGAACTTCATGAATAAATCAAAATGGCGGACTATGTTATGTCCAACATATGGTATTCCTATTTTACTGAATTATTTACATATACCGGTAGGGTTAAGGTGCTAGCTCCTTAAAAATTAGGGGTTTGAGGGGGCTTATTCCCTTATAGGTCTATAATAGGAAGGAAATCATTTCAGAACAAGAATATTATGTCATAGGCCTAGCTCTGGAAAAATTGGTAAAAATTCAAGTCAGTGACATCTATGAACCAAGTTGCAAACTACTGTAAGTACATTGTGTTACATTAGCCGTTTGTTTCTCAACAAGCTTTTAGCTCAGTAGAAAGTGTGCTGGGATGACAATCCGAAGGTTCATGGATCGTATCTTGACCTAGACCTATGCAAGGTAAGTTTAATAAAGTGTTAATATAATACGTGTAATAGTAGCCTAATAGGTGGGAGAAAAAGCACATTGTGCGCAATTCTTATTTATTCTAATAGTATAGGTGGTAGAAATATTGGAAAAAACATGCAGAGAAAAAGAAGCCAGAAGTGAAATGAGAAAGAGAAAAAAAGGTTGACCAAGTTTAAAAAAAAAAAGTGATGATTCATTTTTCAGACTATTCAAATTCAAAAGTCATCCGTGGGAGACATCATAAACATGATCACATTCGGTTCTACAAAATTACCAGTAGACCCATTTTTCAAATAAACTGGTTATTATATTATTTTATACAAGAAAATAATAAATAATATTGTATCCACTTCTTTTTCACTATTGTAATATTACTATTAGGCCTGCTATTTTACCATTCATAAATATACTGTACACTGTAACTTTGTATTTCTGAAGTATGTAATATAACCCCATACCTCTTAGGACATACACATACATATATAGAACTAAACACTAACATTTCTTAGGGCTCCACGAGAAATGTTTGCTTCAAAAAGGGCTCTATGGCCAAAAAATTATGACCTAGAAGTTATAAGATTTATGGAAACAATACGTTTTAAATTAATTTTTAATGTATTCCTCGACCATGAAAATCACATGCCATATTTGAAACTAGAGGCTGCCAGCAAGTCCTCCCCAATCTACACTACATAAGTACTATTACTAATCAAGGATTAACATTAAAGTGTTTTTGTGATTTATGTAGATCTTTTCAAGCCGTTCTTATTTTGACCAGCTCATATAAAGGATTGTCCATCAGGGACTTAAGCTTATATCAAAATACTATGTTTTTTGTTCAAAAAAGAAAAAAATCCTTATACCGGTTAACTGACAGTTCTCATCCTCTCCCTATTAATATTTATTGACAATGTTCTGCATTTGGCAGCTATTTTCTAAAAATACATTTAGGATACTTACAGTAAAAATTATCCATTATTATGGTGACAATATGTTACATATTTTTCCCCCAATTATGCACAGGTTTGTCAAACACTGGACAGAACTGGAAGAGAGTGAATTTGTTTTAATTGATGTGCTATTTAAATAAAAAATACATTAAAAGAGAAATTAACATTATGCATCTAAGGATGTATACTATGATAAAAACCCACAAAAGGTAGTTTATTATCCCACAAGAAGTTGAACATCAATGATTGAAATTAACATACGTACTGACAAATATTTTACAGAATGCAATAACAAAAGAGGGCTATATACCACATACAAGCAATAGGCTATGTTTTTCAAGACTATTGAGAGAATAGAAAGGAATTTTACAGAGCAAAAGCTTTAACAAGAGCAGGGTGTTTACAGGAACTACTGTTCACATAGCCAAGCATTTGATGATGTAAACCGCAGTAACCAGCACACCATACACGTCACATTTTATTAAAAAGGTCTAATATGTTTTGCGTTACTTATGTTCATCAAGGATGACTATTCTTGGTGTGTTATCAACTCTCAACATTACCATGTAGGTTAAATGCCCAGTGTATTAAGCCAAAAGAAAAGAAAGTAGCCAGCCCCAAGACTAAGTTAAATATAAAAGAATTATTCTGAATAAGGGTGGACCAAGAACAGATGTTCCTTAGGTATGATGTAACTAAGTAAAAATATAAGGTATAAACCATATGGATCCTGAAATATTTACACTGTAGGCCTACCGTTTTTAGGCCTATATGTCAAAATCTTTAAAATGTACACTAGACAATAGTAGGGAGACTACCAACTACTCTGTCCTTAGGCCTACAACCATTAAGTAAAAACATAAGTTTTTGCAAATCAACATATTGATGGCACTGATATCCAGGCTACAATAACAGGTTTACTAGATTAATGAAATATATTCAATATGGTTCGTGAAATAAAAAATAAAAATAAACTTTCAAGTCTCTTAAAGGTTACAATTTAATTTCAGCTCGTGTAAGCCAAATAGGCCTACATGAGCTATTTGATGGCTTAATTAGCTGATTTAGTATTACCAAGATGCCTTTACACTTACAACAAATGACAGTATTTCTAATCAAACAGCTGAGATTATACGAAGTATTATTGTAAACTGCCTAAAAATAACTAAATAGCCTACTTTACACACATGTGTGATTTTCTACTATTCAGCCATTTCATAAAATATGGGAATTTTTCCCTCAAAGAGAGAAGTTATCAAATTATTGTAATTGGGTGGTCAAAAATAAGTTTAAAACCTCAAATTCTCTGAATTTTAAGGACTTAGGTGCATCTGAAGTGGTTTCATGTGTAAAATCTGTCGATTTACTTATTTATTGTGTTGAGTTACTTTTTTTTGCCTATTTTAGCATGATTTTAACACTCTTTAATACCGAGTAGTCAAGAGTAATCAGCTATGTCCATTTTCATTTGAGAAAATATACATCTTAAGGTACAATTTGCTATAAGATTAACTTCAAAAAATATGTGTGGTTAATTACTATGTAAAATAACAAACAAGGGAATTTTTGTCCCACCCGTAACAGTGATAGTTTTGTTAAATTATTATTGAGTTAAATAAATAAAGTCGTAAAGTATAAACTTGCCAAATATTCTGACAACCTGGAAACAGTTTATAATTTGTATTTAATCCCTCATACCTTCATTAATAATAATAAAGATGAACAGCGCACAAACGTGCATAAAATAAGAGTTTCCACTTGTTTCGCTGCTTAGTCTTTGCTGAAGTCCATGAGTGATCTTGTTTGATTATAACACATGCTGAAATGATACCATTCACAGGCTCTGCCACACAGTGTGCACACGCATTGTGGCACTGGTTCATGAAAACTCAGTCTTGTACAAAGCTTGTGATGGAAGCCGTGTATCGATAATCTGCATAAGGCACTTCGCAGGTCATTGTTAGGTCCCTTCCAGCTCTGGTCCATCATGGCATCTGTTGTGTAAAACTCTGCCCAAATGTCTGCTCTTTTTTGGTGTCTGCTTTTAAGTAGTTCCTGTTCTTGGGGGATAGACGGTAGGTGCAGTCTGTTTCTCAAGTCCTCTACCAGGACTCATAAGACTCTCAAGTCCTCTATCCTCATACCTTCATTAATAACAACACTAAGACCCTAACAGTAATAGTAAAACAGAAAATGAGCTTTTGTTTTGCATCATTAAAATCAGTGTCCAAATTATGTCCCACCCGTAACAGATTTTGAAAAACAAATTTAAAATATTTAAAATAAATTTTAAATAATCCTTTGCATGTAGAATGAAGGAGAAGCCATAGCAGATTTTACAGAATGTGCAGAACCAGTTCTAATCCATTATTTATGATATGTAATAAACAAAAATAGTTTTTATAATTTGCTAGAATGTCCCACCTGTAATTATGAAATGGCTGTATTATCATAACTAAATATTGATGTAAAGTGACCTTTGTGTGTATTGTGTGTAAAGTATTGTGACCTTTATCATGTGTTACGTTGTGAAATGCGAGTGAATTCGATAATCGACTATTGCACAAACTGTCACCAATAACTTTTGCACAATTTGTGCGCTTTCCTTATTTATTAATATTGATGTAAAGGGTCTGTATGTGAATTTTTACATACACAAAAAGGATTTTTAACAAACTCATTTAGAACTAACGTTAATTTCTGTCAATTTCTTAATACTCTTCTATGATAATCTCACAAATCATGCTATCAAACTATAGACGAACATACAAGAATCACAGAAGCATAGAACCCGGTCACATGAACACAGATTATGTGTATGTCATAATAATGCCCTGAATGTTAGGGTACAGGTATTGTCAATAATCATCTACCAGTGCTCATCTAATATTTTAAAATAAAAAATAAATTGTACTATAATCCACTGACTAATATACACTTACAGCTAGCGTATCACCATGTTACAATAGTTGTAGTTTAGGCTACAATACACCTATACTGTAACTCATTCTATGGCTACAGGTAGTAATTTTATGGCTAGACAAATACTAAGTTAGGTAGGCTATATAATTAGCCCTAAATGTTACATCTGCTTAGTTGTAAGAGTCAAGGCACCTTTAACAATTCACATTTCAGTCATCATAATTTTATTTATTCCTACTAAATGGTCTATGTGAAATACAAACCTACAGGCCTACTTGAAAACTGTCATGCCTTTACATAAATGGCTTATGTTGATTTGCAAAAGAAACTATAATTATGGACTGTATCCTTACACAAACTAACGAGTTTAACTGCTGTAGGCTTATAAGCAGTGAGCTATCACACGAGAGGTGAAAAATCATCTTCCAAATTAGGTACCGTATACTAAAACCAATGTAATACAAGCTTAATCTAAAGTGACATTAAAACAAATGACTGCTTCGTTGTCAAAACATAAGCTCATCACCAATCAATACCTTAATAATCAGTTGAAAGTGCTAGTAAACAATTCTTCCTGGGCACACCCACAACAGCCTAAATTATATATGGGTGACATTAATTGGTTAATCTGGCATACGGTCAGTCTACAGCTAAGCCATGATGCAGCTAACACTTCTCTTGGGTCTGCACTGAACAACAAATTGCGTAATCTAAAGGTTTATGTGGCAAAATTTGCGTAACGTGTGAAAGGTACGTCTATGCTTACCGGTTGCTGAAATCGCTGAATCCAGGCTGGGCTCTGTAATGCTATTTTCTAACTGTTGTGGAACTTACCACAACCAAATCTTATTTTTGAACAATCAAACTTAAAGGATACGCAGCATGTGGGTAACGTTGTTGAGGATATCCCTGTGTCTGTCCACCTGGATGTTTTCCCTTTTGCGTGCTCATTGCAACGTGTGCTGAAATACGTTTGAAGTCCTCATAGAAGGACCTTTCGTTTCACTACAAATGCTTCGAATAATCTCCTGCAAACCCAAGAATCAATGTGTAAACACAAACTACAAAACCTGTGGAAACGTGTAAAAATTGTATTTATGGTACATTAGTGGAGCTAAATGCTAGATGATTTAGGATATTTTCTTTTTCAACAAACATTCAGCACCTTTTCTGGTTCTTCAAGGAGATGGCTTCGTTCATTTCCGTAATACATTCGGTTTCTGTCGAGTCGAGCGGTTAAAGGTTGGAAAATGGCGGCTGCTCTTGGATAGTTCTATAAAATGTATTTTCACTCCTTGAGGACCCACCAAACACAATCTATCCACTAAATCTGATTAATTTATATAAACTATATTATTACTAAATTAAATCTATCACTACACTATTTTAAGAAACAAAATGTAAACATCAAACAATTCACGTCTTCATACGCTCTGTACGAACATTTGAAGAAACAACATGAGTGGCTTGATTCTGAAATTGTGTCGTAGCTCGCAACGCTCGAAACGTTTAAACAGCTGTAAAGAGTAAACGTTCAGAAATATTTTGGAACAAAGCGTGATTTGAAAGTAAAATATTTTATAAATCTGCTCAAAAACATTCACATGTGTTCGGAAAATACCATGATGCTCAACTTGGAATTAATTAATCCTTTTTAATTAATTCGTCAAATGAAGAAAAAAATATTTTTTGTTCCAACGGACAGCTTCGAGTCAAGAGCAGTCTTGTGCAGTCGATACCTGCACAATCGAAACATACCATCGAAAATCGATTATTTCTATCTTCTCTCATACAGGAGAAACGTCAGTCTACCATAACCTAGAATTTTTTAAAACCAAAATATTTATAAAATATGACTTCGAGAGGACAAGCAGAAACCGATAAATTGCGCCAGAATTTGGAAGGGCAATTAGATAGGCTTGTTCAACAGTTAGCAGATTTAGAGGAATGCAGGTAACAGAATTCGGGAATATTTAATTTTAACCTATCTGATTAGTTTACAAAATATGTGTGATGATTCCTTCTTTTTAATTTCATCCTTTTGAGTACAGTACAGTACCATCAAATTACAGGCCTATATCGCTCTTAACTTCATTTTCAAAAGTATTCGAAAAAGTTGTATATAACAGCATAGTTTACTATCTTAATTTGAATAATATACTTACACCATCACAATTTGGTTTTAGAAGTGGCATGTCTACTGAAAATGCTACATTTAAACTCACCACAGAAATACTGGAAGCGCTAGATAAAAAGAAATATACGTTGGGAATTTTCTGTGACTTAGCTAAAGCATTCGACTGTATAAATCATGAACTATTAATTGAAAAATTGGAACATTATGGAATAGATAATTTAACACTGAATTGGTTCAAATCATACCTGTCTGAAAGAACTCAAAATGTGGTAATAAATGGAAACAAATCTAATCTAGGAGTAGTTAGAAGTGGAGTACCACAGGGATCAATAAGTTTACTAGGACCTTTGCTATTTTTAATTTTCATCAATGACTTGCCACATAACTTAAGTGACGAAACAAAGGTATTGCTTTTCGCGGATGACACTAGTGTTTTTGTAACAGGAAAATCCCAGGAACAACTGGCAAGAGTAGCTTCAAAGGCTTTTCACGAATTAAATATATGGTTCCAAGCCAATAAAATGACGCTTAATATCGAAAAAACCCACTTTATTCAATTCAGAACAAAACAAAGATGTACCCAAAACCTTGTAATTAATTACCAAACACAAAGCATAGAAGAAATTAGTAATATCAAATTTTTAGGATTACAAATTGATCAACATCTCGACTGGAAGTCACATATTGAAATGATAATTCCAAAACTAAGTTCAGCATGCTTTACCTTAAGAGTCCTGAATCAGGTTTTAAAACAGGATGCCTTACGCATGGTGTATTTTGCAAATTTCCACTCGATAATGAAGTATGGAATCATATTCTGGGGTAACTCGACCCATAGGGATAAAATATTTAAGCTACAAAAGCAAGCAATTAGAATAATGTGTGGAAAGAAAAGGAGAGAATCATGCAAACCGCTCTTTGAAAAATTAAAAGTCCTCACTCTCACAGGGGAGTATATATACTCTGTTATGTGTTATATGGTAGATAATATTGAGAGATTCCAAACTAATAGCAGTGTTCATGAACATATTACTAGAAACAGGAATGATTTACATAGACCGGTTAATGCATTAAAACTTTTTCAGAATGGCGCTTATTACTCCGCAATACAGATATACAATAAGCTTCCAAACAACATTAAATTATTATGTATTCAAAGAAAAAGCAAATCCTTCAAAGGATCTCTCAAGAAATTTTTAATTACTCACACCTTCTACAATATGGATGAGTATTTCCAGTTTGAATAAGTTTATAGTGTAGTATATTATATATCATTATTTATTACTTGCTTGTATATTGTAATCTGACGTGTTCTATATCCTTGAGTCCCACTCAACACAGGATCTACAGAACGAGATAACTACATCTACATCTACAGTGCAATGGTACCACAATACAGAACACGTCAATAAGTAATGCAAGTAATGGATACATAAAATAAAAATAACGAAAACATATGTCCAAACAAATCAGTTGCATGTTGATTATAATACCAAAAGCTCTTAAATTTAAAGTACACTCAACAAATGTTTGGTACAGCCTTTAAGATAATTTTCAGATATAACTTTCCCCGAAATATAGGATATCCTCTCAAAGCAAATGCAAATCTTTTAAAAGTTCTCTCAAGGAATGTTTAATAACTCATGCCTTCTATAATATTGATGAATAAGTTTAAAACATAGTTGGGGAGCCTATATTATATATTAGGCCATAACATGCTTGTATATTTTGATCTGATTTGTTCATTATCCTTGAGCTTTGATTAACACAGGATCTATAGAATGACATCTACACCATATCGATCCAGTAACACTGATGTCATCAGGATTTTACTTCTCATTGTTCAGTTCTTGCCCAGTGAAATTTTAATCAGACTGTTGGGTGTTTGAGTCTATTATCATGATGTTTGATTATCTTTCAAGTGTAATATGTAAGTAAGCCTCTTACTTCCATTGTCGGCGATCCCATGCATTATGCACCAAAAAACTTGCTAACTTGGGCTGAACAGCATAATATCTAAAAGACTCAAGAGTTTCTCCATATGTTTGATATCCCAAGAGTCTCTGTTTCACACACACATCACCTTCAGTGGATGTCTTGGGACCCACCAGGAATGGATCATACTGCGCTGGCATTTGCTATAATTTTCCAAACTTCTTGCCCGTCTGCTTTTGTTATTCTTTATTAGTCTAATTAATAATCTGTGAATTGCTCAAACAAATGTTCATGGGGTTTCTCTTCAAGTGACGTTAAAATTAAAGCATCAATGAAAATAATGTTAAATAACAATTTACTGTTTACAAAGTCTATAAAATAGAAATCATTAAGACTATGCTATATTGTAATGAATGACAGACTAGCGATGAAAAAATGATGGTAATTTTATTTAGAGATACTTCTGTGACAGTCCTTCGAGTCTGACTATGCAATCCAAAAATGGATTTAGAAAGCTTTTCTCACGGGAGTGATTTTTCCACTGACTTCTTCTGTCAATTCACATCTCTGCAATCCAATCTATTCTTTCAGCAAACACTATTGTTCTCTAAAAATTAAATTTATATTATAAATAGAAAAATTACATTAATAAATAATTTAAATTAAATTATAAAGAGGAGAAAAATCAATGTACTTGTATAATCTTAACAAAAGATATAACAAAAACTACTGGTATTTCAAGAAATGCGTGAGCGGTACACTCAAGTTACAAGTGTATAGAAATCTTTACAAAGGACTTATATAATCACCATTGAAGAATGTAATAAACCCAGAGATTTAAAGTTAAAAAGAATAAAATCATTTCTGATAAAAAACGTGGTTTATACTATAGAGGAATTTACCCAGAGATGTAGATGTAGATGTAGATATCTCGTCCTGTAGATCCTGTGTTGAGCGGGGCTCAAGGATATAGAACACGTCAGATCAAAAAATACATGCATGTTATAACAATAATATAGGTCTACAGAAACTGCAAGCTGCCAGATTTATCCAAGCTGGAAATATTCCTCCAAATTGTAGAAGGTGTGAGTTATTAAAAATTCCTTGACAGCTGTTTTGAAAGGTTTGATCTTTCTTTGAATACATAATAATTTAATGTTGTTTGGAAGCTTGTTATATATCTGTACTGCAGAATAATACGCACCCTTCTGAAAGAGTTTTAACGAGTTATTTGGTCTGTGTAGATCATTCATGTTTCTGGTAGTACGTCCATGTACACTAAAATTAGTTTGAAATTTATCAATATTATTCACTACAAAACACATAACAGAGTATATATACTCCCCTGTAAGAGTGAGGACTCTTAATTTTTCAAACAGCGGTTTACAAGATTCCCTTTTTTTCTTTCCACATATTATTCTTATTGCCCGCTTTTGAAATCTAAATATTTTCTCCCTATGGGTAGAGTTGCCCCAGAAAATGATCCCGTACCTCATTACCGAGTGAAAATATGCAAAATATACCATAAGTAATGCATCCTGTTTTAATATATTATTCAAAATTCTTAAAGCAAAGCATGCTGAACTCAGTTTTGGACTTATCATTTCTATGTGTGTTTTCCAGTCAAGATTTTGGTCAATTTGCAGTCCTAAAAATTTTACATTGCTAATTTCTTGTATGATTTGTGTTCCATAATTAATTTCAAGATTTGAGATACATCTGTTTTTTGTCCTAAATTGTATAAAATGGGTCTTATCAATATTAAGTGTCATTTTATTAGCTAGAAACCATGTGTTTAACTCGTGAAAAGCCTTTGTAGCTATTCTTGATAAATGTTCTTGTGACGTTCCTGTTACAAGTACACTAGTATCATCTGCGAAGAGCAATACCTTTGATTCATCACTTAAGTTATAGGGCAAGTCATTAATGAAAATTAAAAAGAGCAAAGGTCCCAGTATTGATCCCTGAGGTACCCCATTCTTAACAATCCCTAGGTTAGATTCATTTCCATTTATTATTACCTTTTGAGTTCTATCAGAAAGATATGATTTGAACCACTTAAGTGTTAAATTACCGAACCCATAATGATCCAATTTTTGAAGTAATATTTCATGATTTATACAGTCAAATGCTTTAGCTAAGTCGCAGAAAATTCCCAGAGCATATTTATTTTTATCTAACGCTTCCAATATTTCTGTAGTAAGTTGAAATGTAGCATTCTCAGTGGACATGCCACTTCTAAATCCAAACTGAGATGAAGTAAGAATGCCATTCAAATTAAGATAGTGTATTATGCGGTTGTACATGACTTTTTAAAAAACTTTTGAAAATGAGGTTAAGAGTGATATAGGTCTGTAATTTGATGGTAGATTTTTGTCACCTTTTTTAAAGAGGGGCTTAACAATAGCATGCTTAAGTCTTTCTGGAAATATTCCATTTTCTAATGAACAATTGCATATGTGACTAAGAGGATTTAAAGTTAAAAAGAATAAAATCATTTCTGATAAAAAAAGTGGTTTATACTATAGAGGAATTTAAGAGAAGTAAGAAAGGAACAATGGTATTGTATTGATACAGATTGTAAATTACAGTTATTAATTTTAAGATTAGATTTAACTTAGGAATACAGAATGTTTGTAATTTTTCTTTCAATTCAGGTGCCTGACAAAGCCTTGTAACCTTTTACAAATGGGAAATAAATGAATTGAACCTGTCTCCAACAATTTTCTTCAGAACTTCCCATTTTCATAGTGGAAACTGCTTTTCATTAAATTCTTGGCTTCCCTCTCTTTCTTGTTCCTTCCACTCGTCTGAGCATAATTTCCTGTTGTTCAATGAAATGTCCAAAATGTGAAAGTTTTGCTCTGAGGATTGATGCTTCCAAGATGATTTGTATGCCCTTTTCTCTGTCCACCATGCCCTTAACATTCAGGAGTCTATTTTTTCCTCTTTTTTTCTGACAGTCCAGCTTTCATTGCTGGAAATGACTGCTGGGAACACCAATTTTTCTGCCATTTTAGCCTTTGTTGTCATTGAGATGTCTTGGTCTTTCTTAATACTGGAATCTAGATTTTAAACTGCATAAGCATATGTTTTGTTTAATGTTGTAGGGCAGATTTAGATGAGAGTGAGTATGAAGAAACTAAAGAAGAGACTATGGAACAGTTACGAGAGTTCAATGAAAGTCTGTCAAAAATGATATCTGGAGATATGACATTGGTGGATCAATTAGGATCCATGCAGTTGGTAAGGTTTAGTAATATTGAGACAAATTTCTTCTTGACTAATATAAATAAAAGAAATCCTATAAACATTAATGATTTATAGTCAAACAATCTTTCAATTATCCTATAAACCAGCGGTTCCCAACCGGTGGGTCGCAGAAGGGTTACAGGTGGGTCGCAACTCGATACTAAAACTATCAGAAACCATCAGAAAAGATAAGAAAAATCGAAATAAATCAAATTGTGTTTTGATTGTTTTCTTGGTTCTTGATTTTGGCATCTGGGCAAAGACAACAGAACCACTACATCCCTCCCAGATGACTCACACAGTCAAACAGGTGGTGCACACTCTGGCAACGCCGCTCCCCCTCCCATTCTACCGCCACTTATCAATAATCAATCTGTATCTTCAAAAAAGCATATATAAGCTTATATATATTTGTAATATTTGATGGTAAATTATATATACATAAGGAAGGGATACGATACAAAAAAGGTTTTTTTACTCCACCATGGACCGATGGACCATGGAGGTATTGCGATAAGGAAAGGTGGGTCGCCAGCTGAAAAAAGGTTGGGAACCACTGGTACAGACCATTACCTGGCTGCCTTAATCCTCCATTTCTACTCATCGTGTTTTACCCACACGAGACAGGCAGAAGCATTTTGATATTCCCAATCTTGAAAATAACGAGAAAAGATTTTACACCTTTCCTCCAATCTTTTTCAGTGAGATGGAGGGTAAACTGCAACTCATCAGTCTGCCATAACCTCCTTACTCAAAGCACTAGAGGCTGCTCTTTTACTGTAAGCAGAACAGTTATTTCATTTACCGGTAAACGAAATAAAAATATGGGAATTACAAATTAAAATTAGATAGGACTATTTAAGATTTCACTAAAACTGAATACTTGTTGAAGATATAATTTTTAATTAAAAGAATGTGAAATTAGTATGTTTTAAACGAACTTTGCAGGCCGCAGTGGTAGTAAAAGTAAGAGAAAACCATCACCATGCTATGTGTCATATTCTCAGAAGATACTTAAAGGAAGGGTAAACTAAAAAAATACCATTTTCTAATTTTAATCTCATCGCACGGATCTTTGAATTACGAAACGAATGGTGATCTCGTGAACTTCAGGTGCCCAATATTACGCCTTGTACGGGTGAAGTAAAACGCTCCTGTGACGTCACTCCTGACTAACTCGCTGGCAGGACAACAGCTACTGTAATGCTCGCGCCTGTGTTTCTAATACACCACAAAGTCTCATTTGTGTTTGTTGTTGATAGAGATGCCTGCAATGTTACCTTCTAAGGACAAATCTCGGTATTCACAAATTAATATCACACGAAAAGAAAATGACAAGGAATTATTTAAAGAGTTGCAAGGAAGAAAAGAAAATACGGAATGGTGTAAATGTGGGCTGTGTGTACATATGAAAATGGGCCACGAAAGTGTGTGTTGTTGGGACCGTGAAGTAATTTGTGAACAGAAGGGGGTTGTAGACTGTATAACACGACATTGCTCATTCGATAGCGTTATTATAAATAAAGATACACTAGTTGCCAGGCGTTATCAGTTAATACTTAGAGCTAATACAGTTAAAAAACAAAACATTTTTCAAGATACGAACAGAGTCACTTTCAGATTCAGAATCATCTTTTGCGGTAGTAGAAATTTCTGAAATGCTAAAAGAGCTATCTAAATCACAATTTCTAGAAGAAACAGTCAATGAATCTGTGCAAACATTGACATAAGTTTCATTTCCTAGTTCACACTGAATGCCTACTCTGTTAGAAACTGAATTTTCGTCATAAATACTAGATTCCACATTCATGATTTGTCCATTCCCGGATACTGAAGGATTACTATTCAAATCTTGCAACAACTCTCTCATTTCCTTCTTCCTCGAGTACGACGATTTTCTTTTCTTCATTGGCGGTGTTTCAGATTTCCCACGCAAAAGAAGTGATGGCACAGCACTTCTTTTTTAAACAGATTGCGGGGTTTCTCCAGATAACTGTGTTCGTAACTGTACCAAAAGCTCGGTATCATTTTCTTCAAAATATTGTGAACAAACCGTACTGTATTTAGTAGGAACAAATTTTTCTCTTTTCATTTTTATCAGCCATTGCTTATTTACGTTCGGGTGACTTATCTCTGTTGGGAAATCGATGGAAAGATATTTTAAGTGTGTTATCACTCTTCGACGATGAGTTTGTACACCCCACAACACAACAATAAACCATTGTTTGAACAGATACTCACTAAAAAACTGTAACAGTAGACAGAATGCTGTGAAATGTCTTTCACCGGGCGAGACTGAGCCAAGCCTTCGTCAAGCGTGACGTCACGCGCCCATCGCGTTACAATAAATAGATTCGTTTTGTGATTAAATGTGAAGGTGTAAAACATTTCTAACAGTGAATATCATTTCTTAAAAACATTCTCTTTCAATCCGTATGAAGAAAATGATACTGAATTTTTAGTTTACTTTTCCTTTAAGTCAAATATATTTTTAAAACAAGATGCCATACTGCAGGGAGTGCTTTTTCAGCTGATCAGTCTTGTGCAATCACTGACAACCTTATAACTACCTTTCAGATAATATTTATGAAAAATATTCCATACAGAAGTTAGTACATGTAAAAATTTAAACAAAATTATTAATCCTTTTTGACAAAAAATATGAAATTTTCATCTAAAATGGTGATAAAAGAGAAAGTCGTCACATTTCTTCATGTTATATTGCCAGAAGATAACATCTAAACCAAATATAAAATTATGTTTGTATTATGTTTCCTTCAAGCTATGCCCGTTTACACATAGACATGTTTCTGAAAACTGGATTCAGGGGGACTTCAATACATGTATTAATGCTGAAAACTTAAAATCAAATTTTAGGATCTAACACAATATATATATATTAGGGATGGGTTGATACCAGATTTTCTCGATACTTGATACCGATACATGATTTTTTCCTCGATACTCGATACCTTCAACATTTCCAGTTTCAATAAATAGGTACATTAAAAATTAAAATTTGAGAGAACTGTGTAATACCAACTAAATTAATTAAGTCTGCATATTTAATGAGACAAAATTTAATATCATCAGTAGCCTATAATTATTTTTAAATTCTACATTAAAACTAAAATTATTTTTTTAAACAGTCCACTTACAAGTTTTTGTTAAAAAATACTAGCATTCTCACTTAATTGCAGAATTACAAAAGTATCGAGCGAGTTTTCTGAAGCATCGTTCGATGCCTATACCATGCAAATATCGAGGTATCGAAAGTATCGAGGACCCATCCCTAATATATATATATATATATACAGTGAAGGAAGTGAGAAAAATCCAGAGGCGGTATGCCATCCCGAAATTTTTCCCTGACATACCTCAATTTAAAAAAGCACATTGCCTCTGTTACAAGATGATAATTATGGGATATCCACTTGTGGTGTTTTTAATTAACTTTCTTCATGAGTACCAACCCTGCTTTATAGATGATTGCAAAGTAGGAGCACAACTCAAGACTAGTACGTCATGTACTGTCGATTGACACACCTTTATTTATTTCACATCACGGAAACTATCAATAACAGCAGGGGGTGTCGGCATGCTGACCACATGCCCCCATCCTGCCATCTATGGTAGATGAGCAGTGCTCTGGTGATAGGCCAGGGTTGTAGAGCCATTGAGTTTAGTTTATTTACTTCAATAAAGATATTTTAAAATTATTTAAAGACCTATTTAAACAATATAAAAGTCGCAACATTTTGTTACCGAGAAATATTTTTATAACACAGAATCTAGGGGTGTAGTCATTAAGGTGACAACGAAGACCATCACAAGTTATAGTGACAATGGCTACCGATGAAAGCGTACGAATTGGTGAATAATCATGAAAAGTAATTATTATATTATGACTCAAAGGAATGTTAACAATTTGTATTAAATAGCCATTGATTTTCGGTGACGGTATGCTATTTTACCATTGAAACCAGTGCCGGTATGCCATTGAAATTTTAAAACCAGTGATGGTATTCCATACCGGCGCATACCGCCTCACTTCCCTCACTGTATATATATTAAAGTAAACAAAAGATAAACTTCAGAAAAATTTGAAGTTATCAACCGAGGATAATTTGAGTGTCACAGTGTCAGTCTGTTGACATTGCAGGCAACCCAGGCAGCTATCAGTGCAGCTTTCCATACTCCAGCAGTGATCCGTATGTTTGCTCGACGTGAACCTGATCTTTTGAGACAGAGGCTTGCTGAGGTGGACAGAGACGAAAGATTGGGCAAGCTATCTCCACAAGCTACAAGAGAGAAGGTAAAGGATTATTTTCCATCTCCTATAGTGCATAACAAGAGCTGGGGATGTTGCTTTATTAATTGGATTAAATCCAAAATCTCAGTTATTAAAAAACGTTACAGGTAGCAGGGCACTGGCAGTTGGGAGAATGAAATCCCACCAAGTGACGTTTTGACTATGAACTTTGGTTAGACAATGGAAGCAAACAACTTCCAAAAATGTCCCATAAATTTACAAGTTAGTGATGGAAAAGTGTTGCAAACACAATACTGTAGCTATTGGATGCTAATTAATTTTTTTGTCAAAATTTGAGTTTAAAGAGACAAATATGCAAAAACTGCTATAAAGTACTAAGACATTTTACCATGTGATAGGAAATACAGTAGAAAATAAGTAAATCTGTTATCACTAAATTAAATTTTCCTTTAATTAATTTTTAATGCAATGTATTAAAGGAAGAAAATTTATACAGTATAATACGAGGGGCATTCGGAAATGATTTACAATAGTTTTTTTGTACCTTATTTATTAATGAACATGAATCAATGTACATAGGATCTCTCAATATACTCTCCACCGACGTCAATACACTGCTGCCACCTTCCTGGCAACTTCATTAATGCATCACGGAACCATTGTTGGGGGTACTATGCACCCACTCATGGACAGCTGCCTGCAGTTCCTCGTTGTTGCCAATCTTTTTCCCTGGATTGGTTTTTCTTCTCAGGTGTATGGTAGTTACACCATGATTCGTCACCAGTCACCAGATTCTCCAAAAAATCTGGTCCAATAGTCGAAGAGTGACTTCAACTCTGTTCTCCTTTTGGGCCTGTTTGGAGAAACTGGTGATTGGTGACGAATCATGGTGTCACTACCATACACTTGAGAAGAAAATCCAATCCAGGGAAAAGGTTCAGCAACAACGAGGAATTGCAGGCAGCTGTCCACAAGTGGGTGTATAGTTCCCCCAACAGTGGTTCCGGGACGCAATAATGAAGTTCCCAGGAAGGTGGCAGTGGTGTATTGCCGTCGGTGGAGAGTATATTGAGAGATCCCATGTATATTGATTCATGTTCATTAATAATTAAGGTACAAAAAACTATTATTGTAAATCATTTCTGAACGCCCCTCGTATTTATTTTCTTTACAAGTTTTTTGGAGCCACATAACCCATGAGCAGCTTATGCCTGAATCAGGTTCCAAAATAGTTCCTGAAAATAACTGTAGTGAATTTAGAAGTCCATTACAGATCCTAACATACTGTGTTGTGTTTCAATAATTAGTGGTTAATTACGGAATATTTAAACACAGTCTCATTCAGGATGGATTAAATGGCTTCTACTTGTATTTGAACATTATTTATGATGACAGTATTTGTATTTCTTACAGGTAGAGATCCTGAGTGCACTGCGGCAACTTGAAGAACGGCTCACACCCTCTGAACTGCAATTTCTTGAACAACATCTGGCTTCTAATCTGGGAAATGCTGGAAAACAGTTTGTTCGAGTTAGTGACTCATCAGGTAAAGATGCACATAAGCACAAGATTTTAATTACTCAAAAACACTTATAAAACAGTAGATAGAAATATGTAATACTCTGACAGGTACCTGCAGTCTTCAGCATCTCATTCTTTATTTTGCTGTCATCCTTTGCTTCTTGCCAAGTCACGCAAAGCCTCTGCTCTCTTACTCCTTATCATAAGCTGTGGACAACTGCTCCCATTCTGTTAGAATACCATGTGCTATCCAAAAACCATGCACTTCAATTTTTGCATGATAATGACAGTAATTTTCTTCAACTGAATTGTGCAGTTGAACAATTGGACAAATGCCACTGAGCAAATTGTGCAGGAGAGAAAATTAAAGAACTTCATATCTTGTGCTATAGGCACCTAGGACAGACTGTGCACATGTCCTGTTGATCTAGTCAGTGAGGGAACGACACTGGTTTTAAAATTCCAATATTGTAACATTTATATTATTTAAATAGGTATTAAATACTTTTAAAATGTCTTTATTGAAAAAAATAAAGGTCTGTCAATCAGCAGATGTCCATGACTTTTACGCTCCTGCTTGGTGATATCCAGGGCCCAGATTCTGATGACCTAAAATTGTTTGAAAAATGACCCTGAATTTTAAAGAAAATGACATAATTATAAAGAATGACCTAAAAACTGGTGTTTTATTTATAAAAAAATATTATTGCACACCCAAAGTTACAGACTAATTTTTACATAATTGTAAAAACTGTAAATGCAGAAAGGATGTTGTAGGTCTAAAACTTTGTTTTTGATTGGAGCATTTGAGAAGAAAAGTAAGAAAATTGTTTTTAAAGTAGATCCTACAAAAAATGTTGCCTTATACAAACTTAGTACTTTATTTAAATATTACCTGTAATGGGGGGAAAAAACTAATATACTCAATGTAAATGCATGAAAATGACTAAATAAGGAAGCAAATGACATGAAAATGACAAAATAATGACATAAAATTGAAATAAATTCCCTAATAAAAATGCATTTCTATAATCTAGAGGCCACGATTAGGATTTATCTAGAAGTTGGCAATGTTTATGCAACATCAATAAAAAGATGACAGGTCATTAGAATCCGGGCCCTGGATCTATAAAGCAGGGTTGGTTAATCATAGAGGAAGTTAATTAAAAACATCGCCAAGTGTACAGAACAATTTCCTACATGTGACTTGAGGCTTTCCAGGTGTTGAGAATATATTGTTTCTCAGAGTTCCAACCGGGTGAGTTGGAGGAGCCTTTCAGCACTTCTCTTCAAAATGTACAATTGCCCAGAATTCTGCACTCTTTTCCTTTTCTTGGAAGCCTATTCTGAACAGATGGTAGACCTTTTACACATTTTGTTGTATTTCATGACTCGATAGTTTCATGGTACCCAACTTCCTAAGCCATGGAACAAGAGGAACAGGAATGACTTCAATATCAAAATGTGAAAGTGTAAACAAACATGTTAGATGAGGGGAGAAAAAAAGAAACTGGTAAGTACGGTTCGGATGTTTATGACATGTCATATTTTTATCCTGACCTCCATTCTTGCCGCAAACCAAATAAAACATGAATTGCGTGAAGGGACAATAACAAGTAATAGCACAATTACCTCTTCCTCCTTGTTAACAACTTCTAATAGACATACAGTGGTATCTGGAAACATTTAACAGATTAGAAGTTCTTTACAAGTAAAACTGTAAATCACTTGTAAAATTGTAATTGATGTGATGTGATGTAATAATTTAGTATCATTAAATGTTTTTAATTGGAATATTTATTTTTAGATAATATGTTCTTTTATGATGTCATATTTAGGATTTTTGATCATATTTAGTCATTTTTAAAGCCATATTTTCGGTCATATTTTCCACTTTTTAGGTCATAAACATCCAAACCCTAACTGATAAATGATAAGATACGCTTTGGGTGAGCCGGTGACATGGGTGAAGAACAAGGCTCTGTTGTTCCTCTGGAAAGAAAACATGGCTTTTAACTAGAAGTATCATGAATTTCTAGTTATAAGCCATGTCTTATAACTAGGGGCGGATTTCTATGACATGTCATATTTTTCCCCTTTGCTTTATTTCAGGTTTCCGACTAATTTAAACCCGATTCCAAGCATCCTTGGTGAAAATGGAACAGCTTTTATTGTGCATATAACTGCATATGTAGGAAATTTTCAACTATTGTAGCATATTTAGGTCATATTTTTGTGCATATTAAAGAAATTTTGAAGTTTCATATCATATTTTGTAAATTTTGCATTATAATGATGCTTTTTGAGAATTTACAGATATTTTAAATAATTAACATATTTTAATAAAATGAATTGTAATGAAACTTAAAAAATATTTTTTTAAATTTTATTGGTCATATTTTAATGTTTCTTAGGCCATAAATGCATGCATATATCCTATTTTTTAGGATAGAAATCTGCCCCCTACTTATAACGAAGTATCCTGTACTTCTAGTTATAAGCCATGTTTTCTTTTCAGTGGAACAACAGATCCTTGCTCCTGTAGGTTTTGCTAGTACTGCTTTTTATTCCCACAACTTGTTCACTTGTATTTCAGAAGCTGGAGAGAAAGCCTTGGCCATGGCAGGATCAGAAGTCCGAGCAGTTAATAGAATTTGAAAACTGAAGTCCTTCAGTTCACCACAAGTGTTACTTTACTTTTTTTTTTTTTTACATTAAGGAATTTCTTCTTGAACATTTGTAAAAAATGAAAATATTTATGTAGTGTCATTTTTATTACATATTAATATTATAAATGTATATGCCTTCCCTTAATGGTAATGTACTTTTTCATCATATATACATAAATATTGAAGAAACATTAATTTAACAAAGCAATTACACTGTTTGTGCAAGAAATCATCCTGGCCAACATTCAGATATAAAAAATGTCCATCGCAACTACCTGCTGTTTGATTCAATTATTTGGAATGCTTAGTTTTTACAATTCACCGCTAGCCACTACTGCTCCTCAGGGCATTAAAACATCTGAAACTAGTGATGGAGTTCTCAAATGAAAAAGTAGGAATTATTCAACTCTTGTAAGTTCTTGAGGTATCAAGAATCATACAAAAAATATTTGACTGATTTAATGCTAGGAAAAGCATAAAGTGAAAACGAGTTCGTGCACAGTCGTATCATTTTGTGAAACTACTGCTATTGGTTTATAGTTCACTGTATGTGTGAGCCATGCCCATTGGAGGATCCAATCTTGTAACATAATGAAATTGCTGAGCTGAACATTTGAATAAGAATTTGAGTTTTCAGTTGAGTAAGTTTTTAGTAGTTCTTGAATACTGACTCAAGATCTCGTATCACGAGTTCTTGGAACCTGCATCATCCAAGAACTTTTTCGTTCGAATGATAATTCAATTCTTATATTTCTCTAGAACAGGTTACTCAATTCTTAAAATCATTCACTTCTGCCCATCACCATCTGAAACCCATACACTGGTAGGTAGGCTATTTTTGCACTAAACACCATAACATGAAACTGTTCCGTATTCCATTCTGTCTGAAGTGGAAATTCTCAGAGGCACTAAAATGATTTTAAGAGTAACTTCTTTTGTTTAACTTACCACGCATGCTGTTTTTTAAATCATAAAGGCATGAATGGTCTGTTGAAAATACTATGAATCTATAATTTTTTTTAGATGATGTACTGAAACATTGGACGTTATTGTACTTTACCACTCCCCACACAAATGATATTTTATATTTCAATTTTTATAAATAAATATCTGAAACTAATAAAAAACATTAATCAATCAAGTATTTCAAGGTAGATACATCAAAATTCTTTTTGTAAGTTCACTGTAACACACTAAATAACTTGATAGATTGTTTGTATTTGATTTGTATTTAAACCGAGATATTAACTTTCTAGTAAATAATTTCGCCAGTTTTTCATTCAGTGTCCGAATATCAACTTTCTTTAGTTCTTCTCTAGAAAACATTCTGTGAATATCTTCAGACAAGAGCAAATCAAGACGAAAATGTGCAAGGAGTATCTGAATATGAAAATATTTTTTTAGTTTTAGAAAGAATCTTTTAATTGTAAGTTTCACAGCACTTACAACTGCAACAAGTCTCAAAAATTAGCAGAATGTTAGGAGGTTCTTATTATGGAATAAAAATGTTTGTTAGTTTTATTAATGTACCTTTTCCACCAGACTATGCTGTCCCTTTAAGTAAAACAGTCATAACCAGGGCCCGGATTCTGATGACCTAAAATTGTTTGAAAAATGACCCTAAATTTTAAAGAAAATGACCTAATAATTATAAAAAATGACCTAAAAACTGATATTTTTTTATAAAAAATCATTATTGTACACACAAAGTTATAGAATAGTTTGTACATAATTGTAAAAACTGTAAATAACTGTAATGTTGTGAATTTTTCTCAAGGAAATTTAAACTGGCACTGAGGCACTGGTGAGTCAAAATTCGGCACATCCTTTTGTGGTCTGCCGGATTATATTGTTGTTTATTGAGGGTAAACAGTAGTTTGCACTCTCAATCCAAGCAGATGGCAGACTCTGTTGCCAAGTCAATCTAATAACAATAGTAATATAATACAAAATGTTGGCGTTCCTTTGATTCTCACTTCCGACTGAGACATGTCAACACTTTCACGTCAAATTTTTCCTTCTTGCATTAAACAAACAACACTTCAAAGACAGCACCACTAGTGACGTAAAAAAGTTAATACATCAATATAAGTACATGGAAATGACTAAATAAGGAACCAAATGACAAAATAATGACCTAAAACTGAAATAAATGCCATAAAAATATAAAATTGCATAAAATGACAAAAAATGACCTAATAAAAATGGATTTCTATAATCTAGGGGCCATGATTAGGATTTATCCACAAGTTGGCAATGTCTATGCAGCATCAATAAAAAGATGACATGTCATTAGAATCCGGGCCCTGGTCATACCATTGAAACGACAGCAAAACCTTTGGTATCTGCACTAATGCTGTGCCAAATGGTCTGGATTTTGGAAAATCCGAATATGAGATAAAATAGTTAAAACTCAGAATCTAAAATTCTATTTACTAACTAGGCCTATAATAAATTCACACACCGTGGACTAAATATTCCTCATGCAATATCAGAATAAGTACAATCAAGTATTACTGACCCTGCATTTGCATGTAAGATGCAAAAATGTTTTACAAATTTCAAAAACAATTTCATCTCCAGACTCTGAGAAATGTATCAGAGGGTTAAGATGTTAAAGCGGAGACGGTGAGAGGTTATACTGCATTTTAAGACCTTATAATGGAAACAAAATCTCTAAAAAGTTCATATAAAATCCCAAGTATAATCATTAAAATAATCACACGATATACTTGTATTCTATAGTTTCATATATATCTACTATCTACAGAAATATCATATCCACTAAACTCAATACTCAAAACTTTGATCAGTCTTCATTTTCAAGAAACATGACAATAGCAGGAAAAGTCGCCACAGCACATGCCTGCATCAGAGACCACTCTAGGCAAAAATTGTTACTGGAAAGATATTTCAACCAAATCCAGTGTACCTACAAGGAACAACAAGAAACTATGTAGAGTAAGTATATCTGGCCTTTAAAATGTTTATCAGTGGGTAAAAGATATCCAAAAGTAAGACCCTATTATACTTAGGTCATTTGAAGAGGTTAAAAAGAGCTATTTAGTCTAGTTGAATATTTTCCTTTCAAATTTGTGATAGCTCATTCACTGGCTTTAAAACACAAGCCCAGATACATAATTTATGGTTGTAAAAAAACTTAAGTTACAGCAGTGAGCATCTTTTGAAATAGTGTAAATAAATAGTAAATAAAATGGTACAAGTTGACTAGCAGCTGAGGATGTGGGCAAAAGTCCATTAAACCAGTTCTGCCTTTGGTAAAAGCGAAGTGTAATATATTATCATTGTCAACTCATTGGATTAGGCCTAATAAGTCTAGTGTAACTATATTTACCAGAATCTAAAACATCTAGGTGCAGTACGTTACATATTAAAAATCCATGGTATTCTGGTGATTAAAAACACCGTTCACTTGTAATTGCATAATTAATGCAGCTTTCCTAATGTTCTCTGAGAATTTCCCCATTTAATTTCTTAAAGAAAATCAAGATGACATAAATCAAACTACAGCCATCTCTCGATTATCTGTGGGTGCATTATCTGGTTTGCGGATTAACTATGGCCTACTTTTATTTAAATTTTTTATTTATTTTTTATGGTTGTGAACCGAGCTCAATTTGTAACGCTAGCTTGAGATTTATAGTTTTATATTGTTTCGAGGGTTCTGACCTTTTCTTTATCAACATATTATTTCCGTTACTTTGAAGTTCAAAGGGATAACAAAAATACAGCTACCTGCTGTTAAAGAGGTTGGGAGTGGAGATGGAAAAGAATTATCACTGCCTACAGTAGGCATGGGTAGGGTTCCCAGACGTCCCGTAAAATCAGGAACGTGCTTTTGCTAATGCCTCCTCTTGTCCCGAAATAAGTCTTCAGGACACAGTTTTGTCCTGTATTAAAATTTTTATAGTACATTTTAGTTTTAATATTCCAAGGAAAGGCCAGAAAAATTAGGATAGCAACATTGGGTAACAGTTCCAGTAAAGTAAAGTAAAGTGTTCCCTATTACAGGCCATTGAGGCCCAGAGGGTTCCAGGAGGTTGAGGCTCCCAGATTTTTAGACATCGGCACATGAAGGTGGTAAGGTTGTCAGCCTTACGCACCGGCCACCTTTACCCCCAGGATTGCTCCTGGTACTCATTTCTGTTAGAGGCTGAGTCGACCCCAGGGCCATAGTGCCACCAGAAGGATTAGGTCAATTGAAAAATCTCCAACGACCTTATCGGGGATCGAACCCGCGACCTTCCTTTGTAGCGCAGCGCCTCAACCACTATGCTACGGCGTACCCTAACAGTTTCAGCTTCATCACAATCAGCAGGGCCATTCAAGATAATTAGTATGAATATGACATGCTTAGTTGTGTCGATTGGCTTTATTGTATTTACAGATCCACACTGTAATCTAATCTTTAAATCCTGTTGCCCCAGTGATTGAAATAAAAAATGCGAAAACGGAGATGTAAATTTACTGTTGTTTTTTAATTACATTCATCCTTCAAAGAAGTATGATTAATGCATATGACTTGTAATGAAATTAAAGCTGAGCCTATTATTTCTCTCTTTTTTTTAAGCTTGAAAGAAACTAGGACATACTCACATATGATATGCTGTGTCACAGGAATGTATTGTTATACTGTTCTCCTACTCGGATCTTAAGTGTCCTGTATTTTTTTCTCATATTTCTGGGAACCCAGTCATGGGCGAGGCATTGAATGCTTCGGAATGTGTCCTTTTATATTTAGAACAGCAAAATGATTCTTTGTTGCAAGATAAACTAATACTCAGGAAATTGCCCAGTGATATACGAAAGAAAGACAATGCAAACTGCAAGTTCGTAAGGGATAATAGTAGCTGTTATTTTTAAATTAAGTATTTATATACCAATAATTATTATAGTTGCTCTGCCTTCAGTTTAAAAACTGAATTATTGTGTGTACTTTGCATTGCCATGATTTTTAATTATCCGTGTTTGTTGACCCTGGATAAACGAGAGTCGACTGTATGTCATTTAACAGTTTTAGAAAGGCATATATTTAAAAAGTAAATAAAAGTTTAAAACATCCATTCAGATGCATTTCTTGAATATGCCTGCATATTGTGGCAAAACAGTAGTTTGAAACCTCACTTCTATGACTGTTATCCCAACAATATACAGTCAAAACCGTTTATAACAACATCGCTTGTAACAACGCATTGGAAATAACGGTGAAATCTAATGGTCCTGTCTAAATTTCATATAAAATCTGTATTTTAAAAAATCTCTTAGTACAACCTCACTTATTACACTATAATGCATGAAACAACATATTTTCTAACATTTTCGGAGAAATGTATCGGCTATAGCGTCCAACATTGATATTTTTTATGTTTTTAGGATTGCTGACAACAATGCAATGCTTATTTTCAAACTCTTGTTTTCAGTGATTGTGGATATCAAGTCAGCCTGTTTGTTAAGTTAACGAAAGCATCACTGTCATGATATCACTAAAGAAAGGAAAGTGTAATATTGAAGAGAAGTCACATAACATAGCGATTAGAAAACGGGGAAACAAATGTCAGCATTGCAAAGGAATTGGGTGTATCACACTATTTCTACCATGTGGAAGGACAAAAAGAAAATACAGCCTCTTTTCAAACAAAATCCTCTAAAAATCAACGCTTCGAGCAATGGACCTATTCTGCAAGTGATAGTCAATGAATTTGTTCATCAGTTGGACATTCCAACTTCAGTTGTTCTTCTTGGATAAAAATATGTGTAAGATACAGCGTGAAAAAGGAAACAGGAGGAAGTGTAGGTGTTTGTAATTTACAGCATTGCATTTACTGTAAGAGAGTAGATACAGACTTAATTTATGTATAGAGTAGGGCCTATGAACTGTGATAAATTTCTCCAAAAATTAACTAGAATGAGAATGTTTTATTCTTCAAAATATAAAACTTATATTCAGGAAAAAATCCAGTTTGTGAGACTTTCAGCTGTAACGACCGTAAAATGGCGGTTCCTTCAGAGCCGTCATAACCGGTTTTGACTGTTAAATTGCATTGTAAAATGTGCACAATGCATTTTGCAATGTGATTATGATTACATGCGACATACATCATCCACCTACAGTGATTATTGTTTTATGGACTGTAAGATGCTCCATTTCAGAGGGAATTTTAAGGGGGAAAAAGAAGACGCTTTAAAGAAAGTAATTCATGTTTTGAACACCATTCGAATGTGATTTGAACCACTTTGGGGTCAATCCATTAGAAATGAACCAAATTTAATAAAATTTGTTGCTCGACATTTTTGATTCTCCTAATTTTTTTACCAGTTATTTCCCAACTAAAGGCGAGTTCAAAACTATGGTAAAAAAAATTTGGGGCTCATACTTTTTTTTTGGCGGCCATTTTAAGTTTGCTTTTTAACCATATTTCAGTCGAAAACATGTTTTGCACAAATGTATGTAACTCCGTTAATTTTATAGATAACAAGACAAAATAAACACCAAAATTATCAGAATGAAATGCTCTACATTTTTGTTTTAACGCAATATTACCTAAGTAGTGAGGAAAGTGAAGAAAAAAATTCAAAACTACAAATTGAAAATTGACTCAAAACGGGAGTTTTAGTGCCGCAAAATTATTAGAAGGAAGAAAGACTCGCCCTTAATTTTTTTTTCCTGGTGTAGATCTACTATATGACTACTCGCTGTAGAAGTTTAAAGCTTGAGAACTTTGCGTTTTTTTTTATACAATTTTTCAAAAATGCCCAAAACCGTATTTTGGCAATATTTGAATTAGAATATCTCAAAAGGGACTGAGTGAAAAATTATGAAATTTATACAGATAACACCTCTTTATGATATAAAGATGTGATAAAAATTTGGTGACTGAGACTCAACTGGTTCCCGAGTTACAGTGCATCGAATGTGGCCAAAAATTGCGTTATAGGCACATGAAATTTAATAGTAAAAATTCACTTTGTAATTTTAAATATAAAATTTTTGTGAGCCTAAGTTTGTTACACAATAGAGTTGTATATGTAGGCTACATTTCATCAGTTAGCATGACAAATATTTGGTTTCCTCAAAGCTTTGAAGAGTGTTGATATTTCGGTGCATAGTTTGCAGTTATGGCCAACTTCGATGCACTATAACTCGGGAACCAGTTGAGTCTCAGTCACCAAATTTTTAACACATCTTTATATTATAAAGAGGGGTTATCAGTATAAATTTCATAATTTTTCACTCAGTCCCTTTTGAGATATTCTACTTCAAATATTGCCAAAATACGGTTTTGGGCATTTTTGAAAAATTGTATAAAAAAACCGCAAAGTTCTCAAGCTTTAAACTTCTACAGCGAGTAGTCCTGTAGTAGATCTACACCAGAAAAAAATTAAGGGAGAGTCTTTCTTCCTTCTAATAATTTTGCGGCACCAAAACTCCCGTTTTAAGTCAATTTTCAATTTGTAGCTTTGATATTTTTTCTTCACTTTCCTCACTACTTAGGTAATATTGTGTTAAAACAAAAAATGTAGAGCATTTCATTCTGATAATTTTGGTGTTTATTTTGTCTTGTTATCTATAAAATTAACAGAGTTACCGGTACATACATTTGTGCAAAACAAGTTTCCGGCCGAAAAACTGTTACAAAGAAAACTTAAAATGGATGCCAAGAAAAAAGTATGACCCTAAAAAATGTTTTACTCTAGTTTTGAACTCACCTAATATTGGGGAGTAACTGGAAAAAAATTAAGGAAATAAAAAATGTTGAGCAAAAAATTTTATTCAATTTAGTTCATTTCTAATGGATTGACCCTATTTTGGCATTATTGAAGTAGAATATCTCAGAAGGGCCTGAGTGAAAATTATGAAATTTATACACATAACACCTCCTTAGGATATAAAGATGTGATAATAACTTGGTGACTGAGACTGAACTGGTTCCAGAGTTACAGTGCATCGAAGTTGGCCAAAAATTGCAAACTATGCACCGAAATTTCAACGCTTTGAGGAAATTATAAATCTGTCATTTTAACTGATGAAATGTAGCCTATATGTACAACTCTTTTGTGTAACATACTTAGGTTCAGTAAAATGTTGCATTTAAAATTACAAAGTTAATTTTTACTATTAAATTTCGTGTGCCTATAACGCAATTTTTGGCCAAATTCGATGCACTGTAACTCTGGAACCAGTTGAGTCTCAGTCACCAAATTTTTATCACATCTTTATATCATAAAGAGGTGTTATCTGTATAAATTTCATAATTTTTCACTCAGTCCCTTTTGAGATATTCTACTTCAAATATTGCCAAAATACGGTTTTGGGCATTTTTGAAAAATTGTATAAAAAAAACGCAAAGTTCTCAAGCTTTAAACTTCTACAGCGAGTAGTCCTATAGTAGATCTACACCAGAAAAAAAAATTAAGGGAGAGTCTTTCTTCCTTCTAATAATTTTGCGGCACTAAAACTCCCGTTTTGAGTCAATTTTCAATTTGTAGTTTTGAATTTTTGTCTTCACTTTCCTCACTACTTAGGTAATATTGTGTTAAAACAAAAATGTAGAGCATTTCATTCTGATAATTTTGGTGTTTATTTTGTCTTGTTATCTATAAAATTAACGGAGTTACATACATTTGTGCAAAACATGTTTTCGACTGAAATAGGGTTAAAAAGCAAACTTAAAATGGCCGCCAAAAAAAAAGTACGAGCCCAAAAATTTTTTTACCATAGTTTTGAACTCACCTTTAGTTGGGAAATAACTGGTAAAAAAATTAGGAAAATCAAAGATGTCGAGCAACTTGGCCTGGTTCATTTCTAATGGATTGACCCTTTGCTGAAATTTTCAACTGCCTTAAATTTTCATGTTTATTTTTAACCAATATTCATAACACATAACCAAATATTTGTGTAAAGAAATCAGAGCTTTCCTTCATAATTATATATATTTAGTAATTGCTATTATGGTGGAACGAGGGCCAAAGCGCAAATTAATCGCACGAGTCCAGCTAGTGAAAATATAATCTATTATTGTCTTATTTTGTAATCTTAGTAAAAATAAGTTAACTTTCATAAAACAGTTTTGCCAACCGAGCATTTTAAATTCATATGTGAAGATGATCCATAAATGAGCATTTGAAAGTCACATGAAGATGATCCGTAGAACAAACAATAATAATAATAGAAACCCAAAAGAATTATTTTATTTTTTATTAAACTGTTTATTTTATTTGTTCTGTTAAACATAAGTATAATTTATTACAAATCTTACTTTAGTATGGAAATGCAAGTCTGTTAAACCTCTTTTTTTTATGATATTATCCCTTAGAACTTCTGTGTTTTACTTTGTCTATTTGAACTGCTAATGGGTTCATGCGATCAATTTACATAATCTGTACAAAAATCAGACACGGAGCACTTATAGTGTAAGCACTAGGATGGATGTACCACACAATAGAATTCCTTAGTAGTATAAGTATGGAAAACAGGCATTTGTTAGAACCATTTTTTAACCTTTTTACTACTACTGATGTATACATGAATCACTGCAAAATTTTATAAAAGCAGAGATATAAGATTAAAACAGTAATGCTTTTATCTTAGAATTATGAGGATATTTATTTGACGTGTTACAATTGCCATCTATGGAAACAAGCTTTTCCAATGAAATTTTCCTCATCGATAACAAACTTTTAGCACACTGGGGACTTCACTTGTCGGATGCTTATGCTGATATATAAATTAAGCTCTGAAAGGATTAAATGAACTTACTTATGTCTTATTCTTAAAATAGTCCCAGTCTCAATTAAGGTCTACAACACTCTTATTCGATATACCATTGTGCTTCAACAGTTAACGTGACTATTCCATTCATACACAGCATACTTGATACTGATCAATAATGTTTAACAATGCCTACAATATCGATCAATCATTAGTCATTACTGAACATGTCTAAGTATCACCATGCAGTGATTAATACGTCACATATCTGGATTGTTGCCAGCGATCAGAATAAAAACATTTTTATACAACATAACTAATTTTAAAATTGAAACTATTTAAATGTGAATTGTTTAAAAAAAAAAATTGATTCTGTGCAAGCCAGTTCCTGTCAGTCAGTTATTAGTTATCTCCTTGGGAAGAATATAGGAGTATGAAATTCTTCCAGTTGGATCTGCATCGTTACATTCTTCTTGACACAATAGTAATTTAATTTTGAACAAGAAACAAAAGAAAGTAATTATTATTTATACAATGTGTTACACTTTAGTCCTGGAATAGTCCCAATAAATCCCATTCGAGGTTACAAGTTTCATCAGACTATTCCACTCTTATGCCGCATGTTTGATATTGACCAATAACATTTAGCAATTCCTCGGATATAGACCAATCACGATCGTTTATCTTACAATATTCTTGTAGGAATCGCGAGGATGGTGTTTTATCGGGGTAAAATTGTCTGCTCGTTATTGGACACATAGCATCAGTGTGCAGTGATTGCTGCCATTAAGCTACAAGAAAACAGATTATTTTATACAACATAACTTGTTTGGAGATTGAAATAATAGAAATGTACATTGATTAAAAACACAATTTCAATTCGGTGCAAGCCAGTTTGTGTGCTTTCATTCTGTTCTGCTGTTAGTTTACCTGAATGAAGTTAACTGTCTTATTTGCACTATTGGTAACCCTGGTTACAACATGGTAACTCGAATCGATTCATGGATGGTTGATTTACAGTAGGCCATGACGTCGCAGCTGTTTTTATACAACAAAGCACGAAAGTAATTATTATTTGTATAATCTGTCTCATTTTTATTCATGGAATAGTCTTCATAAATCCAACTTGAGTTGACGAGTTTCATCAGATAAATTCGCTCCTGCTGTGCAGTTGCAAATCTATTGATAAACTCGTGAACTCTCTTAGGATTACCTATGATAAAATTTGTAATCTCTTGTGAAATTACCCGAGATAAATTGATAAGAGGACTGAGGTGGAGAGAAAGAAAAACTGCATATTCGCATTAACTAGGAAAAAAACAAGTAATAAAATATATTACAGTTATGAAAAGAATATGGTAATGAACAACAATGCATGAAGATTCTACTGTTGGGTGTCCATTCTTCCTGGTTTTTGGCAAAATTTCCTACTGTCTCCTACGTTTTATTGGGGATGCTCAAATGTACCACTTTTTTGTGATTCCAATTAATCAGTATATTTTATTTTCAGCAAATGAAACGAACATTAATGAAACAGTGAAGGCCTTCCTCATTGTCAAAACACATTTTAATGGGATATCATATGCTGGCTTTTATGACAAAGTATCAGAAGAAAATGCACCTCTTGATAAAACATAACACTTAAAAGAAAAGTGACCATGAGGCATACTTCTGCAGAAAAAAATTATCTACACCATCTGTAGATGAAATTTAAGAAGTCATTCAAAACTTTTACATGTTCAATAAATTTTGTTGATAAAACTGTTGTCTCCTTTTTTCCTTAATTGTCCCAGGTTTTTTGCAATTTTTGTAAAAAGTCCCATTTTATATAAACACTATACGGACACCCTAGTCTACTGCCATTCTTGACTAAATAACTCTTAATGTAAATCAATGTACACAAATATCATACACAAAATGCTGTTCCTAGTATAGTTTTCTGAATCATCTGGAATGGAACAATATTAAACAACTGGCATCATAAGAACACTAACTCATATATTACAATAACCTGAAAAATATTCATTAACATTTGCAATGGTAAGTATATGAGTAACTTATATATATAAGTATATAATTAAGGGGTGCCACCATAAGAAAAGTGTAATTTTAAATTTTGCACATTCTTTGAATTTCTTATCTTAACTCAGTCAAATTACGATTGAGAACTTGGTGAGAAGAACACTCCATCTCTTTCTGTGCCTATTTTATTTTAGCCAGCTGCTCATCCCTTTCCTTATCAGCCCTAACATTTGTCCCTCATTTACACCTTGGTTTTCCTACAGGGTTTTCCCATTAATATCTTCTATGGTATACTGCTGTTTCCCATTGAAACTACATGAACTGCCTATCTTAGCCAGAGTAAATTAATATATAGTGAGCGAAAAGTTTCAAATTTTGTAAAGGAAAATTTGTCCTGGGCAAGAACTGAGCCCAGGTTTTATGCTTGGTGTGATGTGCCGCTCTATTGAAGAGAATTTTATAGCCTGCAGTGTCAGGATATTTTCATCCAATCATGGGCACCAACTACATAACGACTCCAGGGCTCAAAAACCCAACGAGACTTAATGGATGGCTGTAACATTGGGCTCTTTCAGGGTGTCCACCAAGTAATGCTCAAGAAATTCCCGACTTATTCCCTGATTTTCATTGATCATTTCAGAAATTCCCGACCAAAATATGATTATGAAGCACTTTCTAATAACTGTATAAGATAAATTATAGGATTATACATACTTTACGTAAGAAAAAGAAGATAGCAATTTTTGGCAGGAAAAGTTTATCTTCAAGAGCAGCTGAGATTTTTTGGAACCTGGCAGAAGATAAAATTGTATTAATTTTTACTTGTTTTATGTGAGTCATAAATTTTTCGAATTTTCCCGGATATTTTAACAAATTCATTGACTTTTCCCGACCATTCGAAATTCCCAGCCTTTTCCCGACCAGTGGATACCCTGCTCTTTGCAATACAATACATTTTCCAGTTATTAGCCTTGAAAGTTCTGCCCTTTACACTTCTGAAGTATCAAACTACCATTACATTTTCCTACTTCCAGGATTCCAACAGTGGAAAAATAATATTTACCATCAATTAGATGCAAAGTATAAACAAAATTGAGGAGCCAATGAAATTAATTACTGATCAGAGATGCAGAGTCCCAAACAGAAGTAAATTCTGAAGGTGATCCCCTCAGAATTAGGTTTAATTTATTAAATCTTTTAAAATCTCAATAATTTAAAATATTCAACTTTATTTTGTCTGAGGGACAGCTCCTTTTGCCTCTAACGAGGCATTATTACTCAAAACCGATCAGAAGTTCATGGTGAAATTATATTCAAGGCAGAAGTTGGAAAAAAAATTTGTAACGGTACCTCTCTTCTCATTGTTTATTTTATCAGTAGGGACCCTGTTTTACCAACTGTTCTTCAGTGCAGCCATGCTTCATGTGCAACAGCGCAACACACAGTGGAGTCATATTGGTCAAACAATCCACAAGCGGAGACAAATGAACAACATGTCAACATGCATGAGCAGAAAGGGTGCAGCCAACCTACAAAAGATTAAATAAAAAGTGTAGATACTTATTGACTTTCCCTCGAATAAATAAGAAATTTAGAACCAAATTTTCTTACAAAACGGGAACTGTTTTATTGCATTATTACTCAAATTACTGTACAAGTAAGCAAAAAAGTAACAAACACATACACTACAGTATTTCGAGTATAGTACTGTATGTTCTTACTTGCATATAGGCAAAGTATGGTGCTTTACCCTTGTCAAAGTTGAATACAACAGTCCTAGATGCTCAGCGATGTTCTTTTTTGTTTTATTAGGATTGTTTTTAGTATCATGTATTACTTTTAACTTTTCCCCAAGACTTAAGGCTTTTCTGAGTTGTTTCTTTACCTGTTGATATACAAACACATTTTTGTTTCTTTGTTACTCGAACATTAATTGAACTGCGAACACAGAGCGAGATCTTGTCTGACCGTGTTGTTGACATGTATAAATTTTATGTTGTATGTATGTACTGTCATCTATTGCCACCTCGCTTAACACAGTGTTGGCAGCAACCCTTTTATCTGCAGGTGGTGTCAAACTTGAACTGCAAACACAGATTGACACCTTGTTTGACGGTATTGTCGACATTTAAAAATTGTGAGTAGTATGCATCTACTGTCATCTTATTATTGTTTTGCTTAATGCATTGTTGTCAGCAACCCCTTTATCCACAGGTAGTGTCAAAAAGGCTATGTACTGTAATGTTTAAATGTGTAAATCAATATGTTTTGGTTCATAGGGACCAGGCAAATGTGACATATTAATGAGAAAATGTTTACAAAAACGTTTAATCGAGCTAAATACTATTGGACAAAGTTTGGTGCATAAAAATGTACCGTATAACTGTGAAAAATATAGAAGAATAACATATAAATGAGGTTCAACTTATATCCTAAACTTAAAATTGTCAGACTTCAGTTGAGAAGACAAGAAGGCTGTTCAGAACATCAAATATCAAAATACAATGTAGCTTCTTTCAATTAATTATTCTTATGAATATATCAATCACCCAGTATAATTTGAATAATGTTCTTTTTTCTTCCCTGTATTATTTATTTGTAATATTTCCTTTCAATGTGCAGAACAGATTCTAATTTTCAGCATACTTTGATGTAAAATGCAGTAAGTGAACAAATATATTACAAAACTCTTCGTACAGTGGCACAATTTACAATACATATTGTTGAACTTCTATTTTATAGTATATCCTTTTGAAATCTTTAAGATTCCCACCTTATTCTCTTACATAATTCATTTGATTTCTGACTAGTTCTGGGTCATATGCCCAAACCTACGTAAGCTACAACTCACAGTAATAGAGTTGAGCAATGTTTTTTGGTATCAAAACTCAAATGCACCTATAAAAAAAAAAATTCCAGCACTGTAAGTCCACTACAATGCAAAACTTATGTTTACATCTTATGATTTATAGTTTGATTTGTAAATTAGTGACAAACTGCATACTATTACCATGCTAATATCCACAATTTCCCTTGAACTAGGGCACAACTTAGTCCACCAGTATTTTTAAATTCTTAGTAACATGTCCACCATACAGAGAGAATGGTAACAAATCAGCAATTCCTGAAGCTAACAAATGCAATTTTAGATTTTATGCGTTTTTACTTTTCTACACACTTCTGAATGTCTCGGAGAGATCTCTACTAGAAATTGGAAATCTGATCCTTTTTAAAGTTTTGATTCATCACATCACATAACTGAAAATTTGAAACTTCCAGACATATGCAGCAGTAACAGTAACTCTGTTACTTCAAGACTTATGCAGCAATTGAAATTATTAGTTGAAAGTGTTATATCTTTCATCTATTTATTTAAAAAATGCAATACCATATTTACTTGCGTAACAGATGCACCCAACTTTTGGCATTAAAAAATAAAAATTTCCTGTGTAATAGTCGCATCTCATTTTTAACAAAAACTGTTTTAATAATATCGTAAGATTGGATGACCTGTTTATAAGTTTTTTTTTATAAGTAAGTTCAAGTTTTTAAACAACAATGCATGGAAACAGTAATCGTGATTAGTTCTTATTTAGATACAAAATATACTCGACTGTTGATTAATATTGCAGTATTCTCAGAACATCTGCGCACACTAGACAACTGTATTGATAAACTTGAGTTTAGGCAATGGATAAGAACTGACTGAAATATTCAAGATACACAGCAAGTTTTAAGATGAAAGTTATCAAATTTGCAGAAAAACACGGTACCAGAGTTGCTGGATGAGAATTTACAGTGTCCGAGTGTAGTGTGCATGTTTCTATTCTGTTAATACAACTGCTAGCTATCGATCATCATGTGCGCTACAATTGATATATAAATTAGTTGTGATCCCTATACTGATACGTATGCTATAGATTGTTAGCTGGTGCACCTTTTAGTAAGTGTTTTTCTCCACTAAATTTTTTCCTCTCATAAAGGATGCACTTTGCTTTTTTGTTACAAAAATCTGGGGGAAAAGTGCATCTATCATGTGGGTAAATACATAATGCATGGAATTTAAATACTCATGCAGAGTAAACCCACAGGAGGCCCTGTGATTTTTAAAAGTCCAGCTTGAGGGATTACTAACAAAATTCAACAAGTGTGCGTGAACACAAAGGGCACTAAAACAACCAAAAGAAATATAAGAAACAGAAAGCAGAAGTAAAGTTGATCAGAAGGAAAGATCAGTGGCTATATCACAACACCAGTGTCTCTACTGATATTTGTAAATTTTACATACCCTACTCATTAATGAGTAATTATTTGGTTCTGGTTTCCAAGACAATTCTCAATCTCAATGGAGAATATTAATAAGGATTTTGTTCATGAACGGAAAAAAACAAAATGTTTGCTACAGTTGTTACTATGATTATTGACACTAAATCATTGTGGACTATAGTTGTGCACTAGCATATACTCAACAACAAAGTTTAATGAACTTGACTGCTATCATAATTCAACAGCCAAGGTCTCAATTTTTTTTTCCAAGTCATACAGCATAACTAAGAACAAAACATATAAAAAGTGGTACAGAGTACAGTAAATTATATTTCATAAGCATCATACAATGGCGGCACTCAGACCTGTACTACCGCCTCCCAACAAAATACTAATCTGCCAGGTAGGGAACTTATCTGGAAGCTGGCCAAAAATTGTGCACTATGACCTCCCGATAAAAGCTAAAAAGAATGACTGCCAATTAAGCTACTGGGAGGGCAAAGCTGCCGGTAGGCAGACTTGGTGGAAACAAAATGGCAACCCAATGGAGATCCACCAGACAGGAATTATAGAGCTGGAAGGTTTAACTAATGTGATATTACCATTTGAACTAATATAATATTACAATTTAATGTTATTATGACAATTCCTGTAAACAGGATTTTATGCATAGGCCTAGATGAAATAATTTGCTGGTTAAGCCTCAGATTAGGCTGTTATTGTAACTTATATGTTAATATAAAGACTACATCATGATGTAAATGTTATTAGCAACATTCCCTGGACATCCTAGGCTAAACTGAGGGCATAAGGTGGGACAAACTTACACAAAATCAACTACTCCCTCATTGGACAAAATGAAGTTTATTAATATAATATTACCATTTTAGACACATATCTGAATGTTGTAGAATTGCAAAAAATTATTAATATGCTTCAAATTGTATGTTTTGATGAAATTTTATTGCCATATTATGATCGAATTGCCTCACTGAAGGTAAAAGAGACTCCGGAACTCACATTTTTACTATCCAAACTATGAAATTTTACTGCAATCTTCCCGATAGCAATTCAGTGGCAGTACAAGACATCTTCCACTTCAGCTATCTGGAAGATACATATCAGGAACTTTTATTGAGAGGTGATAGAACAGGCCCTTAAAATATGGAAAATAGGAAATAATGTTCGCCTAATTCTGAGAACACAAGCATAATATATATGTACAAACACTACAATATTCATGATTCAAAACAAAGTATTTCTACATACAGGTGTAACACCCTGATTAAAATCTTTATAGCAAACACACTGAAATTCATATCATATACTTGACATAATTAACATTGCAGGATAAAAACAAATGAAAATTAAGCATACACAACGGAAGCTCCATTAACATGAACTTGTGGAAAAATGCTCGGTTGCATATAAGAGCATTATATTGCTACAAGCCTCATCAACTGTAATACTGAAATGTCACCAACAATAATGCAAAACGACAGTACAACGGTTGTTAAAAAAAGACTGAGAATAATTTTCTTGCAGTGCTCTTTTAAGCCAATTTTTAAAACATACATATGGTTTTAAAGAGAGCAGGCTGTGTAGATGGCAGCAAAAGGGTTGCCACATGAAACAGATTTCATGGACAATCTGTGATTTTATAACATAAGAAAAAGATTTGGGTCAAAGAGAGTTGTGTTTGTCACAAGTCGTCATTCCTTACAATTCATAAAAAATTACAGTCAATTTAAATTGCCACCAGGTAACAATATTCCACTAAACTTCAGAATTAAATGATTACCGTCCAAGCCAGGCTGTACAGAGTGGGACCAAGTGTACAATGTCACCAATATTACAAACATCACTACATGCCAACTGAACTCAGCTGAAGGTCAAGTAGTCTATGGATTATGAAGGACATGTCGTGCCGGCGTGTTAATTCATATGGGATAATACGACGGTAAATACAGGATGACGAATAAAATCATTTTGGAGTTACTTTATGAAATTGTTACATACGCCTCTGCTTACAGAAAGTACAATAATTATCTTTAGCGATGTTGGAAAATCTTACACAAACTTAAGTACAGTGCTTTCACTGTACGACTTGGCCGGCAATCGCACGGGCCGACTATCCGTGACTCATGCATCAAGCGCACAAGTGATGCCTCGTTGTCTCACCGCTGAAGTCTAGCATGTGATCTGATTGCGTTCACACGTGAATAATTATTACAGCAGTGTTTGTGTTTTTTTATGGTTAAAGTAGTTTTTAGTTTTGCTTGAAGTGTTTTAAAAATGCCACGACATAATTATACATTAGAACTACTGAGTGTGAATAGCAATTTCCTCAAAAGGTGCCGTAGATGTAATGATGCAGAAGGACGGCATTTCCAACATCTCCTGTGATAAGGTAAGTTTGTATTTTTATTTTATATTTTCATATTTTATTGTGATTACAATTACGGAAATATATACGATTCGCCGGGAGTACCGTGATATGTCACGCGCCTGGCCCCGCATGCCGTTTATCTGTGACGGTGGAGCGGCCCGTGCAATTGCCGGCCAAGTCGTACAGTGAAAGCACTGTACTTCTAGCTTGGCATCTGCTAATATGTGATAAACATTTTGAAAATTTTCTACGGTTAGGTGGCATTTTTAATAACCACATTTCTATAAAGCAGCCACTATAGACTTAAGATTGTATTTTATACTGCAAGGTCGCCTAGAAGTCCCACATCACAGAACAAACAACTTTACAGTGTACAGTACACGACTGAGTAGACCAAAACTTACCACAGTGGATTGGCCAAAAGGGAACAGTGGAATGGGCTCCCTGATCTTCTGATTTAAATCCAATGAATTTTGCTGTAAGAGGTTACCTTAAAGCGAAGGTTTACAGTGTGAAGACCAGGGATAACTTACAAACAATTTGCATGAGCAAATAGCTCTATAATGTCAGTCATGGTAAAAATATTCTGATTCTGATGAAGCACGAACAGCTGTGTTTTGACATTGAACAAATATTGTAATATAAGTTGTTATTCTTAACAGGCAGAACTTTTGGACAACCCTGTAAATATTAATTACGTTCCCAGTGATTACCTATTCAAATTCTCCACTGGTATAAATATTGTTAGAAGTTCACACAATACAAATGGAAGTGATATAACAGATGCTTTTTTCATCACCTAATAAGTTCTCTTTAAACAGGTACCAGCATATAAAATGAAAATCTCAGTCTTCATATAACAACCTTCGTACATTTACTGCTTGACACTTCATTCACGACTTCATTTCTGTATTCTCATTCTGCATGTAAACTGCAACTATGGACAAGTCTTTTAAAAACAAACAAACATTAAACATAACAGAAATATTCTCAGATACATTCACCGAAGTGGTGTGTGTATTAAGAATAATAATTAAAAATTAGATATCACTTCACTGTGCATCCCCACTATTAGTAAATTAAACCAACATGTGCAACAAAAAAACATACTTACAAAAATCTAACTAACTTTGCACTTGCGTCTTCAAAAGGAATATAATACTGCATATATCTTCAAACGAATGAATCCCAGAGAAAGGCACACAATAATCAAGCAAACTAGACCAGAAGTTCTCAAACCATGGTATGCATATCCCCAGGGTATAATAGGACTTTGGGGAAAATGACATAGCGTTGAAATTAATTTTCACAAAATGGCAGACACCCAGATCTTAAAAGAGGAAATCTGGAGAACACTAAACTATTATTTTCTATCTTTCACATGGGCGTACGGTGAAAATTTGTTCGGGAGGGGTTCAATGTAAAGTCGTCTCAGCTCCATGTCCTTGCGCACATTGTGAATTAGTACTTTTTTTAAAAATACTAAACAGTTGTATTGCGATAATTAATACACTGTAATAAATTAATATGCAGCTCAGTCTTTGAAACTGTTTTTCTTGAGATTTCTATCCATTTCTCGTTTAAGCTAGAGTCTATAAATAAAAACTTTCTTTTGAAAAATCATCATAATATTGTATGGTGCATAGGGCACATTTTTAATGTCATCTGTAAATCCACCGGTGGAAAAACCCGATAATTTTGTGTTGAGCTCGTGATTACTGTTGGCTTTACAAACAGGTTGATGGATTTCGGCGGGAGCATTCGAGTTGTCGTTTGACAGATTTCAAAGGGATTTTTGTTTACTAGTAATACATCACTGTTATTAAGCTGAAAAACTATCAACACCACGAGATGTTGAATCTTAAATAAATTACTATAAATAATAAATAATGCTTTGATATATACGAAATTGTAAAATATATAACAACCGAATCAGAGGTTTTTTTTTCTTCTTCTTCTTCTTCTTCTTTTTTTTTTAAATTTCGTTCCATGATTTACAATCTTCGAAATATTGCAGATATTTCGGGAGGGGTTTCAACCCCCTGAACCCCCCCTTACCGTACGCCCATGATCTTTCATAAACACATTTTTAAAAAGGGGAATGCCTTTGAGTTTTGGCACATAAAAAAAAAGGGGGGAGAGAGAAAATTCAGAATCTCAGTTCTTTTAACTCCCCGCTGATAATTCTGCCATGCATGTATTCAATTAACGTAATGTTTAAGTTCCTTTACAATAAATAAACCTCAAGCACAGGTCTTTCTGTAAGATACAGAAAAGTGCATTTTTAAATATGCCTTTTCTGCCTTGAAAACTATTCTTGCTTAATCATTTTTATCTGATGGCCTTCAAACATGTCAGTACATAAATAATCATTATTGTTATGAATTATAATTCATAAGCTGCATCACAAAGTGGAGTTAGGGGTTTTTTGTAAGTAAATAATAACCACATTTTAATTTTAAAATTCAAACATTATAGAAGTAACAAAGTTTAATTCAACATAATTTTTTGTTCACAAACTTGAAAGAACTAAGTTTTGTAGCGTATAAATAAAATATAATTTGCAATGAATTTACTGAATTAACATGATGATGATGGTAATATGTTCTGCCTGAAGGAAGTTCACACTTGCAACAAAGCCACAGGATGATGACCACAACTCATCTAAGGCTCGTTCAGGCAAGGGTGATACTGCATAGATCTGCCCAATTCCTCTCGCAGGATGTTGTTGAAGGGAGAACACAACAAGTCCTGAACCAGGAAGGAAATTTTCCAGTACTGAAAAATCCCTGACCAAGCTGGCTATCGAACCCAGGCCACCAGGGTAGAAGGCAATCATGCTATCAACTCCTTCATGGCAACAGACATTGAATTTGCTTATCATAAGATAATTAGAATATGACTAATCAAAAAGTGATCAAATTAGCTCAAACTTAACTCTCTTCGCATCTTTGCTTGTACTGTGTAAAAATCAATGAAACTGGTTGAAAAGTATAGAAGATATAAAATTCACCAGTACTCTGCCTTGACCTTTTCACTAAGTTGTTATTCACTGTACAAATTGATGGTGCTGAATTAATGTGCAAATTTATTTTGTAATCATAAATAGGCAAAGAATGGCAAATAATGTCAGTTTTTCTGAAAGAACAAAGCATGTATTTCTTGAAGTTTAGACTGATTTAAGCAACCCTTGGAGCTGCTTGTCATAACAACACAGACAGCATGTGTTTCAATGGATGGTGCAATATATCGCCTGAAATATTTATTTCCAGATGGAAGCACATTTAAGATAACAGGGAACTGTGGTGTCAGGAAGCAAACAGCTCCCTGAAAATATATTTCATCTATTGGCATGCAAAGTGGTGTGTCGGATATATCCGACAATACAACAACCAGCAGTGATGTGGATTGATGGATATATAAAGCTGTAGCAGTGAAAACTACTCTGATGAAAACTGTAATTATTATAATTAAATTTCTGAAATCTTTTATCGGAAAGTACTTTAGAAATTTCTATAAAGGCATTCCCCTCTTGCTTATTTGATTTTACTTACTTATGCATTAAAATAGTAATAATAATCAAAATTAAATTTGACGTCTAGAATTTACATATTTTTATCCTATAGGATTAATATTGCCTAAGGTTTATCTATTTTGATTCTATTCTTTAGAAAAAAATTAATCATAAGAGTACTGTAACTACAGGTTTAATTTTATGTATAATTTATAAATGGTTTGAGATCTGCTGGGCTATAGCCGACTCACATTTCCACAGTGTGACGAACAGCACTGCGGTAAAACTTTGTCTCAGTGTCTCACATATTCTCATTTGTTATTTCTCTCCATGCATTATCTTGTATAATTACTATCATAGTATTTGTGAGCTGTATCATAGAGAAATGGGTATTTCTCCTTAAAATGAATCAGTTTTTCGCAGTATATTTCCACTCATAATCTACAAAATGAAAACAGTATGCAACACATACAGAAAAACAATCAACTGTTGCAGTTTCAATGTAGTTTTCTTTAGAAAGTCTTAATCAAATACTAATATCTTTGATTTCATTGTGAAACCATAATACACTGGAAATTTACGCAGGATTTTCAACTTTCCGTATGAATACATCGTTTTTACCGCAACGCGACACATCGCACAGTGGTAATGAGAGCAGGTTCTGGACCGACTATAACCAGATGCATTTCATTATTCTAAATACCTGGTTTTACAGATGCAGGGTTGCTAGAATATACTGATTGAAAATACTGGAAATATGAACCTATTTGTCATTTTTGCTATAGTCAAAGGTACAGCATTAATATAAGCAGTAAAGTTTAATAATGAAATAGTCTTAGGAAATGAAAGCATTTACAGATAGCAACAGCAGCACATTCTTCACTGTAGCTAATGGTATCACAAGGAAGGACAGATACTTAGGGGTAGATTGCAATGTGGTGTTGGTTCTGGCAAGAGACTACAACCAGTGATGGGAAAAGTACAAAATGAAAGTAATTGGGCTGAATTACAATTACCTGAGAGACATTTTACTTAATTACAATTACAAATTACTTTTCCAAAACGTAATCAGTAAAATTACAATTACATTTACAATTACTTTACAAAATGACAGTACCTAAAAATTCCTCGTTTTTTATTTTGTTTTGGGCACAAGCCCAAATTATTAATGAACAAACAAAAAAACATATCAATGAGAATATTTTCGAAAACACTGAGTAACTTTTTGTTAATATTAACTCTAATTTGGATATTAGTTGCAAAAACAGTAATGATGACATATAGCAAGCGAGAATGATATTAATACTAAGGACTACTAAATTTTAACAATTACAATTTTATTTCCAGAAGTAAATTACAAGTAGAAATGTCTTTTTTTTAAAGTATTGATTACAAGTAAATGGGACCAAAAAAGGAATTGTTACTGTAATCCGATTACTTTTACTCAATTACTTCCAATCACTGACTACAACCTGGTGGTTTCCTCACAAGTTATTTAAGATATCAAGAGTACAAGGCAGGAACCATAGGACAGCTTAATACAATTAAAGACCAATTGGTTAAACATGATATGGGGATATCGAGGCAAGGACAGGCGGCTTGGGGAAAGGCTCCTAGAAAGACATTAAGTAGGGAGAAAAGTTCCTTAGCATTCCTTGAAGAGTGAAAGAGTGGCCATCAAAGGGAAAAGTACATCCAGATATTTCGGGGGTGTGCGGGCAAAGAGAGTTAAGTCCACTTTCTTGTTACCGAGAATTAGAGTGACTTAACACACTATACCAGCCCAACATAGCTTTAGAGATGGATAAACCCATGAGGCACACATCCATAACTACGATACGTTTTTGAATATGACTTACTGGACTTAACACAAATGTAGAGAACGTTTTTTATCTATAACTCTACGGACATATCTAAATTTTTGAGGATGGTGGACTTAACTCTCTTTGCCCGCACACCCGCGATTTGTAAAAAAAGGCAGAAAGGCATCAGATGGTTCAGATTAGGCATTTAAAGGATCAGGAAAAAATTTTATTCGATTGTCAGGAAACAGATGGATGGAAATATGAATTCGTACTAGAAAAGTAGACTAAAATAGACAGGAGCTAGCAATATGTTTTATGATATTGTACAAATAAGGGAGGTAAGTGAGTTTTGATCTATAAAAAGAAACAAAGTTGAAAACTCGAAGAAGCTACAATCTTAATGCAAGTGGGAGGAACCAGAAAATAGGTTAACTAATATCGGTAAAGTAACAGCCTTCTGATGGATATCTACTGGACAATGACCTGGAAAAGATCCAGTAGTCATCTGCACAAGTTAAATATTTTTTTGTAAGTTTTCTGCAAAGATTATAAGTTTAGGGAAAACTTGAAAATGAAATATCCTAATTCCAAGGTGTCCAAATCATGATATTGTAGGCCATTTGAGTAATAAATTTTATGAAACTTAGTACCAAATGGACAAAAAACTTTATATGTTACAGAATCCTACAAAATAAAACTAGAATTAAGTTTTTTTACAAGCAAGACTTTGTGTTACCATCATAACTGATGTCGCAAGTGCATCCATCTGCTCTCTTTACTGCAGAGCTTCTTCCCTTGACTTGACTAGCCACACCTTAATTTAGAATACGCTCTCTAAAACCTTAGCAATGGTCAGGTATAATATAAAAAATTAGTAGAGACCGTACCATAGGCAGATGGCACGATTAGGGGCATGTGGTCAGCATGCCGACACCCACGGCCGTTAATGGTGGTTTCCATGACTGGAGCTGCTACTTCTCTATCAAGTAGCTCCTGAATTTGAGTTACGAGGCTGAGTGCACCCTGTCCCAGACCTCCCTACCCCAGAAAAATCCAGGAAGGTACCAGGGATTGAACTCGGGCCAACAGATCTCTAGTCAGTGATGCTAACCACAAGATCACGCCTGCGGCCCACATACATAATATACCACTGTTAAACAAATTAAATTACGAAAGTCACAAAATTTGTTGGTCTGTGCAAAATTTAATCAAACATATCTACGAGTTCAGTGAAAATGGCTTTATTTTTAAGCAAAATTCATTTTATAATTTCAATATTTGGGTGTTATTACTAATTTGGTGGTGTTATATTTAAAATGGCCAATGTATGCCGATTTTATAATCCGCTCACCATTATTATGAATTAGCATAGTACAAACAAGGTATTTTAATTGTCAGTTTAATTCAAACTTCCCACTTCCCAAGTATTTTCATTTACTGAAGGAAATATTTATTCATTTTGAACTTTCAATATTCATAGTAAATGCTCATAACTGGATATTAATTTAATGACTCTCAGCACCACAAACTGAAAGGTTGTAAGTTTGATATCTGATGAGGTCACCCAAATTTTTCAAATTTCCTAGTCTTTCCAATAGCACTGTGGTGGAACCAGTGTAACATCTAGCAACCCAGTATAATAATCTTTCTCATGGTAGTCACATTTTCAGTCTTAAAAACAAAATTGAAGTAGACTGTATAAAATCACACTCCAAAATAACTTGAAAAGTTTTATACATTCGAAAACTAGTTAGGAGTCTTGAAAACCTCTCCTGATATGATCAGAGATTATAATGCGTCTGACAGATACTAGGTGACATATGCCCGACTGCAAGAGACTCCCGACAAGGCACAAGGTGTGCGACATTCTCCGGGAGGCAGCAGTGACATCTATGTGGTCCCTACAAGTGTGTCGTTAATTGTATTTTGTACTACGCAACATGCAAGATGGACATAAGCAACTTCAGACTATAGGTACAACATAAATGCATCAAGAGACCCATATGGTCAGTCAACGTCTTCAAACTGTAGAAGTTTTAACAGCAAAAGCTTTTTACAAAAATAGTGATTTGGTGGGTGAAACTGCTCAACGCTTGCGTCGGCAGACTCGCTTGTGTTCTTTCGCCCAGTGCATCTGCTGACATTCGATGCTGCAGTACGCCGTGTTCCAGCAACAGTGGTAGATGGCCTCATTTTCACAGTTATAGCACTGCGAAAAAATGAATTTAATCACATCAAAAGTAGTTAAGTCCATTATTATGAGTATGGCTTATAGTGACAAATTATTTCCACTTTACTGCACTCCTGTTAGATGAAACAGTCTTACTTATCTTTTGTAAAAATACATACCTCTCTAGCCTTCTTCAAATCTTGTGTTGCTAGCAATGACATCATTAAAATATGTAAGAAACACTTTTACCATATTTTGCTTCTGAATTTAAAAACAGTGACAAACAGGTGTCTCGACGATTTTCTTGGGATACTTGTGTGAAAACAGGGGACTCTCCCAGTAAAACCTGGACGCCTGGTCAGCCTGGACATTTCACACTCATTAATGCATGTTTATCTAACATTTAACCATTTACTGCTAACTCATTATTCACTGTGAAAACTGGTGGGGCTGAATTCATTTGATTTTTTTTTCTTTTGTAATCATAAATGGACAAACAATTGCAAACAATTTGTCAATTTCCTCCGAAACAAGAGCACAGCTTGTATTTCTTGAAGTTTAGACTGATTTACACAATCTGCATCATCACAACACAGCAGGGTTAAAACATAGTTCAATGCATGGTGCAATACATCGCCTGAAATATTTAGCTACAAATGGCAGCTCAAAGCAGAGAACAGGGAATTAATCTTGTCACGATTTAGATAACAGATGACACTATATGCTGATACACTTTGAATCACTCTCATGGTTAATTTCTTTTGTCTATAGGCATAGAAAGTGGTGTGTTGTATACCGTGGCGTAGGGAAGGAGGGGTCCAGACCCCCCCCCCCCCCCCCCAAATCAAAATCTAAAATCCTATTTAAATTATTTTAGCTTCATTCTGTCAAATATTTAATTATCTTACTTTTAATAAAATACTGCACTTGTAAATGTAGGCCTATTATTTCCACTGTTCCATGTTTTATTTAACTTTTTTTCTCAATAGTAATAAGTAGGGTTCGGATGTTTATGACCTAACAAAGAGGAAAATATGACTCTAAATATGACCTTAAAAATGACTAAATATGACCTCAAAAACGACAAAATATGACCCAAAAATCCTAAATATCCCTTCATAAAAGAATGTATTATCTAAAAATAAAAGTTCCAATTTAAAACTTTTATGACACTAAATTATTACATCACATTATTTCCATCAGATAATCACTTTTTTAACAATTTTATAGGCGATTTACAGGTTTATTTGTAAAGAATTTCTAATCTGTTAATGTTTCCAGATACCACTGTAACTGTGAACTGAAAATCTTTAACAAACATGTCTATTGGAAAGTAAATGTATACAGAATTCTTTGGAATTAATTGAAAAATTGAAAGATGCAAACTTAACCAGTGGCGACATTTTGGTTTCCTTCGATGTCTGCTCTCTATTCCCGAGTATCCCCAGAGAGAAACTACTACCAGTTCTAGAAAAATGGTTAATATCCACCGGTTTAGAAAGAGAAGACGTAGATGAATATCTAAACCTTACTAAATTATGTATTCAACAAACCTTATTCACATTTAGAGGTCAAGTCTATGAACAAACTTCCGGATTAGCTATGGGAAATCCTCTCTCCCCATTTTTAGCAAATTTATTCATGAGCAATTTTGAATTGAAACTCACAGGGGCCTTTCCACTAATGTTCAAAGTCTGTATGTTGATGACATAGTCTCCATAGTAGGCTACCTAAAAAACTAATCCATGATGCACTAAAACTCCTTAACCTACAAGATAGAAGTATTCAATTTACCATGGAAACCGAAGATGACAACTGCTTGCCCTTTTTGGATTTGAAATTGCTCCATAGAGGCAACACCATTGAATATGGTATATACAGGAAAGAGACCTACACAGATAATTACATAAAAGCAGACAGCTACAATCCAGTCCAACATAAACATGCCGTGATCAATAGCCTAGCCCACAGACTAGTGAATGTGCCCCTAAACAAAGATGAATACAATAAGGAATACAACTGTATAATAAAAACCGCCACAAACAATGGATTTAGTAAATGCCTCATAGACAAAAAGATTCAGAAATTTAAAAGAAAAAAACTTATACAGCAACAGACTACCTTAAGAAATGAGGAGGAAAACAGTAAAATTAAGTATAGAAAATTCACCTTTCATCCTTGGGGACAAAAAAGATTTCAAAAAGTATTCAGAGATTTCAACATTACTTTGGCCCCCGTAAATAAGTTCAGCTTAAGAAATTTACTAAAAAGGACCATAAAGATAAAGTACCTCACAATAAAAAATCAGGCATTTACCAAATAGACTGCAAGGATTGCGAAAAAATGTACATAGGACAAACAAAAAGGAATATTGAAATTAGATACAAGGAACATTTTAGGAACATCAAATTCAGACAGACAGAAAAATCCACAATTGCCGCTCATTTTTGGGAAGAGGGACATGAAATAGAACAGGATGTGAAGCTATTAAAGCCAGTAGAAAGACCACTAGAACTGACAGTCTGGGAAAAGATTTTCATTCAAAAAAACAAACACAAATTACTTAACTTCGAGATACCAGCAGAAGACAGTTTAATAAGAAGATACATCCACCCACCACCAGATGGCATCCAGCAGCTAGGATTGACGGTTGAGGACAACAGTGCCGTCAAACAAACTTCAGAAGCAGACGAGGATAATCACAATGGTGATTGAAACTACGTAGTCCTACCAAGGTATGAAATTAGTGAAGTTTAAGTGTGTCTTTTAAACCATAATATGTCTATTGGAAGTTGTTAATAGCAAAGAGGAAAAATTAATTGTACTATTACTTGTTATTGTCCCTTCACATTTCAGTTAGAGTAAAACCAAAATATTCGTGACTCTTTCTCGGAAACTATTAAGTAGACAATTTAGTGCACTTACGGCATAATTGTGCTCTTTTACCGAATTTATAACTGAAATATGACGTTAAATTACAAATATGACCGAAATATGACCAAGACCATGAAAAAGACCAAAATATGACTTTATATACAAAATAAAAACGGTTCGATTAGGATAACAAATATGCAATTCATGTTTAATTTGTGTTTGCAGCGAGAATGGAGGTCAGGATAATAATATAACATTTCATAAACATCCGAACTCTAGTAATAAGTATTATAACTTAGGTAACGATTTCTTATTTAACTTGGGATGTCTTAGATTATGAAAATGAAAATGAAAGTAAAATAGCGCACAATATCTTAGATTATAGTAAAGAAATTTGCTATCTAGTTTTCAGTGCTAAAATAACATAAAATGTGATTTTCAATAGTTCAATTTTTTTAAAATTTCCCTGTACCACCCAAAGCCCCCAGCACTTTCAACTCTCCCAAAAATTATTTTCTGGCTACGCCACTGGTTGTACAGTAGAGTCCCGCTATTCCGAACTAATTGGGACCGAACACCATTCGGTTTAGTGGGAATTCGGAATAGGCGGATTTCATGAATAATTTCAACATATTGACTTGTTAAGGCATAAATTAAGTGCGGGGAATTGTATAAATGGAGCCGACATGTCCTTATTGGTTTCAGGCATTTTCATCAAGCTTAGGCTCTATGTATGTCTCTATTTAACTTCTTTGTACGTTTTTTCACGAATGTCTTTTTAATTTCTCCTGTTTTAAGTTAAAAAAAATTGGTATTTTTTCTGAACTCTGTTCGGAATAGGTGGATTTTCGGAATAGCGGGACTCTACTGTATATATATATGCGTCAATATCATGGCCAGCGGTGATGCGCACTGATGTATACCTACTGCTGTACCAGTAAAAGGGTTAAGGAACTTTTAACAGCTTCAAGTTTTTTAAATAATAAAATAATAAGACATACAAGTCAGAACAGAATAATGGCTGTAACTCACCCACTGTTTCTTTTTGATCTCTGAGATGGCTTGCTTGTGCTTCACTGCCATGTCCTGCAGTTCCACGTTCATGCGCTCTTCCAGCTCCTGTAATGCCCTCTGCTTCTCAGCCTCCAGTTCACGCCTCACCTTCTCAATCGCATCTGAATTTGCTGCTGCCTTCAACAGACGGGCTGATGTTTGAAGTGCAATGGAACGCGTGCGTGGCTCCTGACACGATGAGCTTACCATGTCTTCTTGAGATACTCCATCCTTCTAGAACAAATGTGTACATATCTATGAGCTGACATCCAAAATGTTTGCACCAGTGGAAGTCGACAGGGGCTATGTCGGGGTAGTAACAGAGTTGCAATTACAATTTTAAATCATATTTTCTTACACCCGAATATTCCCTCCTTGTAGACTGAACATACTGACTCCAATGGTGTTTCCACTTTTGGAAGTATTCCTGGTAATTCTCTTTCTTAAGAGTGTTATGAACCCTCTATACCGTATACACTTGTATACTACCCGCATATTTTTTTCAAAAATTGCAAACAAAAAACTGGGGTGCGGGTATTATTTGAGTACTGGACTCCTCACATCTGAATTTCGACATTTGTACTATATTGGCTCAATACAGCACAACGTTTGTACTAGTATCACAGTATAGTATAACAGTAGCGAAGCTGTAATGAAAGCTAAAGGAGACGAGGAAAATGCTTTCTTAAGCACATGATCCACCATAACTGGCGGTGAAACAAAGCTTTACATGTAGAGACAACAAAGCTTTACATGTAGGGGTCATTCCATGCCAAATCATCACAAAAAAGTGTAATTTCCAACCCGACCATCTCAGATTTACATGAAATTCGGTAAGAAGTTAAAATACATGAAGTTGTACACACACGCAAAATTTTACCCCTCAGTGATTTACGATATTCATACAGCAGGGTTGCAAACATGACAAAAATTGTAAAATTTTCCCTTGCATGCTCTGCAAAAATAAATCATAACTTTACTTCTAATTGAGGTAGAACCTTCATGTTGGTCTCATTTTGAAGCTAAAGATACATAGTTTTCATTAAAAATAGTTGCATTTCAAAATATTAATTTTTTCATTCCAAGGTCAAAAGGTGTAACCTTCGACCTTGAGTATCTAAGAAACTGTATCTTTAATTTTATTGAAGAAAAGATATATTAGGCAGTTAAATGCATTCTATCTATGGTACAAATTTCATTTTGGGATGGCTTTGGGAACAGGAGAAAAAAATTTCCCTATAATAAAAAGCCACATGGCTGACTCACTCACTCACTCACTGACATTAATGTTTGCCCACTTTCAGATTAACTAGAAACTTGAAATTTGGTACACGTATAGCGTTTAGGCTGTAAACCATATACAAATTCCAAAAAGGTTATTTATTTTATTTTTAGCCCTAAAAACCCCCCGAAAAAGGGCTCGGCTCGGCTCACTGACATTAATGTTTGACCACTTCCAGATGAGCCAGAAACTTGAAATTTGATACACTTTTAGGCTTTTTAAATTTTAGGCTGTAAACCACAGGAAAATTCCAAAAAGTTAATTTTTTTATTATTTCTAGCCCTAAAAACTCCCGAAAAAGGACTCGGCTCTACTCACTGACATTAATGTTTACCCACTTCCAGATGAGCTAGGCTGTAAACCACAGGAAAATTCCAAAAAAGTTTTGTTTTAAATTTGTAGCCCTAAAAACCCCCCCGAAAAGGGCTTGGGTCGGCTCACTGACATTAATGTTTGCCCACTTCCAGATGAGCTAGAAACTTGAAATTTGGTACACTTATAGCTTTTAGGCTGTAAACCACACGAAAATTCCAAAAGTTTATTTTTTTTAATTTTTAGCCCTAAAAACTCCCGAAAAAGGGCTCGGCTCGGCTCACTGACATTAATGTTTGTTCACTTCCAGATAAGCTAGAAACTTGAAATTTGGTACACATATAGCTTTCAGGCTGTAAACCACAGAAAAATTCCAAAAAGTTAATTTTTTTAATTTTTAGATATTTCACCCAATCGGTCAAGAGTTAGAGCTGCAGCTGCCGCGAGGCAGAAACCCACACAAATTTAAAAAAAATTTTTTTGGAATTTCCCTATGGTTTACAGCCTAAACGCTATACGTGTACCAAATTTCAAGTTTCTAGCTCATCTGGAAGTGGGTGAACATTAATGTCAGTGAGCAGAGCCGAGCCTTTTCTCTGGAGTTTTTAGGACTAAAAATAATTAAAATATTAACTTTTTGGAATTTTCCTGTGGTTTACAGCCTAAAATTTAAAAAGCCTAAAAGTGTATCAAATTTCAAGTTTCTGGCTCATCTGGAAGTGACCAAACATTAATGTCAGTGAGCCGAGCCGAGCCGAGCGCTTTTCGGGGGGTTTTTAGGGCTAAAAATAAAAAAAATAACCTTTTTGGAATTTTTATGTGGTTTACAGCCTAAATGCTATACGTGTACCAAATTTCAAGTTTCTAGCTCATCTAAAATTGGGCCAAAATTAATGTCAGTGAGTGAGTGAGTGTGTCATCCATGTGACTTTATATTATAGGGAAATTTTTTTCTCCTGTTCCCAAAGCCATCCCAAAATGAAATTTGTACCATAGATAGAATGCATTTAACTGCCTAACATATCTTTTCTTCAATAAAATTAAAGGTACAGTTTCTTAGATACTCAAGGTCAAAGGTTACACCTTTTGACCTTGGAATGAAAAAATTAATATTTTGAAATGCAACTATTTTTAATGAAAACTATGTACCTTTAGCTTCAAAATGAGACCAACATGAAGGTTCTACCTCAATTAGAAGTAAAGTTATGATTTATTTTTGCAGAGCATGCAAGGGAAAATTTTACAATTTTTGTCATGTTTGCAACCCTGCTGTATGAATATCGTAAATCACTGAGGGGTAAAATTTTGCGTGTGTGTACAACTTCATGTATTTGAACTTCTTACCGAATTTCATGTAAATCTGAGATGGTCGGGTTGGGAGCTGTGATGATTTGGCAGGGAATGACCCGTAGAGACGACAAGCAGTATAAGCAGAACCACTAAATCGGGAAAAATACAGTGAATTTCCACGACATGATTTTGACCTTGGGTTGGACTAGGTCAGATGCATGTCACTGTATGTGGATTCCTGCTTCACAGCTGGATTCACAAATAGAGAATGTTGTTGTTGAAAGTGTTACTCTGCACTCATAAGACGGCGAGATTTCTGCTGACTGTTCCCATGTATGTTATTTTTATAATTACATTTTAGCCTACCATATTTAATTATTTTATTACATGTAACATTAATTATAACTGTTTAATTAAGAATAAAACTAGCAAAATAATTTTATATATGGGTCTACAGATTTTAAAAAAATTTCCTTTCCAAAAATTTGGGTGCGGGTATTATTCAGTATTTGGGTATATACAGTATTTGCCATAGACCTTCAATGGACTCAAATAGTTTCCCTTTCAGCGAAAATTTCAATTTAAGAAACAGGTAGAAGCAGTGCTTTAGTTGGAAAATATTTTATGGGGGTACTCACCTTCCATAGAACGCATATCTATTGCGAATTTAATAGTGTTTGTCATTATTAACAAATACACTCTCGTGAATTGGACATTTAATAAGTATTTTAGGACAATATCGTTCCTGTACTGCCAGTACGACGTACCGGAGCACATATTTTTCCCGGTATGGTAGAAGGAAAATAATTTTATACCGGTACGTACCGGCCCAACTAAAGCACTGGGTAGAAGTCAACATGGGTGCGTATTACACGAGACAATACCACAAACCACTTCCCTTAATTTATATCTCCTTTCAATTTACATTGTTTTTCTCAGAAAAATTTAAAAGAGGGGTTTGACTGTAATAGTTTAATGCATACTGTACATATAAATTGCCATGTCTAGGAATAACAGTAGCATTAACTTTCCATATATTATATAGCGGAAGGATCACCTCACCTTGGTATCTGGGGTTGGCTTGCTAGTAGATGAGATGGAAGTCTCCTCCTCCCTCTCAGATTCTACTTTTTCCTCTTCTTCCTCATCATCATCATCATCATCATCCTCTTCATCCTCTTCTTCTGTCTCCACCTTCTGAATCTTTGCAGGCTTGCGCTCCTGCAACATATCCCACAACACAACCATGCACTTTTACTAGTATTATAAACAAATATTGAGGATCCATACAAAATATTTGTTGGCAAAATTTTTTTTTTCCTTAATTTTGTAGCTATGTTGTTAATTCTGAAAACAATATTTATGGACATATGAAATACCAAAATGTGTTAATTATTGTTAAAATAACACACAAAATCCTTCACTTAAGGGTTAATAGATAAGGCCAAGTTTCAAAAGCTACTGCCCTCATCTTCCTCTAATCTAGACTGCTGGATGCTGTGAAAACCCTCAGTTTGTGGATGACCTTTTCTGGTTGCTGGTATTTTATGTTTCTCAAGTTACCAGCAAATAGAAAATTCACCGACAGCAGCATACTACTGGGAAGAGGGCCATGAAATAGATACAGAAGCCAAAGTCTTGAAACATGCCAGAAAACACAAAGAAATAATAGTTTAGGAAAAATTGCTCATTCAAAAAACAGAGAAATAATGATTAATTTTGACATCCCAGCAGAAAATAATCTCATCATAAGTTAGATCTATCCACCACCAGGGGACAGCAAAACACCTAGGAGTTGAAATCAATTGACTATGACACAAAGGTCTTAAAACATACGTTCTGAGATTAAACAGTTTTCTGGTCAAGTATGTGTTTTTGTAAGTATATTTATTGGTGTGTGTGTGTATATATATATATATATATATATATGTGTGTGTGTGCAAGCATATAACATTAGGTCATTGTTGAAAATGAGGGTGCACATTACATCCAATGGCACATTAGGTTTTAAATAAGATATGAGTATGTAAGAACGATACCTGAGGTTTCTGGGGAGGCAGTGGCACTTTGCGAGGTCGCCCAACTCGTCTGCGCTGAACTTCCTGCACCACTTCTTCCTCCTCCTCTTCATCGTCATCATCATCAGAACTAGAGTCTGAATGTAGATGTGCATTGTTGCGTGCTTTCTCCAGTAAGTCCTGGTGCCGCTTCAGCTCCTCACATGCTTTATTCCAAGATGATGTGCGCTTTACCTGTTAGAAGTTCAGAACATTGTTAACGAAATTTTGATGACACTACAACAAAGAAATGCATTTAATTAATGAGACCTGTGGTCAATCTCTCCAAAAAATTATGAGTCTTCTAATAACAGACTGTATTTACTTGAATGTAAGTTACACTTTTTTCTCTAGATCAACAATATACGAGGGTCATGGCAACTATTTTATATATTCCTAATAATACATTTGAAAACATGGTGTACACCGTATGGGATGCGACCACCAGATGACGTCTGAGTGCATAGGTGTCCAGTAGACAACACATGCAAACGTTAGTATCCTAGAGACTGTGTTCCGAAATGGATGTTACTATAGTTCAACAGCGAGCATATGTAAAAATTGCATTTCTGCATGCTCGTGAGTGTCATGTCGTGAGGACATCCTAACAGAGACGAGAGGTGGCGCACATAGATGCATCACACACAGCTGATTGTATTCAGTGCCTTCCTTATCGCTGGCAAAGATGTGTGAATGCCTTGGGGGATTATTTTGAAGGTTGTTAGTTCGTAAGAATACGAGTATTACGCGTACTGTTTTGTGCATATGTAATACAAATAAAACAATGATCTCTATTCATGCATCTTTCAATGTCCCTTACCCATAGCGCCTTGTATCCGGATCCCAATTTAGTACCAGCATTGCGAAGAACATTCCGACTTTTAATCATACATCCTGATTTTTGTTTCCTGCAGCTTTAATGACTGATAAATAATAGTTGCCATGACTTCTGAAATGACCCTTGTATGCTAGGGTCTGACCAGGAAAGTAAAGAGACAGCTCTATAACTAGAAATAGTACGATGAGGATGGGGGAAATAGGAAGGGGGTAAGTGACAGAACAAGAAGATAAAATAAGAAAATGAGCAGCATTTGAGAGGATGCAGATGTGATAAAGAAAAATAATTAGGAGTACGAGAAAGAGGTAGAGAAAAGAAGAAAATGAAGGTACTGAGCAGTAGAGTAATATAGAATAATTTGAAGAAGAGACAGAAAAAAGAAGAAAATATAAAAGAAAAGGAAGAGAAGGAATAGGATGTAGAATAAAGGTACAGAAAAGATAGAAGAAAAATGAATAAGGGAAGGACGAAAGAGGAGAAATGGAGGAGATTGAGGGACAGGAGGTGGAAGGGGTAAAGAAGGACATGAAGGGAATAATTAGAGAATAGGAAGAAAAATATGAAACAATAATAGTGTTCAAAATATTTGAATCTCGTAACAACAATCATTGAGATGAAGACAAGTTTACCTGTAATGTATATACTAGTTAAAATACAATAGATTAATTTACTCACAGTAAATAGTTAAAAGAATGCTGCACAACGTTTCCTGAATCACAGGAGGCACCTGAGGAAGGGTCGAGGGACGACTCGGAACGTTGTGCAGCATTCTTTTAACTATTCACTGTGAGTAAATGAATCTATTGTATTTTAACTAGTATATATATGAAGACAGTGGAATTCAAGGACCAAATATGGCAAATTTTGAAGATTTACCTGTAATGTATGGATGTTAACAGAGATGGGTCGAATGTGAGACTTCTCAATTAGGGCTCTCTGGTGATGACCCCCAAAGAATCTCACATCATACTGGTCCCCCTCCAACTTTATAACTTTGGCAGGCCAGTAAGGAAATCCTTTCTGCTTGGCATAAACAAGCTGATGGGGTGGTCGACAAGGTTGACAGAACCAGTGTTTGTCTGATTTCTCATTAGACATTCTGTAGCAGTCACGACACTGCCTGATTTCCTGCAGGTCGTAAATGCAGTCTCGCAGCATTTGTCTGGCCATGTCTGCCAGTGTGCTGTGCACTGTAATCAAAAGAATACCATCTTCTATTCCACAAAGTGAACTTACTTATCAGGAAAAAGGTGTAAAAATGCTTTAAAAGTAGCACAGCACTGATTCATAAACTGACTTTTTTACTTCTATCAGCTGAGTAGTTTCTGCATGAAGAGTAACAGACAGATTCACAAAAACCACTAGATTTTTACATTAATGTAGAACATTATTGTTGTAAAAAACAATAACATTTATGTGCAATGGTGACTCTTCACGTAATTCAAATGCTAGTAACAGAATATAAGAATAAGTGGTGAAGAGAGAAAAGGGAATGAAAAGTGCACAAAAATAAATTTCTACATTTCCTGTCATATGTAAATGAAAGCAACTTCCGAGATATATCCCACAGCTAGAAATCAGGTCCAATAAGATGGCACTCAACTGAAGAAAAACAATTGTCTTTGGAATTTTATAAATCAAATCTTGCAATTTTATGTGTATTATAAGGTTACAAAACAACTGTCTTAATGAAGTGGTGAATTAGTTGAAAAGAGAATTTGCAGAATGGTAGAAACACTGACAGAGGCCAAGGTTCCATTTTTGTGTGTTTTGTCAAAACAAGACACAAGAAAGAGAAAGGTGGAAATCTCAGTAAAATAAAAATAAAAATAAAAAAAATAATAATAATAATAATAATAATAAAACAAAAATATTTTTTTAAAAACTGTCTGAGTTATACCTATAGCTTTCAAATTACTATGAAAATATATTTGAAATACAGCTGTTTTGGAAATAAGGAAAAATTGGTAAAAACCTAAGAATTTGGTCCCTACTGATCACACACACAAACACAGGACAAAGACATGTTTCTGAAGAAAATATCAATTTTGGATTCAGGGGATTTCAAAACATTGATTTCTGCCGAAAACTTGACACTGAATCTCAAACACAATAGTAGGCCTACCTATAGTACAAGCAGCGGACATAAAAATTAGTTGACAATAGACTTGAGTAGTAGACAACCTACCTCCATGATAAATGACAACATTGTGTACAATAGTCTCCGCATCTGCACGGAACTCATACAGACTCTGGTATTTGTTGTTGTTGGATTTGTTCTCCATGGTGCGTAGGTCCATGGGGCGGTATATCAGGTAGTCCACCCTCCAAAGGTCCTTATCATCAGTGACCCACATTAGACCTCCAGGAGAGTCACTGGGTACTGTGCCACTGCTTGCCCTCCTCTGCGCAAGCTGTGTCATTGCACCGACCCTGTCGGAGATGTATGAGCTCCTGCTCGGAACCTGTCTGTCTGTGATAGTGGCTGGAAGCTGAAACACACAAAGAAAACTAGAGCAAAGTACGTACTGAAATTTTGTGAATGGCTGCATGTGTGAATTTTTTAAACAAAAGATGAATCTGTTTGGTATTTAAATAGTAAAGTAATTGGTTTTAGGCTTTCAAAACTCACCAATTGTTTGTGAATTGGTTTTTTATCCCCCTAAAACTCAGCAAATTATTTTTACTTTTTGCGGGATATTTTGTAGTGATGGGCAGAATCGAGCAATCTATCTCGAGTAATATAAAGAATCAAATGAAAAAGTTCTTGGATGGATGCATGGTCCGAGAACTTGTGATGCAAGATGTGAAAGCTTGGTAGCAGAGGATTACTAAAAACTGACACGATAACTTAATCGTTATTCAAATGTTGCAGCTTGGCAATTTCATCTTGTTACAAGACCTACTGCTATTGGTTCCTGCAATGGGTGCGGCTTACTCATATTGTGAACCACAAACCAGTAGGAGTTAGTTACAGTGCTGTCAGATATTGCATTAATAGCTTTGTACTACTAGTGTTCAAAGAGGAAAAATCCATAAGATAAGAACACTGTCTCGTCTGCCATGTGATCTTCTGATAAGAATCAGCAGTCTGGCAACAATGAACCACACAAAGCCATATTTTGCAGGTTTGGAAATTTTGATTTAGTTTTATAATAATTGTAAATAGTTGCAAGGGGAAATAAAGTATCTTCTTGCAGATAAGTAGCCATTTCATCTTCAGAAGTATTAATTGACAATGCAGTTGCTGCATCATTTTTTGCATAATGCTGCCGTGCAAGCACCACGTACCCAGCAATTTTGCTGGCTCCGAAGAATAGGTAAATCTGATACTTCTGGCAAGTAGCAATATTAACTAAATTGTTAGTATTTTATTAATATAGTATCAAAAAACATTGAGTTCATTTTGGCGTTGTACTCCAAAATTGACATGTACTGAGTATCAAGAACCCCTCTTTACAATAAGGATTTTTATTATAGGCCTAACAGTACACATATATACATTAAGAAAGCAGTTTGGAGGGGAGAATGGAATAACAATAAGAAAGAACTTACTCTCTCCTTGAGGCGTGCACAAGTGAACCCAAGCAGATGGTTCAACTGGCGACGCTTCAGTTTCAACTTGTCATCTTCCTGTGATTCCTGCATCTGAAACAAATTTTAAACCATGTCATCAGATCATCAGCTTCATTTTTAACTCTCTTTCACATGGTAAGTTGTGATCACCATACCAAAGACAAACATGTCATTAAGAAAACCTCTTTTTTATGTGTCTAGTCTCAATCCTGAGTAGAAATCGACTCAATAGAGTTAAATATTGCTTTAATTGAATAGGCATATTACTTTACAAAATCATAAATCCGGACTATAATTAACATTTACCTTGCAAACAGGACAAACAAATGTGTTCTTGACATCCTCTTGTAGTACTTCCTCCTTGGCGAGGCATGACACATGGTACACACGGTGGCACTTTGTGCATGAGATAACGTCACCACCAGCGTGACACTCGAAACAGTACCAGTCATGCCCATCTTTTTCCAGGGAGTCCTGTGGGAGTCTATACCCTTCCTGCTCTACCCCAATCTTGGAGCCTTTGTACCCGATTCTCTTGATGAGCCTGATTAACCCATCTCGCACGCAGTGGTTCAGCTGGCGTTGTACCTCATCCTCCTTAGTGTTGTGCACACGCGACATGTAACGAGTGATGCGGGTCACATTTGGAACCTGTCGTTGGCTACGAATGATTTTGATGGCATCCCATAGGTGCTGTGTGATCTGTGGACAGGCAACTCGGCGGCGAGACATCGCAGAGAACAAGCTGTAAAAAAAATACCCATTACAGTTCCCAAAGAATTAGTACACAATTTCACATAAAACAATTACGGTATGCACCAAAATATACTGTACTGGATTTCACGCAGTTCTCTTGTACATGTCTGTTTGTAGGCATATTGTTGCATCAGCATTATGTGTTCCTAAACATTGTGCTGTGAGGATGGAGTTGAAAATGGGTCTCATGACGAAGGAAAAAGTTTTCATAGTGGAGTATTATTTTCACTCGTATGGAAACGGCTATCAAGGCAGGCCAAGTTTGAAGTCAGTGGCAGAACAATATTACAAACAATTGAAGATGGATGATAATTGTATACCTGTCATTCAGGAACGTTATGGGAACATGGTGGTCAGGCCATTTATTCGGGATCTAAGAAGGCTTCGTCATGCCAGGAACCTTTGGATGGATAATTAGTGGTTTCAACAGGACTGGGCAACTTCCTACACTGCTTGACGGTCTATGGCCATGCTGCAAGAAACCTTTCCAAGACGAACCATTTCCCATAGGACTGAGTTAAGATACCCATCACTTTCCCTTGATCTTACACCACCTGATGCCTACTTGTGAGGAATGTTAAGGGAGAAAGTGTTCAGCTATACAGATCCACCCAAAACTGTGCCCGCCTTACGTGAGAAGATTGTCTCTTTTTCAAGAATCTGCAGGAATCCTGTGTTTCAAAACCTGCATGACCGTTATGAACACTGCCTATAGCACGATGGCACACATTTTTAACATATTATTGTCCCGTTAACAGCTCCAATGCTGTCTGTACATTGCTCCAGTACAGGGTGGCCAGACGTCCGGCTTTTGGCTAAGCAGTCCTCCATCCGGCGTGGCTTTATGCCGGATGTTGATTTGTCCCCCTTTTCGAGACTCTGATGGATCAGTAAAGCGTATTAATAAAATGTGTATTTTCCGGTACGTTCCTGCCAAGGAATCTATTCCTAAGGTTGGCACACTTGTCCATACGATGATAGCGTACTATCATTTGTTTGGTGCAGTACGTGGCGTTGGCCGTACTGTTGACTGTTGTAAAAGTCTCCATTTGTATTGTACATTCATTGCATTGTATTGTACATTCATAAATAGAGATGAAAATCCCTTTCTGCAGTGTATAATCATTTATTTTATATAAATGCAGTTATTAAGTAAAATTAGTCAGGGTTATACCATGTAATATCTGCTGTCCAGCCGTCCATGCCCATAGTTATACTATGCTAGATTACCGAAGATGTGTGTCCTCCTTTCTGACATTTTAGAAATGGCCACCCTACTCCAGTACTGTATGTTTTGGCGCATTCTGTATTTCGTATCATGTAGAAAATGACCTTCAACCAGACTGTGTTAATGCATGTGCTGGTAGCATGTGTATATCATTAGGAGTACTGCTTTAGTACAAGGTAACTGTGGTCTAGTGGTCAGAGTTTCTGGCTACTAATCACGGGGTTCTGACATTAATTACTGAAAAATCTGGGTTAAATAACATTGTCAGATTGCTTAAAAGCTTTCTAGCAAAGAAACAGATATTAAAGGAATTCATGAAAGAAAAACTGTGGTGCTTTTCACATGCACCTAACATTGAGGATTTTGTGGTTAATTTATTTTAATAATCGCTCAAGCTTTATGCTCTTCTGGAAGCGATGCCCTGCAACATTGCAAGAATATTTTCAGTTTACAAATCGTTCTTCACTGACAAGATGCAGAAGGTTCACACAAGAAAATCTGCAGATGGTCTTCCTTACATACTGTAACAGCCATGAATAAGATAAGATTTCTACTTTACTACCGTACTAATATATTTAATTTTAATGAAATTTCTTTATAGTTATTTTGGTGCTTATTTCTTACATTTTTTGTGCTTATTTTACAGTTTTGTTTTGATTATAAATTCGGCCTCTAGTCATCACACAGGAAATAAGTAGTATACTTTGGAAGCGAGTCTGGAAAACTGGCACAACCGTAATGGAACCTACAGTGAATGCTCCCCGAGTGTCAATCACAAAGTACAGCAATATTATAGCTGGAACTTTCTAACTTCGCACCAAGACAATCACAGCCTCATTACATTAATTAGTAATAATAATGTTTCTTCCTATTATATTAAGATTTTTTTTTGCCTTAACAATAAGAACATACTTCAGGATACACAGTCATAAACATACACATTATCACACTGAGATTATCAAGCAAATGACACAACAGGCCAAACAAGCATGCAGTTAGATTAGTTTGCAGACTAGCATAAGTATACATTCAGCACAAAAGCAAAGTAATGTAGCAGCGAACTCCTACCTTCGCGTTCTTGAAAGAAAATCCTCTGTTTGTTCTGAAGCGCTATCTGGTGGTATACAAAAAGCATGGTTTTAAAACATGTATAAAAATGTATAAATGAATGTACTTTATAGGGTACAGTATGGCATGGATGGGCTTTTTAAAGCCACAACACAAACCTCAGGAAGATATGAACCCAAGCTGCTCTGGCCTAGTGGTAAGCATCTGTAAGAAACGCATTCTTTTAGAGAAAAGAAACCGAATTCACATGTGGTCTAAAGCTGATACGAGATTAATTCATGGTAAATAAATAGTATTATTTGGGACTAAGCCGAGTTTGGAGCTAAGAACATTTTCAAATAAACAGATTTATTTTGTTAATTCTTGAATTCTATTACCGGTATTCATATTTTCTGTTTTATTTCAAATAATTTTTAATAGAGTTCTTCAGGTTTACAATTCAATTTCACACAATCTGAAGCCTCAGTCTAATAGTCAAACACATTAGTCTGTTGCTAGAAGTGGAAATTTCAACACTTTTAGCTTAAATAATAATTCATAAAAGAATATTTTTGTTGAGTGGAAATTAACAGAGCCAAATTAAAAAATTAATAATTAGTTTGTATAAGTTATGTAAGATGGTAGGCCTAAAGTGAATTTATTTTTAAAAAAGAATCTGATGTGAAACATTAGCATCTTTCTCTAATCTTCATACTACAATAAAGCGTTAGTGCCTGCATTGCAGGAGTGTACAATCAGTTGTCTAATTCTCATTCAGAGTCTCATTCAATAAGAAGTACTTAATAATCTGAGTTTGTTGACGAGACGGGTTGCTCTCAGATAATTCATAAAAAAAAGTGTCAAATAAAAGTTTTAGCTCTTATTAAATTGAGACGGTGTTCATATTTTCAACAAAATAATTGAGAAAATCATGAAAAATTGAATTTTCATATAAATTGGCAGTGTACGGAAAAGTTGTTGCCATGCTTTATGTCACAGCCCCAGGAGATACTTAACCCAAATACTGGTATAAAATTTTAATTCCACAGAACTTTTTATTTTTTAATTAAGCTGTTCGCAGATGCATCTGAGCACACATACAAACATACATGCATGCACACATACACATGCAAGAGCACACACATAATGTTGGTGCCATTTTAAGAAGGCCTCGTCCCAAACCATCGTCTATCTACAAAAGAATATAACAGCATTGTTCCCTAATCCGAAAATCTGCATCGACTTCGACACCGACAAAGAACAGGTGCTCTGGTAGTCGTGTGACGTTCCCCAGTGTTGCCACTGTCATTCACTACTACTTAAGTGAATTAAGTGCTGTGGTACGTATTTGGCAACATGTTACTGACTGAAGTCGAGTGTAATACCTTCTTATTAACTGATTGACAGGTCGAGGAGGATTAGGGTGGCAGCAGTTCTTGGAAAAAGAGTCTTTAAAAAGTGGCGCCTACTCTATATACATCCACAGGTCTCTGAAAATTGTATTTTTTGTTTCAGGGAACCTCAAAACATATTAATGCCGAAAACTCAGCACCAAATTTCAGGATCAAACACAGTTACTTTCTCTACACAGAGAAAGTAAAAAGTAACATTGCTTTGAAACATCTTGTGCAAGTAATTTTTTTTTTAATTTATGAATTTCAGAGATTTGTTTACAAAAATCAAATAACTGAGGTCCAATTCAACAAACAGCTTAACTATCGGTAATTCTTATGCAGAGAATGGTTATAACACATTTGCAGTAGTGTGTAATGATTCAGAGTTACATCATAAAAATTACTAGATGTCAGTCCTTTCACTAAGGGAGAACACAACGGGAAGGATAACCATTACTGAACTCAATATTATTGTCTGGAAGTCAGTAACAGCCACTGCAGAGTCCAGAAGCTTTAGTAACAATAAAAAGAATTCCTACAAAAGTTGTTCAGCAGAATAAATAAACATCACACCTCTATGACTTTGTAACCACAACAAAAACGACTACCGGTATAATTTAATCTCTAGCAAGCTGGCAGCGACCATTTCCTTGAGAAGCTGATAAAGCAAGGATTTGTGATAATGTTCAAGGGACTCACAGCATGAATAGCAAGGACAATATAAAATTCTCAGGTAAATGATTAATGCATAACTAGCTGTGGAAAGTTATTCTTCTTTTAAACATAAATGTAAATTCAGTTATTAACCTTCCAGAGTTGTGTTGTCTTCCATGTCATAGATGGTTTTAACATTTGTCATTTGTAAAGAAATTTAAATTTAATTTTACATTGCCATAACAAATATATCGTAATATTTAAATATACAAGGTTTAAGGCAAAGGCCTCCCTGAGGGGGTAGATCTTTAGTAACTCATAGGATGAGATAAGCAGGGTAAAAGATGATCATTTTCTTCCTAGTTCGTTTTACGAGAATTAAAGAGTATCAAATTTTGACTGTACTGTCACAAAATGACCTAAGAAGGTAAAGCCATATAAATAAACACACCTAAAAAAGAAAACACACCAAAATTAACCTATTTTTATAATTAAATTAAAGACTTGAAATTAAATATGCAGGAAACTGCATACAATAACTTTCACTCCCATTATCTGAATTTTACCTCCCACGCCGCCCAGGTCTTGCAGGACCGTGACCTGTCGGGGAAGGGAGTCCCTATGGATCTCATAGGCATACATACTTTTTTGACCACATAAGGACATGGAGGACCTTTCTGGATGAGTGATCACCCCAATGCCGGGGCCACCTCAGAGACAGCATGAACACATAAGACACACCAGATACACACATGCATATACTCATACCAAACAAAGCGCGGAAGAAATGAAGGCGATAATGACTGCCAGATTATATCCGGGGACCACAAGGTGTGAAAAGTTTCAGAACATTTTTCTCATTTTTCTCACAGGTGAGGGAAAAATCCTGGAAAACATCCCACCTAGGTAACTAGTCCTGACAAGGAATTGAACCCGGCCCTGCTGCTTGATGACAGCAAACACATCCCCTATGCCACAGCAGTGCACCAAAACAGCTTTCATAATATTTTTAATTGCTGTAGCATAAAAATCCCACTTCTTCCCTGATGTTATGATGTTTATGTAAATTTCTGGCCATGTGTGCTTGTCCACTTAACTGATAAGAGCAAATAAGTCAGTAGGCCAGACAGTTAACCCCTAGCAGGCTGTTGTATACAGTTAGAATCAAGAGATATCAGCAAACCCTCATGTCACCATGAGTGTACAAGCTGCCCCACAAGTTGCTACCTATACCCACATATATGGTGGCCCCCAGGCATCCTGTTGCAGACCAGGCTTTGGACAACTCCTTTCTAAATCTGACTACACAAATTAAAAGTCATTGCATTTACAGACAATGTTTTTAAAATAATAAAGACAAAACCACACTGAAAGCAGAAAACTTAGCGAATGTCGGCCTTAAAAGACTGAAGCTAGATTAAAAATCAGGGTTGGAGAAAAACATGTTTTTTTTTAAAAGAACAAAAAAAGTTTTTTTTTTGTTTAAAACGTTTTTTATGTGAACAACAATGTTGGTTGTTTTAAACGTGTTTTTTAAACTTTTTTATGTTTACAACAATGTTGTTCGTTTAAAAAAAGTTTAAATTGTTCATTTTGTTTAAAACAACCATTTTAATGTATAGGGCCTATTATATACATATATATACACTGTTGAAATGTTTAAAACATTTTAAACAATTTGTTTTAAATATTTTTTAGCATATGTTTATAACACTTTTTAATTGGGTGTTAAATTTAATTATGCAGACAATTTATATTTTGTCAAGCCAATGACACCCTGTGCTAAGATGTTCAAGATTTACGAGTCGTAGACTTAATATAGTATTTGAAAATACATTTTGTACCAGTAGCATTTGTTTATGATTTAATAGTTCATGATTAATAAAAAAATAATACAAACTACTGTTTAATTACTGCCTTTACTGCTCAACTGATGATTGACTTTCACCATGCTTTATGTGAAAAGGTCTCAAGGAAGACCACAAAATAGATGGTAGGATGCAGTCCGAAAAAATTCAAATCAATTACTCGAAATCAGAAACTGGAAGCTGGCGGCAGAGGATAGAGAAGTCTGGAGGAAAAGGATACAAAAGACACCACCTCACATGATTTTCTGGTATTCTGGCCCTAGTTTTTTCTTTCTGTTTACAACACTAACTGACTTGACAAAATGTAAATTGTCTTCATAATTAAATGTAACACGCAATTAAAAAATGATTTAAACATATGCTAAAAAACATGTTTAAAACATTTTAAACAAACTTAAAAAAACACAAGCACTTGTTTTAAACATGTTTTAAACACTTGTTTTAAACATTCCAACCCTGTTAAGAATACACCTAACAAAATAAGATTGAAATATGAAGATATAAAATGCATTTACAAAGCATGTGACCTTTAGTTAATCGTTACTCTGGTTCCGGTCAACCAATTTGGATCAAAATAAATATGAATATGAATTTATTTGTTCTAAACAACAACTTTACATCAGCCCAAATTTCCACTTTAGAGATGGATCCGTACCTACCTTACGGTTTCTGACGGATCCATTTCAGCACATTACATTACTAAAATATATCGCACAGCAATTCAACGTGTCTCAATTTAAACATTAACGTTTGTTTATGTAAACAACTGGGTCACTGCACACTATTCCCGCTGCTGTTAGTTCAAGCCTACTCCACTCTTTGTGAACTGCCTAGAGAAAATAATCTACGGTGCACTCGCTTCCCTGTACGATGGAGACGTGTGATTACATGTCATTGATCAAAATAAATAGGCTTCTTGCCTTGGATATTATAAATGTGTATACAAAGTTCCATGAAAATCTGATAAAGTGTATTTGAGTTATCATGTGTGCAGACACATGAACATTTTCCCATCCCCACATAATATCATCAAGTACCATTCTGGCACTTAATAAACATGTTACCAAAATTAGCAAGCATTAAAAACAATATACTAATGGTGCAACCCTACTGCAACCGCAGTATGCAACACCTATGTGAATAGAAGCACTTGACAGGGGATACAATGCTACTATGTCTAAAAAGATGCAGATACCAATAACTAACAAAATCGTGAAAGCTTTCTGCACTACATCTACAGAAGTTCGCTGCTTATTAACAGGCCTACAATAAGCTACAAGATATTGCCAGAACATAACAATAAAAATCAGAACTGGATGTAGAAACTACATTATAGTATAACAAAGTGGCCCCATCCAGCACAAATATCTCACAAATAGAAATGCAAAGCTAAACAAAACAAACATCATTGAACTCAACATAGACAGAAGCAAAAAAAATCAAGAGATATCTTCCGATGTAACTTTATTCAATAATAACAAACTTGGGCATGAAATGCAATCGACAAAAAGTGACCAAACAACCAAGTAGAGCAGTTTGCAATTCTGAAGGCTCTGGGGAAAAAATGAGCAGTTCGAACCAACACCAGGAAGTCCAAAAACAGCAGTCTTATATACAGACAGCAAAGTTACATTGGGTTCACTAAAAAATTCCAGAAATCACATCTCATTAAAAGAAGCTATAAGAGAGAAAATCACAGTATTTATTAAGAAGAAGGTACTGGGCAATAGACAGAGTCTATTGAAGGAGGGGGAGCACAACAATAAGAAAAGTTTGCAATTACTGGGGGTGTGTGCCCAAGGTTGCGGGTTCGATGGCATTTATGTGTGCATAAATGTGACAGGCCCATCTCAGTAGATTTACTGGCATGTAAAAGAACTCCCACAGGACAAAATACCGGCACACCGGTGATGATTACAGGCCTAAGTTGCAGTACATCCCCATGGTTAAATAAGCATATACTAACCAATTGGGGGTGTGGAATAACCCCAAGAAAGAGGGGGGTCCGGGGTCCTCCCCTAGAAATTTTCCAAAAATTAAGTGCAAAATAATGAGTTTTTAGGTCCTCTGTGTCATTCCTCAAAATTTCTCAGCAGACTAAAATTCTAAACAGAGTTTTAATTCTGTTCATGAATTTGTTAGTTTTGCATAAGTTATTGGCATTACATACAAATTAAAGTCATCAATGAAACACCAAGCTTTTTACTTTTAATTAAGTTGTGGTCTGCAATAGTTCACAAGAAATCAAAACCCATTCAAAGCTGAATTTATAGTTTGATGTAGCACTTATCAACTAAGGTAGCTAGTGGGTTATAGGCTAAGTTTGAAATCAGTAAGAAAAATTTTATGCAACAGGTGGTTTCCATGAGCGACAATTTTAATATGTGGATAAATGTAAAATAAATCATTAATCGAATGTGCTTATTTCTAGGATTTTATGAAATTTTTGCAACGCATATATGTATGTGAGTAGCAGTGAAAATGCTAATAATTTATAATGGTAATTAAAGATAAGGAACTCGAACAACTGCTGCTATCTTGTGGGTTGACACAATGCGTCTAGAAGATAAATACTATTCAAATTGCATTTTACAATCCTTTGGTTGAAATAGAGCGAGTACATACATGTTTATATTTTTGTTCTGTATTTAAATAAATTTGAATGTTATTTCACAATATTTTCAAAGGATAAATAAAAAGTTGTATCAAACATAGGCTGGGTGAAAGCTCACATAAAAATTTGATGGAATAAGATTTAACCAAATCAAGTGCGAATATTGCAGTAGGCCTACTTCAATTTTCAAGTTCAAAAGTGTGACAACTCAACATTTTTTAATTTGCTAGATAATTAAATACATATCTGAACATCCCTTTCAAAGCTCTTTAGAATTCAATATTGTGGTAAGTCAAGAATTTTCCCATTCTTTAGTGAGCCATTTCGAAATGTACCAGTATTAAACCAAACATGTAATATTACTCAATATAAAGGAGCATGTTGAATATTACTTTTAAAAATGTGGATTTTTTCATCTAAGAACACACACGGAAAGGCACCATATAAATGCTTTGAAGTAGACATGCCCTTCTCCTTAATTTAAGAAGAAGTGTAAGGAGAATTGAGAAGTGTTACAGAATGAATCACTTACATGTACCAGTATTAATAATTGTTTGTCTCTAGATAAACAGAACAAGGAAATGCACCAGCATCATTGTCAGGCAATGGGGGCAGCTGACACATCAGCTCTTCCTGTCTGCAGTTACCTTCACGACACCACACAGGTGAGTGTACTACAATTTACTTTGCTCTATTTTCATAAATTTATGCAATATACCATATTTTATGGACTATAAGATGCTCCGGACCATAAGACGCACCTTAATTTTAGGATGGGAATTTAAAGGAAAAGAAATATAATTTGACTCTAAATAATAAATTTTAAAGGAGATAATGTACTTCATTGCATAAACAAATTATAATGTTGTACAATGGAATCAGTGTAAATCACTTCTAATTTAAAACCTGCGTTGTACGAAAATCTCTTCTGTACAGGTGGAATCATTTAAATTTTAACAACTGAATTGATTTCTCATGAAAGACTGAAAATACTTTTACACCCTCTAACCCTCAATTCAGTAAGTGTGCTGTTTAGAGGTCATTTCCTTCATTTAAACCACCTGGAGGAGACAACTCCTTTTGTACAAAAGAACTCAACATTCCTTTCTTTTCGCATTGTATACCTGGCTTCCAGCTCATTTTACGATTGTGACAAGTGCATTGATGTACAGTCTATGCCACCTTGTGTATAATATGGTTTTCCGGCAATATTTACCCATTATTTCAATTTTTTGTGTACTTCGTACCATCAGACGCACCCAACTTTCATGGTTCTGTTTTCAAAGTAAAAAAGTGCGTCTTACGATCCGTAAAATATGGTAGTAGGAATCACGATTATCCAAGATATACCTTACATACAGTAATGGTTAATATAAAATATTTTCTTGAATACTGAACACAGTAGTAATGTAAATTAATATTAACAAACCTTTAAGGCCTTTTCACACTGGGTCACTTGTGACGGTCACCGATTTTTGCAGTGAACACAGGTGGGTCACATGGGTCACTTGTGACGGTCACCGCTAGTACTGCCAATAGTAGCTACATGATAAAACAATTTCTCATTGCTTTTGGCATCCCAAATGGCAGGTCGACATTCCACTTCACTTATAAAATCTTCAGTATTAATCAATAATATAAACTCATGGCTGGATAACTAGTTTTGCTGAGCTCGACTATACAACTGAATTATGTATATACAACCTGCATTGTTGGCAATCTGAAAATGTGGTGACTGTCACTTGTTTCCCCGTGTGAAAGCTCTCATTTATACCAATGCTTTTTTGCTGTTGACCGTCACAAGAGACCCAGTGTGAAAAGGTTCTTATAGACAATCACTGCAACTCTCGGTAATTAATTTAATGTGAAAAAACATTGTTAAAGCTCTTTCAACTGCATACGGCATCCATCTTCAGCATACGACTCCCATGTTGCCAAGGCTGCATCAGAAAGATGTTTGTGTACATTTCGGTTATATGATCTGAATTGTTTGTTTAAGATGTTTGTGTTGTGTTTAATATGTGTACGGTGATTCAGGACACAAACATACAGACACAGGCCTCCCACGAAGTGTCAGGTAGGTCTTCGGTACCTGGCCCCTTCATAAAGATATACAGTATAAAGACAAAATATTACTTTTCTGCAAGAATTGTCTGCATGTGGTTTAATCTGCAGTACGATATTTGAGCAGAGTTTGCAGTGCTGTAATTACAATAGCCTAAATTAATATACAGTGAAACCTCGGCATGACGCTCTTCAAAGGGCTGCATAAAAATAGCGTATTACACGGGACCGCGTATTAGCGAGAGTGGGTCATTTTTAGATATTAAAAATTTTAACACGAAGATATGAATCAAAATAAACATTTGTTGAATCAAATTAAGGATGAAATACAGTAATTATGCTGAGGGGTATTTTATATTCTTTCCTTTCAGAAAAAAATAACAAATACACTACAGTAGTGTAGTACAATTCGTAAAACGCTTCACGATTTTTCACTATCGCTTCAAGCATTGAAGAAGGGATTCGTAATGATTCCGCTAACTGTTTCTGATGCATACTGGCGTTTTCATCATGTTTATGGAGAATTTCTAATTTCTCCAATATCGACAAAGCTTTCCGTTTCACTTCTTTGCTCGTACTGGCACTAACAAATTACTTTGCACTTCTACTCAAAATCAAGTCACAATGCGATTTAAAACTGGCAGAAAGGAGGACCATGGAGGACTGAATCCGTGCTATGAATAGTCTTACAGGTACTCAAGAGTTGCATTCCATTCTGTTGAACTTGCGGGCACTAAGAGTAAATGTAGAAGACTGGAAAATATTTTCTCAGTATCCTTAAAAGCATGGTATTTTAGAATTTTCAGCAGATGAAAGTGTGTATTAAACAGGATGATGGGTGTATTAAGAGGTGGATTTTATATAGTGATGTCAGGGACCAGATGAAAGACGCTTGTAACGTGGGATAGTGTAACAAATGGGTGTGTATTATCGAGGTTTTACTGTAGTTTCAACAGGCAACAATGTTTAAACGAAATGCAAAAGTGACTTACTCACCACTTTACTGGCGACACATATCTTTCATCTCCATTATAACTTGGAATGTAACATGCTTCACGTTACGTCATTTTAGAATGTTAAAATATTTAAATATAAGAGGCATGTCCATAAAGTAAGTTTCCAAAAAGTCCATTTACGAAAAAAAAAATTCATGGAAATATTTATTGCAACAGATGGGGCAAGTGTTCAGGTATTTTTCAACATATTTGCCACCGGAATTGAGGCATTTGTCATACCGTGGATCCAACTTTTGAACACTTGTGTCGTAGAAGCCTGCCCCTGGGATTTGAGCCATTGTGCAATAACCTTCCATTTCTCTGCCAATCTCTACTGTTCTCTGTCATTCATTGTAATTTCTTGAGGGATAGGAAAAAATGAAAATCACTGGGTGCGCGATCCGAGCTGTAGGGTGGACGCTTATAAACACCTCCCTTCAAGTCTCCTGCAAAAGTTTGGCTAGGAGGTATTTCAACATCCACCCTACAGCCCAGACCTCCTTCCCAGTGATATTGATTGTTTCCTACAGCTCAAGAAATGGCAGAGAATGACAGAGAAGCGGAGATGCTTGTTATACAATCATTCAAATCCCAGGCGGCAGACTTCTATGACATAAGTGTTCAAAAGCTGGTTCCATAGTATGACAAATGTCTCAATTCCGGTGGTGAATATGTTAAAAAATAGCTGAACACTTGCTCTATCTGTTGCAATAAATATCTCCATGAAATTTTGTTTTGTTTCTGTAAATGGTCATAGGGAAACTTACTTTATGGATGCGCCTCATACGTGGCAGTCCTTTATAGATCATCTGCCAGATAATGTTTACCTGGCAGCGTTTCGTAAATATATAAAAATAATGTTTATTTTAAACCTCTTTCAGAGGCCATGCTGTCTGGAGCCCTCTGCTGGTTACTGGGAATTCTCCTACTTGTGACAGGCATTCTGGCAAGCCTGTATCTTGTCTGGCTTCAGAAACAGCGGGGTGTTACAGGATTCTCCCTGCTCGCCACATCCGACGCCCTTGCCACTGTGGCTATATCTGTTGCATTTCTCATTAATGCTGCACTTGCTCAGAACAGCGTTGGCAGGATTGAAGGGGTAAGTACAAATAATGAAGTGTACTTCATCTAGATAATTGAGATTTAAAAGCCTGAAATCTAATTCTGAGACAAGTAAGGACACAGTCCCAACCAGCACAAAAATAAAACAATACAGCAGAAGCAAGAAATAGCGTGGTTCGAAATACTGTGGATTTGGATGTAACACGGGGGAAAGTATGTCCCCCAATAAAAATATACCGTAGTTTTATAAATAAAATTTTTATTTTCAACTTTGAGTTAAAGCAGTAAAAATTCTGCAAAGAGTGGTTCTGCAGTACTTTTTTTTTACAGCTAGGCCCGCCCTCACCCACTAGTTGACCGTCACCACCGCATTCCAAAGGATTTAGCAAAAGTAACGGAAGATGGAATGAGTAGTGTAGTTTTCTATAAGGATTAAAAAAAAAATCTGCACCTGCCACAAATTCTTAAACCTAGGAAAGTTGAAATATGATTTTAGTTTGAATCATGCATTCGGATTGTAAAAACTGTTCAAAAATCACAAGAAACTGAGATAAATTATAGGTAGGCTATAACTGTAATTCAAAATACAGAGGCCTACTGTTTGATGTTATACTCCCACAAATCTTTCTTTGCCCTGAAAGCACAGGCAATAGAACTTTCTCATTTCCCATTCTGATATAGAATAAGAGCGGCTGGACAATGGCACTTGTTAAGTCATGCAACAGATATGACTTGAAACCTGCATTTTTATGCATCATGCCTGCAACAAACATAGCTCCAGTCACAACCTCAAGAAAGTTGTTTTCCTATTTTCTCTGCCCTAGGAAAGATTTTTGCTATTTTCTTGCCTCTGATTCCAGCTCTAGGAACACTCACACAAGTTTCTCTCCTTAAGCATTAAAATTTAGGCTACTATTTTCTCGACTCTGATTCAAGCACACAGAACAATCACACTACTTTCACTATCCTAAAAAAAGATTTTGCTATTTTCTTAGGGGAGAAAGTCATGAGAAAATAGTAAATTTAATGCTTAAGGTAGCCTATGGAAAATTGTCTGAGTGTTCAAAGAGTTGCAATCAAAGGTGAGAAAGTAGTAAAATCTTTCCTACAGAGAGTAGTGTGTGTGTGAATTTAATACAATCGAATTTGGAGATTGATAATTAAAAATATTCCTCTTGTGACTACAGTGGTGCACTCAAGCAATCCTATTGTCAGATGGTACAACTATAAATTGATTTATAATTATGTATGTCTAATGTGATATGAAATGGAAAAGAATATGTAAACTTGCAGTATCACTTTGTACAATCTAACCCTACATGCTGTACTAATGTCACAATGATGCTTTGCTTTATCACTTATTTTGTATCTCGTATATTCAATAAAAGGTGCTTTTGAATATGGCCCTTACACTACTACATGATTAAGCCCATTATATGGGCTGGGAAAATAATTTAACCATTAAGGTATATGTACACCAAAGAAACCAAAAAATTCTGAAAAACTGCATTTTTTGGAAACACATTCAGATAGATAGTTCTTTTCTCTTTAATTTCATTCATTAATTTTTTAATTCTAGCTGCTAGTTCCTTAGATAGAACCCTTTTTCTAAGAAGCTGCATTCTGCCACGCCCCTTAGCCTTCTATCAAATTTCAGTATTTTTATTCTTCCCTCTCTGCTAAAAGTTCTCATATTGACCATTAGTTGTCACTAATACACTAGTAAGTAAGTGGAGCCATGCTGGGGTAAGAATTAACTGTCTGAACTTCGTAATTTCTTGTTTTTCCCTATAGGCTACAGTTTCCATATGTTTTGATACAAGTTTTGCTTTATCAAACGCCTTCTCTGTGTCTAAGAATAATCCAAGACACACAGACTTCTCTTCATAAGTGGGTAGTGGACACATTATTAGACACTTATGAAGAGAAGTCTGTGTGTCTTGGATTATTCTTAGACACAGAGAAGGCGTTTGATAAAGTATGGCATGATGGTCTGCTGTACAAGGTTAAATCTCGACTGTCAGACACATTATTTAGAATACTGCAATCGTATCTATCTTGTAGAACATTTTCTGTGAAACTCGAAAATTCTCAATCTTCCGTCAAAACCATAACTGCGGGTGTGCCACAAGGGAGCGTTCTTGGCCCGCTGTTATATCTTATTTATGTAACTGACTTCCCAGCAGACAATAGCCTGACAATAGCCCAGTTCGCAGATGATGTTGCTGTCTTAAGTAAAGGGTCCTGTGAGACAACTGCTAATCAAATTCAGGAATTTGTAAATCGGATTGATGATTGGTGTGTTAAATGGAAAGTTAAAATGAACCCAAGAAAATCCAAAACTGTTCTCTTCACTTATAAACGGAATGTACATCATCACCCAATTTACTTACAAAATGAAGAAATACCCCAGGCTGATAAAGTAAGATACCTTGGTTTAATTTTAGACAAAAAACTTACATGGAATTCCCACATTACTCAACTAATGCAGAAACTCAGATACAGAATTCATCGGGTTAAACATCTCATCAAAGGATCTTCTTCATTGCAACTTCAATTCAAAAGTCTTATTTATATATCTTTAATCCGTCCTGTATGGTCCTTTGGGTGTGCTCTATGGGGATCTGCCTCCAAAACACAAATCAACAGAATTCAGACTCTACAGAACCGGGTTTTACGACTCGTCGCAGATGCACCTTGGTATGTCCGCAATGCTAACCTTCATGCCGATCTGCATTTATCCACAGTGGAAGCTACAGTCCAGTCCTGCTACAAAAGACTTTATAAAACATTCACTAATCATCCAAATGAACTAATTAATGAGATCCCTCATCATCTACCACCTGACCGCCACTTACGTAGACTTAAGAGGAAACGTCACAGCGATTGTTTATGTTAATTCCAGCCTATACCTACTTTACTTGAGGACAATCATTGGATTGCGACCTCTCCTCATGTTCCACTAATGTTAACAAACCATTATACTTATGAGCACAATTGAAATATGCGTTTGTATAATAACATTTTCTTATATATTAAAAAAAAAAAAAAAAAAAAAAGTTTTGCTTTCTTCTCAGTTTAAGTAGTAAATCGCTTGGTATTCAATTGTTTCAAACATCACAATTCTTCTATAATTAACATATCAAGGTGATTTTGGTGACATTTTGGTTTGAAATTTTCTATAGTGCTTGACATCGAGAAATTTCTGATATAAGAATATTCTACTGTGTTGTAGATTTTTGTTTATAATGATGTGAACAAAAAAATATTTTCAGTTTATATTAATCTAGGCCAGCGTTTCTTAACCTTTTTGAACCCGAGGACCTCTAAAATGTCTAAATTTTTTACAGACCCCTAATTTTACATCCCATTTTTAATAGTAGGCTATATGTAGGCATATATTCTTAATATTTGGGGCATTAATTATAGGTCATTGTAACGAAATAATTCTAAATACTTTTTTTTTTAATTCGACGGAAACACAGTACGGTAATTGAATTGGAAGTAAACTATCGACAGTAAAATTATATTTTGAACAGACTTTAATATGTATTACCAATTTGATAATATAATTAGCAATTATAATACAGGTTTACAGGTATCAGACCCTCGTGCACCACCAAAAATAAAACCCTTGTAAGAGAGCGCCTGTGATAACAAATTCCGACAAAGTCTTATTTTTCAGGGTTTTGAATGAAAGAGGGAACCATAGACGTCAGTGTATCAGGGGTTTCAAACTGTGGTTCGTAACTGCAAAAGTAAGGAAACTTGCAATAGGACCTGTATTTTCGAAGATTTTAAAAACTTTGACATCTAGTGTCCATTTTATATGAAAATTTTTTACCTCTTTACTTGCTTTATGATATTTTTTTATTATGTCTGCGGACCATAGGTTGAGAAACGCTGATCTAGGCTATGTACCGGTAGCAATTTAAAATCTTAAATATAAAAAATAATTATTCTATCTACAAAATAGTGAAAATTTTGTGTTTCTATCTTTCACAGTTTTGAAATAATCATGTTGCAAGTTTATAGTAAATATTTTCAAGAAACCATTTTTTTTTAATTATAAATAATTACAAAACATTTCTCTTGTAAAATGTCTTGTAAAATGTCTCTTGTAAAATGTAGACCTATAATATATATTTAAAAAATGAGAATCCTAACGTTTAAAAATAAAATTTTCATACCTAAAGGTGTACGAAAACCAAAGTGTAAATAATGACACTGAGGTTCGGAAACAGGAATGATCGATGCACATACAATGTTACAATTTAGCGCTAGAGTATAATGTATGCAATCTACACCATCACCGCAAGGCTATGTTGTACACAGTCCTTACCAAGACTGTAGGACTGCATAAATCACAACAAATAACTTTAATCAAAATAAAATATTATATTTTGACCAAACTGATTGTGCTATCAGGATGATAAATGAGATCAAAACCCTCCTTTGGTGAAAATTTCAGACCTCTAAATTAAAGGGTCCCTGGGATGTAAGCAAGCATCCGTACATATCTAGGGTGCAACTGCGCTATCAACATGAAATTTGAGATAGACACTTCTCAGGTCATGGAGAATGTATAATAAAAATTTCAGACCTCTAAGTGAAAGGGTCTTGGAAGAATAAGTGTACATACACACACCTTAGGGCTCGTTTGTTTTAGTAAATATACCGGTACAGATTCATAAAACTTACTAAAAGCACACTGATAATTCCTAACATACAAGATACATTCCTAGCCTATATGCTTTGTCCGAGGGGCCTTCGGTGAAATCAATGTGGACTTAATGATAACAAATACAGACAGCACCGTTAAAATTCGAACATGCCATTGACAGAGCGCATGCGTGGAGTGCTACAGTCCTCAGTGAAAATATAGTCCACGGCTCCACGCGCTTTAGTTAATCAAGTGGATATTAGCGTGATACCGTCAATGTTTTCAACTTAGCACGTTTCGCTTGCATTCGAATTCCAGCTGCCTCTGTCTCTGACGTGGTCCATGCTTTCAGTTTGCGGGCGAGCTCTGTTCTGTTATATAACATTTGCATTCTATATACGGTACTGGTATATTTCTCAGTTAGAAGAAGCCTATCATTAATATGACCTGTAAGTTTCATTTTTCAATTTTAACACAGAAATAAGTAGGCCTACGGTAGCCTACTTCCCTCTAAATATATGCCACAAATTGGGGTCAGGTACTGTAATAGGTGATCAACTTCCAAGCCAGATGTCAAGGTTTTCTATGATGGACTATTCTAATGCAGATTCGGATCTACTACAACACTGCAGGCAGTCTGCTCAATGTTGCGATGTAAATTATGCAGTCCATTGATTATCTCCCAACACTCTAACTGGCTGGTTATGACCATTAAACATCTCATTCGTTGACGCATACAATGCTGCCAACAACTTTACACGAGATTAGTAATAGGTAGCATGAGGTCTCTGACAGATTAGTTTCAGTAAGATTGTTAGATTGTTTGTAAGTTTAGTAAAGTTGTTTGTAGTGGAAGGTACTCTACCAACAACACCCTAACCACAGTCAAGTTCCCTACACTATTTCACGGTGAGATTGATTCTGTGCACCGTTCCCCACCTCACCCGATGTCAAGACCACCTACCGAATCTTGTAAGTAAAAGTACAGGCTAAATGATTTCATTTTAGGTTAAATAGGCCTATATTACAAGTATACACATCTTAAGGATTTTCTTTCATTTCTCATATTTTTAGTAATAAACTGAGTTTATAGCCTATATGAATTCCAAAGGTTCTAAAGAACATTGCAAACTCAAATAAGGCACTTTTTCGTGTTAAAAAAATAAAATAAAATAAAATAAAAAATAAAAAAATAAAAACTTTCCCCATGTTTCTAACAAACCATTGTCAACAAGACTTTATAAGTTAATGTATGAATAAGGTGATATCAAATATCATTAAATTTTTCCAGGCTCAGAAACAATGTGACCATGGAAAACTGACATTAGCATCTGCCCTCTTCTTGGCTCCGTTCGTCAATGCCTTCATGTCTACGCTGGCCCATGCAGCAGAGACTTCCCATAGGTCTAGGAAAGGAGTGGAAGCACGAGGCTGGGATGCTGGTAGAAGTCCTAGAGTGACAACCGGCATAGCAGCACAATGGATTATACCAGCAATGTCTGCTCTGTTCCTCTTCTCCGCTGGTGTACAACGCTCGCATCCATTCCGCTCTGACACTGAGAGCTGTATGCAAGGAACAGCAGTGATGCCCTTGCCTGTAGAAAGCATGGAACAGTGTTTCCAGCAAGAGGACATCTCCCATTACATCACTTCGCTCATGAACAATCCTAACCTTACCCTTCCTCGCCCTCAACTGCACAGAAATCATTTCCTAAATAAATCTGATGACACTGATAATCAAACTTCTCTTATTGTGGAAAAGATTTACAACATTCTCAAGGAATCTCTCAAACAGCAACGAAATATCAGATCTACCAATGAGAGCAGTAAGCCTACACTGATAAGACAATCAGAAGCAGGGACTGAGCCAGACTACTTAGATAACTACTACAATACTCCAGATGACAACCAGTATTATGATAAAATTGAGGAATCTGAAGAAGTTGACACATCTACAGAAGATGAACCTATTGTAGGGGATGTAGAAGAATTAACTACAGAAGTGGGAATCATTACAGAGTTACCAGAAACATACAGTGAATCTAATTCTGACATATCGGTACCAGAATCTTTGAACACTGAACAGTATGTTCCAATTGATTATGAAGAACCAGAAACTACACTAAAGCCATTGCACACTGAAGAAAAGATTTCATCAAGCTCAGGCTTTAGACCTACAGACAGCTCTACTATAGCGACAGTAGTAACAACTGTGAAGAGGGACACAACTACACAAAAGAATACAGACAGTGGTTTGTTTGAGATTCAGATTCCTGACACTATCAACATGTGTCTTATTAAGTGTTACTTATCGGAGCCGTTCTTGCAGAAGTATCTATTCGTACTGCTCTTCCTCGTTTACTTCCTTCCCACTGTGGCGTCCATCGCATTGTACTTCTCTACGCCGACCATGCAGCAGACAGAACATGTCATTGAAGCTAAACCATCCACAGCATCAGCGGATATTGAAGAGGAAATGGGATGTACACAGCAGCCAGTTCGTGCAACTGTCATGCAGTCGATCTCCACCATAGTGATGTGGACTCCGACTCTTGTAGAAACTCTTCTACGTGTGTGGTTCTGTATAGCAGCACCCCAGTGGTTGACTACTCTACTATTCGTGCTGGCACAAGCGCATGCCATGATTCGAAACTACATGAACGTGAGGTTAGTCAGGAAAACTGCATGCAGTGGCACAGTACAGCCTGTGGATGTGAATGTACCTGCCAAACTATTCACTAAAGTCAAAGCAGCAATTCTAAAGTAAATACTTACTTCTTATTGGTTATCTTATTGTTCATGATGTTGTGATTGTGGTAACTACAGTTCGCGCTGCCTGAAATTAATTACGCCACCCTTAACCTTGGTAAAAAAACATAAAATGTCTTGACATGAACGAAACAAAGAAGCGATCCACACTTGTTCCCGAAACACCTGCCCAAATTCCACAAGCATAGTTCACATACTGAATTTTACATCGCTTACGTGTTCGCTGTTTTCCGGATCAAATATTTTCTCCACGTTAAATCCCTTTTATCACAAGACAAATCTTGTCAATATCTACATCTTGCCATAAAACGAACACCATAGAGAATTAAGCGTGGTTCGTGTAAGAACCCGAATTTATCTACAGGCGACCTCTATGGATCCTTCCGAAAAAGACAACAGCGCGCCATATTTAATTAGACCGCCAAACCAGGAATGGCGTCTAATTTAAATATACTAACATGACATAGCCTTATTCCTGCATGTAACGACAAATAAAAAATCATCTTAAGAGGCTTAAAGGTTTACTTTTGTGCTTTTTCAATGACAACACAGGACTGCACACAGGTAAATAAAATTAAGCAAATCCTATATCCATTTTAGAAATATATGGGTCATTCTCCAGAAAAGGGCAGATTTCAATGTTAGAATTTTTTTTTTTAATATTTTTTATTTTGGATCATATAATTTTTTTATGTAATATTTCCTTCTGCAGAGTACTACTGAGGTACTTGTCCTACTTACCGAGTGGTATTTTGCATTAAATTAACAAGGTTAGAAAATTGCGCATTCATGGAGGTGAGAAAATAGTATGAAATAGTAATTATAAGGTATGTGAGAATTAGAATTAATTTACTGTATTAAATGTTATCATGAAAATGAACAATATTTATTACCATACAAATGGATTAACACGTAACTTTTTACTTATTTTTATCTATGTTAAAATAGATTATCACCTTAAAATCAAAACTTTAAATCAAAACATGATATATTGTCATAAACTATTAGGCTATACCAGTATCTTCTTTAAACAAAAATAAAAAATGCAGACAGTTAAATATGTCATCAATTACAACATTAATTACACCTCCATGGATAGGACTCGAGAGTAACAGTAACGGAGGTGAGGGTAACGGAGGTGAGATTTTTCTCTAATTTGTCAAACAGCTTGGGAACATTTGAGGTTAGAAAATCTCAGTTCTAGAGTTTAACTTAGCATTCCTTATTATTATAATTTATAGCAAAAGTAAATATAAAAACAGCCAACTTTACCGTTGGGTGTAGGTAACAGAGGTGAGGAAGTCCAATTACCAACTTTGCATTTAGCCCTTTTACACAAACAAAACAACACTTAAAATCACACTAACAGCTTGGCTTTATATAAATGATAAGAAAACTGCCAAAAGTTGGAGTCCAAGGAAAATAGAAAGACTACAGTGCCATATCTGTGGAAATAATTGAACTTTTATATTGTTTCACGGAGGTGAGGTCTCACCTTGGGACAAGCATGTTTAGTGCAAAAAATTGTCTTTACAAAATGATATATTTTCTTTTCAGTTATTAATTACTCATTTTTTGAGCTGTTTGTTCTTGTTGTAACACTAAAATGGAATAAAAATTAAAGCCTGTTGAATTATGAAAGAATGAAAATGACAAGTCAGGCATTGGGACATGACACGGAGGTGAGATCTCACATACTGTGCCCTAAAATGCAGAAAATTGTAACTTTTGTTTAAAAAGTGGAATATGGGATCAAATAGACCTTATTTCAATCTAACTTATCATAATAATTAATAATCCATAAGTACTTATTTTACACCAGAAAATCAACTGCGACATGAATCTGCCCTTTTCTGGAGAATAACCCATATTCATTGCAAACATTGTATGTCTACTGCATGCTCAGAACCACAAACTACTTGTTTACAGTTCTTGACTTAAGCTTCAATTGTCACAGCAGTCAAGTATTTAGAGTACGATTACTTCCACAAAGTCTCTGGCCTTGAAGACTTAACCCAGCCAGCGAGCTTCTCGTTACAGTTTGCGCAGACTCGCATGTGCGTCAATCAGTGAGCTACTGTAGAGCACAGAGTGAAGATCACGCAGCACGTTGCTAGTCGTAGAAAATACTATAATAGTTGAGTGGAAGGATAATTCCGCAGCGAGACAGAGACAGACAGCAAGTGGAGTGGGATAGAAGAGCTGAGCCAATCAGGGTGCAGCTACCTCCCCTAGACAGGAACTCTAGGAATGGTGACACTCGCTCCTAAGGTATATACGTAAAAACCCAGAGACTTTGTGGAAGTAATCGTACTGTACCTCACCCTTCCTCTTGCCAGTCAAAACATTCTCTTGAAGCACTAATCTAGGCTATCTGAAAATGCATACACAACGGGGTTGTATAAGAGAGTCAATGGCCAAAGCAAGTGTAAACTTTTTTAGGAAGCGGGTGCAAGTAAAATATTCAATTATTACTGAAAGCTGACGATCACAGGTTGACAACATTCAATTAAGCTTATAGAATGTTTAAAGATGAAATAATTAACTTACACTATATGATAATGTTTTTATTTTCTTTAAGGAAATACATGACTATGCGATTCAAACATATCACATAGAACTGCCTCCGGTCCTAAATAAAGAGCATATTTTTAACTACTCCTACTCCATGGCACTACATTCCTTTGAGGGACTAGGCAGATGGCAGGATTGGGGGGCGTGTGGTCAGCATGCCGGCTCCCATGGCCGTTGTAGATGGCTTACTGAATCCAAGCTGCTACAACTTTATCAAGTAGCTCTTCAGTTTGCATCATGAGGCCGAGTGAACCCAGACCTCCCTACCTCAGAAAAATCTGAGGAGGAACTGGGGACCAACCCAGACTTGCAGATCCATAATCAGCAACACTAACCACTAGACCATGGAAACAGTGACTAGGAGAATCAAACATATCAACTGAGAACCGCCACTGGTCCTAGGTAAAAAGCTGTTTTTTTAAACAGTTGACAATATTAATAGAAGTTTGTTAAGCCCAACATATAGTCTGTGACAGCCTGAGAATGCATAGTAATTAAAATCTGTTCTGACACCCGGCAATCCAGTTTTGAATTAGAAACAGGTACACCATTGGGCCATCCAGACTAATTTTCTGCTGCTTGATGCATTTAGTGATGATGAAAAAAAATGATGTATTTAACTTAGGCAGATCAAGTCACTCCTGTTTTTGTCTAGAAGAACTCTCTGCAATGCAACATGAGTTCTAGTTATGTCATTCTGCATCTTTTCTGATATGGTCTCACACTATGGGAGATCTCATGCAAATCTTGCTATATTATAATTATTTTTATAGACTATAGCAAGACAAGTTAAAGGACAATATGCACAGAAGCACAAGCAGAAGCAATTGGCACAGGAACTAGAGCTAAAGGCATGGACAATGCACAGCCCGAATATTCGCTCACTTGTTATTTAACTTGTCGCACTATAGAAGTCATTTATTTTGCACAAAAAATACCTAGTGAGTCATCTGATCAAAGACCCATATATAAAAAAAAAAAAAAAATTATGCAAAAATACATAAGTATGAATCTAGCCTCTCAGAAGTGCCTCTTAAAAGAACAATTACAATACAACAAACTTGCATCACAAAATACATGAATGTCAAGTTGAGAGTTGAGTTTCCGGGACTCTACTGTATTAGCAGTAACTATGGTAATAGAGGGGCTGACTTGAAAATATTGGGGGAGGGAGCAAGAATTTGGATTGTTAGTACAGGTATTTCCTAGAGTTACTCATTCAAGATGTCAAGGATAATGACGTCAACTATGACACCACATCACATGTGTATACATTTCTGCATACCTATCAAGTATCAAGGATATATTTATTAATCAGTAGAATCACAAAATAAATTGAGAAATGCCATTACTTTACTAATTTACGGGCTAGAGATCATTTGGACTCACTTAAAGAAGAAAAACCTAGAAGACATAGAAAAGGTGAAAGCCACATTTCTGAAAAAAGCGTTATGCCTATCCAAGTATACGCCATCTCGCCTCACCTATGTGCTAGCAAGAGAACAATTTTTCATTGAGGAACTACGAATTGACCTATTACTACCGAACACCAGAGCCTATACGGAACTTCTGCAGGAACTCTACATGAAAAGAAATGAGATATGGCCAACTTTCTACGCAACAGACGCGATGACCCACAGGGAGTGGACTCAAGCCAGATATGACCTACGACATGTGGTCACAAGATACGCCGTACACGGATTTCATCATCGAATATGCCAGACGGAGAAGTTCCACGACCCAAACGTTGACTGCAGGTGCAAACTGTGCGGAGTAATATGTGACCGATACCACCTGCAATGGTGCAAAAAAAGGGAAAACTCTATGACAAACTTCTGTACTACATAATGCACATTGTGCGATATCCATCATATTATTATTACTTTACTAATGTTACTTGCGGTATAGTTGTTGTAAAATTGCTGTAAAATCTAACCCTAGATTAGTGGCAGTTATTTTATCAACTATAAGATTAGTAGTTTAATGGTGATTCACTGTGTTAGACCGGAGTATACCCAGATGCTCTCCTTTCCATGGGTTAATAGTTTCCGGTATTATATTTTCATGTAGCAAAGCTATACGATTGGGACCACCTATTGGCTTCTAGTAATGTCACCTACAGAACCGGGCCATGGAGAGAAAGCAAGGGCCCCAGGGACAAATTTTCCCAGGCCCCCGTCAAATATAAAATTCACCACTTAAACCCAATCTCGTCCTTTATAATGTATGTAACAAAAAGATTATGTAAAGATATTATAATATTATTATATAAGTTATGTAATGTTATGTAAGTAGCATATTACTTGAAGACATATATTTTTGTTAGTCATTAGAAAAATTAGTAATAACTTATAAAAAAAAATCCCTTTAGGCAAGCCTACAGGCTGAGGTAGATTTCAAAGTGTTTTTGGTGTAATTTACTGTCGCTGCGTAGCACTCTTCTTCTTTAGCCTTGGCTTGACAAATCCACAATAATAATTGCAAAAAAGAGGAAAGAGCACTTTTTCAAACATTCAAATCTCGCGTTAAATGAGAGCTATCGAGAAAATAGTTATTGATTTGTAGAGTACTCATCAAGAGCTTTTCAATGATACCCCACAAGACGTGGTTTCAAAAATTTCGAATATCCATCCCCCCCACCCCCACTCGTACCCCCAAAAACCCCGAATCGTTGGTGTCACTGTGACCTCCATAGGGAGTAAGCTTACTCTAATTTATTCAAACAAAGTTTCCCTCTATACTTCATAGGGGCCGAGATAAAAATGTTTTAAAAGTTCAACCCCCTCCCCCGACCATCCCCTTGGGCCAATTTTGCCCATTAACGAACTTGTCCGAACTATTGGGCCTAGAAATAACATATTAAAATTTGGTTCAAATATCTTCAAAATTACGGCCGCTAGCGTGTAAAGATATATATATATATATAAATATCACAATTTTTTTTTTGAACGGGCGGTGGTTTCGAACTCAGGGGAGTATGAAACGTAAAGATATGAAATAATTTTTCGAAAATCATGACATGGTATCCATTTCAATAGGTAGATTTTTCTTTGAAATCTACCTAAAACACAGTGGCGGACGCAGAATTTTTATCGGGGGGGGGGGGGGGATTTGAATAGGTAGAAAGACTTACATACATAATTAGTTTATAAAACTGGCCACTTAGAGTGCATATAAAGCCCCTTTTTCAAATTTCGGGGGGGGATCTATCCCCCCAATCCCCCCCTCTGCGTCCGCCACTGCTAAAACATATAAGGTGAAAAGCTTTACAGTTGTGCTCATAAGAGGTAATAATAATGTTTTTTATAAACAAATTTTTTTATAATCATAAAAACTAATCACTGTACAACTTGTGTCTTTGACTTTTCAACTAAAAATAAAAACGCTTAAATTATAGATCCAACTATGTAAAAATAGCAAAACAAAAGGAATCCTGGGGATAACTTTGCACTGGCATTTACCAATTTTTGTCTGTATGTACCAGTTTAACCTGTATGTACCAAAATTAATCTTTTGAAAATTGTTATTTCAAATGCCGAAGGTTAGTGAGGCCTACTGTTCAGTCCAAAAAGATTTCTGCTTCTACTTTAAAAAATAGCATTTTTTTCTTCAAGAATAATCAGTTTCAGATTAACTGATTAATTCCGTGTCACCGATATACGACAGGACAATGCAAATAAAAATAAGCACATAACACATAACTTGATCTGTTTATTGACTTATAATCTGTTTTATGATAGAGCAAATTTAGAAGGTAAAACATAAAATCTGGTCGGCCGGGCTGGGCCCCGGGGCTCCAGCCCCAGCTGCCCCCCGTCTCATCGGGCCTGTACAGAACATTAAGTTACTTGCACTTTCTTCCACTTCAGTCTTTTAGAACTCATGAAGTCACACTGAAAGTTGTATACGATTCATTACACATTATCAGGCATGGTTCAAATTTAGAGACATAATATTTTTTCTGTTTGAAAAATACTCACATGAGACAGAAATGGTATTTGATTTTTGTTTCTTTCTACTGAAGGAACAATCTGTTAAAATCTGCATAATTATACTACTTCCACCTTGTAGAGAAAAAGTTTTCTTGGGTAGTGACCGAACCCAGGTTTTCCATTTGGTATAATGATGCTGAGACCACTCAGTTCCTGCAGTTAGTGCAGTCTGTGCCCAAGGTTGCAGGTTCGATCCCAGCCCAGGTCGATGGCATTTATGTGTGCAAAAATCTGACAGGCCCATGTCAGTAGATTTACTGGCATGTAAAAGAACTCCTGTGGGACAAAATTCCACCACACTGGCGACGGTCACAGGCCTAAATTGCAGTACATCCCCATCATTAAATAACGATACATAATAACAACCAACCACTCAGTTCTCAAGAAGGGTTTGAAGTACAGTATATGCATTTCATTTTTAATTTCATTTATTTTTCCAAAGTAATAAGATACAGATGGCATCGCCAAAGAGAAAATAATTTTTTTATTATTTATTTGGGGTACATATAATCAAAAACATGGATATACAGCGCAACAATTGCCTGCCTCTAATACATAATATATACATTTGTTAGAACTTTAGGTACACTGCAAAGAGTTAGTTACTCTGTTTAATATAGTACCTCATTGACCTAAATGCCTGTATAATGGGATATTGGAAGGTAGTGCGAATATCACTCTATCCTATTAATTTTTTTAATATTCATTAATATTTATTCCAAGTCTCTTCACAAGTTCACTCCCATAACACCCGTTATAAAAACAAATTATCCATAACCACTCATAAAACAACTTTGTTTGCTGAGAGTTTTCGCTACAACAGTATCACATTATATAACTGCTTACCAGATACACTCAAGGAAATTTCTAATTACAATGTGTTCAAAAATAAACTAAGTCACTTTATGTATAAACACTGCTTTTATAGTATTGTAGAGTTTACTGAAACCTGTGGAAAAGATAGGGAACGTAAAGGTAACATATGAATGTATACATTTCTACATTTCTAGTAATGGTACAGTGAATATATAGGGCAACAAAATTTTAATAACAACATGTTCAATGTAAATTTCTAATCACGATGAGTGTAAAGTGAATTGTAAACAAAGGGGGTGAAATTTAGTATATTTAGTAGAATGTTATTGTCTATTATTGATACTGTTACACATTTGTATTTTAATTGTATTATTATAATTTTGTAATTTTGTATTGACGTGTCCATTATCTTGTATAAGATAGAAAGGATGAATAAATTTGAATTGATTGAATTGAATAGAAGACCTATTTAATTAGATATTTTAAAATTTCTTTTTTTAACAGTTGTTTTCTTTCCTGATTTGTTTTGAGTGTCCAGGTAGCACAGCAGTCAGTAGCTAAATGCTAATGCTGTTTTCTCTAGGTCAGAAAATACTCTGAAATCATTGGGACATAACCTTTAGAATGAAAACACTTAAGAAAAAACTGGGCCTAAGTTTCTTAAATACGTTAACTTAATCATTCTTGCTTTCAAGATGAATGAATATGTTTTGCTTATTCCACTTCACTGTGTTATATAATAATAATAATAATGATAATAACAACAACAACAGGCCTAAAAATAATAGTAATTTATAATTATATTTTATCCAGATATCGCATTATACAGGCGAGTCAATTTATAAAATATTTATAAATATTAATTAATAAAATCTTTTAGGAGCATCACAAACAGTATGGTTAGCATTTAAAAAAATAAAATTATGCATTTCATAGGAAATTATAGGAATAGTGAAGGAGAGTGCGACAGGGACTTTTTTCTCTTTAATTACAAACTATGTTTTTTTAAAGTTTTAAGCTTGAAACTTATTAGGGAAGACATTACAAGTTATCTTACTGTAGTCAAACATCACAACATTCTTTTCAAGGATGTCATGAAAGTATAACCATTCCAAAATGAAATGTAACTTACCGTATTTTACGGACCATAAGACACACTTTTTTACTTTGAAAACAGAGCCTTGAAAGTTGGGTGCATCTAATGGTCCGAAAAAAAAAATAAAAAAAATAAATAAATAAATAAATAAATAAATAAATAATAAATATTGCCAGAAGACCATAGTTATAAACAAGGTGTTATAAACGATAAGATAGTTACAAATTTTTGCACAGATTGTACATCAGTGTACTTGTCACAATCGTAAAATGAGGGTAGCTGGAGTCCATGTATACAATGCAAAAAGAAATGAATGTTGAGTTCTCTTATATGAAAGGAGTTACCTCCGTCGGGTGGTTTAAATAAAGGCAATGACCTCTAAACAGCCTTGTCCCATTACACTTACCGTATGGTGAATTTAGGATTAGAGGGTGTAAAAGTATTTTCAGTCTTCAATGAGAAATCAGTTCGGTAGTTAAAATTTATGCGATGCCACCTGTACAGAAGAGATTTTCGCAGGTTTTAAGTTAGAAGTCATTTACACTGATCCCATTGTACAAGTTATAATTTGTTTATGCAATGAAGTATATATTTCCCTTTAAAATTTGTCGTTTAGAATTACATTACATTTCTTTTCCTTTATATCTCCATCCTAAAATCAAGCTGTGTCTTATGGTCCGGAGCATCTTATAGTCCGTAAAATACGGTACAATATTAGCACCATATTTTTAAAACCAGTTCTTAAAACAGGAGAAGCTGACTGTACAATAATACTAACATGAAAAAGTTCACATAGTTTTTCGTGTATAGGGTTGCCATATAATTTGTATAGGGTTGCCATTACAAGTTTTGATACGTTTGACTGATTTAAATTCCCGCCAAACTCAAGTTTGTACAGCTACTGGCACAATGCCAATGTTGATACAAAATTTTCTTATATTAGTAATCAGTGTCAAACTGAAGAAAAAACAGGTTAACATTGGAATTACGAAATGCAATTCTCTGAAAACATTACAACATGAACACATAAGTTGCAGAGCATGTTCTCTCTTCTTCATGCCTCTCAGAAATACGACTGGTACAAGCAACACCTTTGGTAATGTGCATGCCTCTCCGTATACTGCCAATTTCACATCATGTAACGAGGCCTCAGAAGGTGAAGGGTCTACTGAGAAGTGAAGGATGAGCCATACAATTGGATTCTAGTGGTTAGGGCTGGAACTATGCAGACCCCATAAAATAATCCGGCTGTACAGAAAAAATTAATGAATTACTGTTTCTTGGGTTGAAAGCAAAGTCTGAAGATACAATGTCTATGCTGTTCTTAAGGACTGCGGCCATGCTCCCTCCATCCTCAGGGATACTGAAGAGTCGAGTCATCATGAGGAAAGATTTATACACTGGTTTTAGTTGGGAGTTGACATGATGCTACGACCCATACATTATATAACTTATAATATGACTAGGAGATTTGAAAACTTTTGGTGCTCTTTGAATGTAGTTCTTTAATCTAGCATTTCTCAAAATTCAAATAAAGGTTCTAACACTTTAAGAATATCCTCTCCTGACTTCCATATATGCACCTCAGCTTTCAGCCGTATGTTTTTCTCAGTCTGAAGTTCCTGAATGCATTTAGACAGAGGATATTTTTCACGGGCAAATGCTAGATCTTTCTCCGACAGCCTAAGGCAAGGACACAGGTCATTCTTTCCATCTCCAGCATATGCAATTCTTGAGAAACTGACTCCTTCAGCAGCACGTTCCTCAATATATGAGCTCAGAATATGTCCTTTGCACAAGTTTTTGGAACTTAGACTGCACCAATCCTGGACATGGTACATCTGCAAGAACAAGTGACCATCTTTGTCAAAATGAGCTGGATTTGTAAAGATACGATGTACAGTGTCTGCAAGCTGAGCTGATTTTAACCAGTCATTTATGAATACAGAGTTAGAGTCAGATATGATCACCACCTCAGAACCACTTTGCTTGAGTCTGCGCAAGAGAACATCCATGCCTGGAGTGACTGGTATCTGTGATATAACATCATGAATCTGCTCAGGTGTCATCTTGTTTTTGTGCAGAAGATGAAACACTTCCTGCATGAATGATGTCCAACCTTCTGAACGACATAATTTTTTCACTTCATCTTTTGCAAGAAGTTTCTTGACAACCACATCAGTGTTGTCATTGACAATCGTATGGTCAAAATCGAAAGCCATCAGTAGCTTCTTTGACATCTGCAAAAGGAAGAAATCTATCAACTTCAAACTATGTAAGATATTATTGAATTGCTGTGATAGACATTTGAGATGAAAAGAAAATTTAAACCATCTTTAACATCATGCCCACTTTCTTAGTTAGGAAATCAGGTAGGCTACTTGGTGAGCATTGAACACGGACTCAAAGGTTGCCATTTCTCATCTACCACAGTGATCCAGTAATAACTACTGTTACAGATACTTTTGCTCTAGAAAGCACTGTTAGTACAGTGAGTCCCACGCAAGAGTTGGCCAATGACATGGGTTTCTGCATCAGGGTTGTTATGAAAAAAGCCGGCCTGATTTTAACCGACCGGTTTTAACCGGTTTTATCCACTTGAAAAAAGCCAGGCAATTTTATCCGGATAAAATCAAATTGAATAAAAATAATGGAAGTTTCTTTCATGTTTTTATTTCCAAACATCATAAATTTAAGTTACAAACTCAGAACCTGTAGTAGGCATACTTAGGACTACTGAGTGCAAATGCAGAGCTACCAGTTTTATCCACTTGAAAAAAGCCAGGCCGGATAAAATCAAATTGAATAAAAATAATTGAAGTTTCTTACATGCTTTTATTTCCAAACATCACAAATTTAAAAGTTTCAAGCTCAGAACCTGTAGTAGGCATACTTAGGACTACTGAGTGCAAATGCAGAGCTACCAGTTTTATCCACTTGAAAAAAGCCAGGCCGGATAAAATCAAATTGAATAAAAATAATTCACGTTTCTTTCATGTTTTTATTTCCAAACATCACAAATTTAAAAGTTACAAGCTCAGAACCTGTAGTAGGCCTACTTAGGCCTACTGAGTGCAAATGAAGAGCTACTAGTTTTATCCACTTGAAAAAAGCCAGGCCGGATAAAATCAAATTGAATAAAAATAATTGAAGTTTCTTACATGCTTTTATTTCCAAACATCACAAATTTAAAAGTTACAAGCTCAGAACCTGTAGTAGGCCTACTTAGGCCTACTGAGTGCAAATGCAGAGCTACCAGTTTTATCCACTTGAAAAATGCCAGGCATTTTATCCGGCTAAAATCAAATTGAATAAAAACAATTGAAGTTCCTTTCATATTTAAATTTCCAAAGATCACAAATTTAAAAGTTACAAGCTCAGAACCTGTAGTAGGCCTACTTAGGCCTACTGAGTGCAAATGCAGAGCTACCAGTCTTACCCACTTGAAAAATGCCAGGCATTTTATCTGGCTAAAATCAAATTGAATAAAAACAATTGAAGTTCCTTTCATGTTTAAATTTCCAAAGATCACAAATTTAAAAGTTACAAGCTCAGAACCTGTAGTAGGCCTACTGAGTGCAAATGCAGAGCTACCAGTCTTACCCACTTGAAAAATGCCAGGCATTTTATCTGGATAAAATCAAATTGAGTAAAAATAATTGAAGTTTCTTTCATGTTCTTATTTCCAAACATCACAAATTTAAAAGATACAAGCTCAGAACCTGTAGTAGGCCTACTTAGGCCTACTGAGTGCAAATGCAGAGCTACCAGTTTTATCCACTTGAAAAAAGCCAGGCATTTTATCCGGCTAAAATCAAATTGAATAAAAACAATTGAAGTTCCTTTCATGTTTAAATTTCCAAAGATCACAAATTTAAAAGTTACAAGCTCAGAACCTGTAGTAGGCCTACTTAGGCCTACTGAGTGCAAATGCAGAGCTACCAGTCTTATCCACTTGAAAAATGCCAGGCCTTTTATCTGGATAAAATCAAATTGAGAAAAATAATTGAAGTTTCTTTCATGTTCTTATTTCCAAACATCACAAATTTAAAAGATACAAGCTCAGAAACCTAAAATTGTATTTAGTGTAATTTAATACAGTGAGTCTCATGCAAGAGTTGGCCAATGACACGGGTTTCTGCGTCGCGGCGGGCACAGCAAATAAAGCCGCGATCGGTGTAATGATTCAGGTTCTCACATTTACAGTTAAAATTACAATGAAAATAACCACGTACCTCATCACAAGAGATGTTAAAAATGTTCTGCTCTTGCATCCACACAATACTGGCACCATTTTAGGAAATGTTCTTTTACGCGCATTAAGTTCAGCTTCCGAAATAGAGTTAATTTTTCTTGTTGAAGTTTCCCCATAAATAATAGTCATATGCTGTTAGAAGAACTTAAAAACAATATCACAAGAGAAATTAACTCTGTCTCGGAAACTGAAATTATGCACGTGAAAGAAAATTTCCTGAAAAGGTGCCAGTATTGTGGGATGCAAGAGAAGAACATTTCCAGCAGCCCTTGTGATAAGGTATGTGGTTATTTTCATTGTAATTTTAACTGTAAATATGAGAACCTGAATCATTACACCAATCGCGGCTTTATTTGTGTAAATATTTCACCCAATCGCTCGGGAGTTGGAGCTGTGCCCGCCGCTTCGCAGAATCCCACGTCATTGGCCAACTCTTGCGTGGGACTCACTGTACCACTTCACTGTGTAATTCCCAGCAATAGTTAATTACCGTATTTACTCCAATATAATGCACCCTCGAATTTAATGCGCACCCTGATTTTGAAACTTAAAATCATAAAAAAAGAGTTTGTTAGCGAATGTAATGCGCATCAATAGGATATTTTATTTGGAATTTTGTCTTAGTATTTATAGAATAATGAACCAACTCATAAACATTTACAGTTAACTGCCAGTTTTAGGCCTACAAGTAGACCTATAGGCATGGCTCATCAATATTCACTTTAGTGTTCATCACTGGAATCCTCGGAGGTGCTTATTTTTATTGCTAAATGGACAAACAAAATGTTAAATGCATGTTTCACAATAAAAGCTGATACCACTCTTAAATGAGTTTAAAATCGACAATGCACAATATTCCACATTTGCACTATAGAACTGACAAAAACTATTTTTTCATTATGTTTCAGAAATTAAATTTCATATGGTGTAGGCTAACGATAAAATGAACGAAGTCGAGAATTATACCAGTGCCTTGTTATGTAGATCAATATTACCTCCGACCTACGAAACGGATTTGTACTAGAATTTAACGCGCACCTCAGTATTGAAATCTACAAATGGACAAAAATAGGGCACGTTATATTCAAGTAAATATGGTAAATTCACCATTCATCATAAGACTCTTGCATATTTGCTTTATTCTGCCTGTTGATGTATACAAGCTTCTGGGCTTTTTCATTGCCTAGTCTGTTTCTCAATTTTGTTTGTATTAACCCAAATAAAGAAAATACTCTTTCGATTGATGCAGAACTGGCTGGCATACGATGTAAAGATTCTATGGCTTGACAAAATTCCAGCGATATGTGATTACGCTTCAGATTTGTGTAATTGTTGGAGAAATAAGTATAAAAAATCCCTTTAGGTAGGCCTACAGGGCACAGGCTGAGGTAGATTTCATAGTGCTTTTTAAGAATTTATTGGGGTAAGTGTAGAATAAAAACTGAAATATTTTTTTTATAAAAAGAGAGTTGTTAATTATGTATTAATTGATATCATTTATTATTTCATTTTTAATTTGGCCAAGGATTATTGTTCTAAAGATATTTAACTATTATTTTTAATATTTCAAACTTTATTTCATTGGTAATTTTAGCCTCAGTTGGTCCTCATGAATTCATTTCGGCATGCCTATTGGCTGAGGTATATTTTAAAGTGTTTTTGACTTTCAAAAATTCAAATCTCTCCTTATATGAGCGCTATTGAGAAACTAGTTGTTGATTTAGAGATTACTCATCAAGAGCTTTTCAACGATACCCCACAAACATGGTTTTAAAAATTTTTAATTTCCACCCTCACCCCCACAACCACTGAATCATTGGTGTCTAATTTATGCATAGGCTACTAAGTTTCCCTCTAAACCCCATAGGGCCCTAAATATAATTTTTTCAAAATTTCAACCCGCTCCCACCTCCCCCAACCAGGAAAAATTGATTTTAGCCGGCTAAATTTGATTTTAGCCGGCTAAAATTGAAAAAAACCGCTGGTCAGGTCTTTTTCAATTTTAGCCGGCTTTTTTACAACCCTGTTCTGCATAGCTGCAGACACAGCTCCAACTCCTGGGCGATCGGGTGAAATATCTACGCTAATAAAGCCGCGATCGGTGTAACGATTCAGGTTCTCACATTTACAGTTAAAAGTACAATGAAAATAACCATATACCTCATCACAAGAGATGTTAGAAATGTTCTCCTCTTGAATGCGCACAACACTGGCACCTTTTTAGAGAATTTTCTTCCAGGTGCGTAAGTTCAGCTTCCGAGATAGAGTTAATTTCTCTTGTGATACTGTCTTTAAGTTCTTCTAACAATAGCTTATGTGACTATTATTTATGGGGAACTTGAAAAATAAATTGTATAGGTCAATTCCCCACACATCAGAACATTAGAAGAGAAATTAACCCTATCTCGGAAACTGAACTTACGCGCGTGAAAGACAATTTTCTAAAAAAGGCGCCAGTGTTGTGTGTATGCAAGAGGAGAACATTTCTAACATCTCTTGTGATGAGGTACGTGGTTATTTTCATTGTAATTTTAACTGTAAATGTGAAAACCTGAATCATTACACCGATCGCGGCTTTATTAGCATAGATATTTCACCCGATCGCTCGGGAGTTGGAGCTGTGCCCGCCGCGACACAGAAACCCACGTCATTGGCCAACTCTTGCGTGGGACTCACTGTAGTTCTTGATTACATTTAAGTAATTTCATGTATTCATCTATATCAGGAGCTCCCATCCTTTTAAGTGTCAACGCCTCCTTGAAATATTTTTGTCTTGGGTTATCCCTATAACACTTTTGAATAATTCAGAATATTTAAGCTATTAAATTTATCTAACAAAAAGTTCCATGCTTGCCTGTTAAGTTCTATATAACGGTCTTACATCGTAAATAACTATTATATACCTCTAAAAGATCTTAGTGTACCCCTGGTATACTAAACTGGTAGCCGATGTTACTAACCCAATGAGTGCACATAATTTTGACAAATTCCAAAGTAATTTCTAAACAGGAGACTTTTATATAATTGCCCACATGTGTCTATAGGAAGTTTCACTGTAGAATAAATATTGCACTATGCATAACATAAAACAAAAGACTTTCTCTCCTCTAAGAAAGATTTTGATATACAGGGCCGTGGAAAGAAAGCAAGGGCCCCAGGGACAAATTTTCCCAGGCCCCCGTCAAATATTAAATTCTCTACCCAATTTGCTGTTTATGATGAACGCATCAAAAAGATTGTGTAATGATATTACCGTACATAATTATTAAGTGCCAGAATGATACCAGTACTTTATGAGATTGCTTGGTAGGCAGGAAAATATCTGTCCGTCTGACTGTCTGTCCGTGTATCTGTAAGCGCGATAACTCAAATACGCTTTATCGGATTTTCATAAAACTTGGTATACCATTTAAAACGCCCATGGGACGAAGCCTAATGATTTTGGACCAAATCGGTTAACTGGTGCCGGGCACGAAATGGAAAAATACATTAAAAGGTTCTGATTAGGAACAATTTTATCTGAACCAGTTTAATCTTTTAAAAATTATGATTTTGAATGCCGAACGTTAGTGAGGCTTACTGTTGAGTCCAAAAGGATTTCTGCTTCTATTTTTAAAAAATAGCAATTTTTCTTCAAGAATAATCCATTTCAGATTAACTGATTAATTCTGTGTCACCGTTATACGACAGGACAATGCAGATAAAGTAAACACATAAAACATAACTTAAGATGTATATTGACTTATAACCAATTTTATTTTAGAGTAAATTTAGAAAGTAAAAATATAACCTGGTTGGCCGGGCCCCAAATTGGGGCCCGGGCCCAGGGGCTGCAGCCCCGGTTGCCCTTCTCTCTCGTCGGCCCTGTTTATATATATATATACACATATATATACAGTTAAATTGTTTAGGATTTGCCGATGATCTAGCACTTCTGGCCAATGATATTCAGGAAGTAAAACGACAAATTACATCTCTGCAAGAAATAGCCCAAAATATTGGTTTAAAAATTTCATTTGAAAAAACAGAAATTATTCTAATTCAAATGCTGCTCGCAAACAAAATAGAGGTGGGAGGCCAAGAAATAAAAATTGTAGAAAATTTTAAACATTTAGGTGAAATAATCACATACAACATGAACCAGAAACCAGCATGGCAAAATAGAATAGATAAACTGGTTAGAGCACAGCATGTTACCAAGAACACATGCATAAAAAGTGCCTCTCAATAGCAACCAACCTGAAACATCATAAAACAATCACTCAACTGAAAATCACGTATGCGTGTGAAACACTATTCAAAATAACTAACACAGTTGCAATAGATAGAGTGCTAGTACTATACTCAAGGTACTCAAGGTAGAAATTACCTAGTAAATGGAGTCTGGAGACTAGCTTCTAATGAAACAGTATATAAAGAAATAGAAGCAGTGACAAGTACAATGAAAAAAAAAAACGAATATCGTTTTTGGGACATATATTACGGACACCAGAAAATAGAATTAGCAGAAAAATAATAGAAACATAATGGAAAAGTAAGAGTAAGAAAAATATAAAATGGATTACAGAACTTAAGGAAGATATGGAAGAGCTACGTAATACAATAGAGGATTTAATATACAAGACAGACACACTCAAGATATTGAAAGACAAACACACTACACTACAGATGAAAAGCAACAAACAGAGAATAGGAAGAGTAGTTCCAGAAGCAGAAAGAAAACTGCGGTCAGAAAGGCTGACAAAAAGAAGAAAAACCTCAACCAGAAACCTGACTAAAGTTGTCCTATGAAGGCCAAAAAATTAAAATTAAAATTAAATATACTGTATATATACCGTTACCCTGATTTTAGCTCTTGTACCACTCACAACATGACAATTAATTCTCTATCTTAAACATTAACTTCAATATTTTCTCATCTCTAATCCAAGCTCTTGGAACACTCAAATGACTTTCTCTACAGGAAATATGGCAATTTTTACTTCCTCTGCCCGTACCATAGGTACTGTAGGTAGAGGAAGTATTGTTTTCGACCCCCAAATTCGAAGTTGATTTTATAACATATATACACGTTTCAAGGCCCCCTGAATCCAAAAATACTATTTTTGGAAACATGTCTGTGTGTCAGAGTGTGTGTGTGTGTGTCTGTGTGGAATATCTGTGAACAAGCTAGCTCCAAAACGGAAAATCACATGAAAAAAATTTCGTATTTGAGTCAGGTACCTTCCGAAGATGTGAGCTGAAGATTGGCGACAAGTTTCTCTTATTTTTAAGGGGACTTTGCATGAAGAATTTTTCGTTTTTCGCGATTTTCTCGAAAACGGCTCTAACGATTTTCTTTAAATTTTGCAAATGGATATCACATACTAAGAGCTAAAACTTTTATTTGAAACATTTTTTCGAAAAAATTCTCTGAAGGGTAGTTATAAGCCACCCACTGTGAATACACGCTCTTTGCAATACGGTCTCAATATGTAACGGAAAGTCGTACGAAAACAAAATTTTGTATTTGGATTAGGTACCTTCTGAGGCTGTGACACGAAGAGTGGCGACAACTTTCCCTTACTTTTAAGGGGACTTTACAGGAATAAATTTTCGTTTGTCACGATTTTCTCAAAAACGGCTCGAACGATTTCCTTTAAATTTTGTACACGGAGTGCTTATACCAAGAGCTAAAACTTTTCTCAAAAAAATTTTCTGAAGGGTGGTTGTAAACTACGTGAAGTACGTGAGGTGAGAAAGATGTATTGTTGGCCATGCTTACAGTAAAGAAATATCTGAGGGGAATATTCGATAAATTTCAGAAATTATTCTGAATGGCGGAAAGTTCAATAAATGTTTGCAGTCACTTGTTTTTTCTTCTTTTTTTTTTTTTTAGTTTGTCCATAGCCTGTGTTTTTAGTCGCAACATTCAAATGAGGGGCTATAAGGTACAGCATAATTAGCGTAAAATTGTGTCTTGCGATTCTGTACAAAGATATAGCCTATGAATACTGCTAACTTTTATTTGGGCAGAGTAAGTTATGTGACTTTCACATCAGATACCTACACATACATACATATGAAGCATGGCACCTACAGTCAACATCAATCACAAACCTTCCTACAACTCATAATGATACATATATATAGTTTCATAATTTACATAATTAAACAGTTCCACTGATGGCTTGGTAATCAACCAAATGACTATTAATTAAATATTTTAGTTTGCAAGAGAAAACAACCGGGCCAAATAGGTGTCTCAAAAGAATTTTTCAGGATGGTGAATTATTTAATACAAATCCGGGATGTCTGGTAACCCTGCTACAAAAGGCTGTTAAAGACTCATGACTGAGTGTGTAGCTCATGACATGGCATCGTTCGCAGCACTTGCTACAATGTTGACCACATTCTCATGGCAATAAAAGTTGTGCTTAAGTGTTACACAAGAGCTAGAATCAGAAATTATAAAATAGCAAAATCTTTCTTAATGTATAGAAAGTCACATGAGTGTTACAAGAGATACAGTCAGAAGCGAGAAAATAGCAAAACCTTTCTTAGGATAGAGAAAATAGCATAACACCTGCTTGAGAAAGCAATGTATGTGCTTAGAGTACAAAAACAAAAAATAAGAACATTCAAGTCTGGCATGATTAATTAAACAACATTAAAAACATTCCTCTCTCGATTATGATGGTTCACTCATGCTCTTCTATCTGCGGATAGTGGAAGTACAAACAGACCACTACAGTAGGCCTACCGATAACACATAACGTGACAGTGAGTTAACGCTATTAAAAAAAATTACATATTAAAATAGCTTTACTTATAAGCCTTTGACTTTTACTCTTTTGGGATCATATGGAAAATAAGTAGATAAAATATTAGAATTCTGGAGCAAAATTAAAATTCCGTGGCCACAATTTTACTTAAAAATTCCTGTGATAACATTTACTGCATCTTCTAAACTGACAGGGTAGACACACTTTAAATAGCAGCGAAAATAACGCTGGTAAAATTTATAGAACCTGTGTTCAGCCTTCTTTCAAGGAGAAAAAAAAAATTATGCACCAAATAATTTTTAATAATTATCATGAAAAGATGTAGGTACCTACGTTTAACAGTGCCAGAATTCTCTTAACAGCTATTCTTTAGATATCTTGCGCCATTATACTCCAGATTCCTGAACGTAAATAACTAATCTTGTAATCTAAATGTCAACATGCCAAACGCAAGTGTCAGTGTCAAAACAAGGGTGATCATTGAAGTGTTTCTGAGGGGGAGGGGTAAATAGCCAACATTCCACGAATAATCGTCATGTTTTCTCTATAGAATTTATGAATTATGTAGCAATTTCATACAGATAATTCAGTATTGTATTAATTATTCATTTAAAATAAGTTAATAAATAACTTTAAATAATTAAATGCTTATAATTATTACGCAAAAGACCACCGAAAATGCTACTGGAATGTTGGCCACAGCCTTTACAGGTTAGAAAACAAAAACTGTGACATATCTAACTATTTTCATGTACTAGCTTGTTGAATTATAGAATTTAAAGTTACGCGATATTAAAAGCATTACACAACAAATATGTTATTATAAAAAATTGAGATATATATCCAAATATTGCATTCTTCTGATATCTACATCCTTTCTCCTGTTGGCTGCAATGACAGAGAACCAGTAGGGAACGCGTCCAAGCGCCAGCCGCCATTTTTAAAAGGCACGTTGAAACCATCGAAGGTTTTCGACTTCTGCGTATGTTAAATACTTCTTTTCTGTTTTTTCAATTTCTGACAACTTTTAGTTATATGTGGAAGAATGGATGTAAAACATGTGCCACAGGATCTAATGACGAAGCATTGGAATGTCCGACGTGATATTTACAAAACGAGAATAAGCGTTCTGCTAAAAGGAAATGAAAGTTTTCTGCACGGCTACCGTAAATCAGTAGAAGAGACAATCCAGTTCGCTCGAATGGAAGGTAATCTTCATCACATGTTGTAACAGTGTTAGCAATTGCTTGTTCGTATTCTTAAAATGATTACCATTGCCTTTGATATGCTTATCAAAATACATAAATTCCATCTCTTCCAGGTCATGTTAACCTACAGAAGTAAGTTATCCCCGTAGAGAAAGAGTCGTCCTGATCCGAAAGGCCTAACAGTAATAGCTTTAATAGTGCATTTTATGTTTTAGGTGAGATTTAATCCACAGAAGTGGAACCAGTTGCAGTAAACTACTCTTCCTCCCAAAAAGAATTTAAAAAAATTCCCTACTCTATATTGACTGGCAATATTTATTCACAGGAAAAAGGTTGAAAGAGCCTATTTTAGGTTATATCCTGTACAATCTTTAGAAACCATATAGACCCTCTAGTTAAAGATGTTTCCTTTGCAAAATGGGTGAAATACAATAAAAAATCAGAAAAGATATAACTTTTAAAACCTCAAACGTAGCATATAAGCTACAAGATCAAACTGCTGGAACGCAGGAATGCCATTGATAAGTTAATATCACTTTTGTTAACCTGTTACTTACCTATCGTTATTTAATTATGAGTGAATAGCACACAATGTGCAAATTGTTTGTAATGGTCTGAGAGTAGCTTTGTGAACGTAACCATACGATTGCTGCCATTGATGTTGGCATGATGACCACTTGCCCTCCCAAATCTTGTACACATCATTATCATCTTCATCTAAAATATACTTCAACACAGTAGGCCTATATTAGGAATCTGCATCAGAACGAAACTCCAAAATTATATAGGATGATGATAAATGCACACAATGTGCATTAGTGCAACTCTCCTAGTCTTCAGCACAGTAGCTGGTCAGGGATGATCCTGTGATTCTGCAAACCTTTGCATGATATCAGTCACACATCTCCATGCACTGTTCACACACAGAATCTTCCCTTGGGTTGTGATATGATTTGTTCATGCACAGCTTGCTGGACGTCTTATGCAGCAAATCTTGTAATTATAAGATTGTAGCTTGTAATCTGCTTCTCTTCACTGATCCGTCATTATGCAAATTGGACCAATCTCAGATTCCTTCCGTATACGGTCTCTTAGGGCTTCTCTTACAGGAGTAGATATCAACATCGTAGGTCATTGATGAGGAAAGTTTCCTTGGCCAAAGCAGTTGTTTCTTCGTCAGCTTATCCCAGATGAGCTCGAGAACATATGAGGAGAGGACCTTCACTTTAAAGAGCTTCAGCACTGTCTTGACTGATATTCTGAAATCCAAAATTATAGGATGTTTTAAAACAAAAATACAAAACTATCAAATATTGTAATTTTGTTATAGGCTACTTACTCATAACATTTAAATATGCTTAATTCACCAAATTTGTACTTTTAGACATCTCATATAATAAAAAACGAAACGGGGAGAACAAAGGGAAACAATGATTGTACATCATTAATATACCAAGACATAAAACTAGATAATTTATCAGACATTTCAAATGCTTTTAATAGCCACTTTATAAATATTGCAGAGAAATGTATTCCTACAAATAATATTAGCATTAAGGCAGTAGACCTACTAACAAAATCTGCAGTTTGGAACCATAGATTTCAATTGAACCTGACTTCCCACATAGAAATTGAAAATATAATCAAGTCTCTCAAAAGTAAAAGCTTGTCTGGATGGGATGAGATAAGTAATAAGTTATTAAAAAGCTGCTCATCGGAACTCAGTAAACCTCTTAGTCACATATGCAATTGTTCATTAGAAAATGGAATATTTCCAGAAAGACTGAAGCAGGCTATTGTTAAGCCCGTCTTTAAAAAAAGGTGACAAAAATCTACCATCAAATTACAGACCTATATCGCTCTTAACCTCATTTTCAAAAGTTTTTGAAAAAGTCATGTACAACCGCATAATACACTATCTTAATTTGAATGACATTCTTACTTCATCTCAGTTTGGATTTAGAAGTGGCATGTCCACTGAGAATGCTACATTTCAACTTACTACAGAAATACTGGAAGCGTTAGATAAAAAGAAATATGCTCTGGGAATTTTCTGCGACTTAGCTAAAGCGTTTGACTGTATAAATCATGAAATATTACTTCAAAAATTGGATCATTATGGGTTCGATAATTTAACACTTAAGTGGTTCAAATCATATCTTTCTGATAGAACTCAAAAGGTAATAATAAATGGAAATGAATCTAACTTAGGGGTTGTTAAGAATGGGGTACCTCAGGGATCAATACTAGGACCTTTGCTCTTTTTAATTTTCATTAATGACTTGCCCTATAACTTAAGTGACGAATCAAAGGTATTGCAGATGATACTAGTGTACTTATAACAGGAACGTCACAAGAACATTTATCAAGAATAGCTACAAAGGCTTTTCACGAGTTAAACACATGGTTTCTAGCTAATAAAATGACACTTAATATTGATAAGACCCATTTTATACAATTTAGGACAAAAAACAGATGTATCTCAAATCTTGAAATTAATTATGGAACACAAATCATACAAGAAATTAGCAATGTAAAATTTTTAGGACTGCAAATTGACCAAAATCTTGACTGGAAGACACACATAGAAATGTTAAGTCCAAAACTGAGTTCAGCGTGCTTTGCTTTAAGAATTTTGAATAATATATTAAAACAGGATGCATTACATATGGTTTATTTTGCATATTTTCACTCGGTAATGAGGTACGGGATCATATTCTGGGGCAACTCTTCCCATAGGGAGAAAATATTTAGATTACAAAAGCGGGCAATAAGAATAATATGTGGAAAGAAAAAAAGGGAATCTTGTAAACCGCTATTTGAAAAATTAAAAGTCCTCACTCTTACAGGGGAATATATATACTCTGTTATGTGTTATGTAGTGAATAATATTGATAAATTTCAAACTTATTTTAGTGTACATGGACGTACTACCAGAAACATGAATGATCTACACAGACCAAATAACTCGTTAAAACTCTTTCAGAAGGGTGCTTATTATTCTGCAGTACAGATATATAACAAGCTTCCAAACAACATTAAATTATTATGTATTCAAAGAAAGAGCAAACCTTTCAAAACTGCTGTCAAGGAATTTTTAATAACTCACACCTTCTACAATTTGGAGGAATATTTCCAGCTTGGATAAATTTGGCAGCTTGCAGTTTCTGTAGGCCTATATTATTGTTATAACATGCATGTATTTTTTGATCTGACGTGTTCTATATCCTTGAGCCCCGCTCAACACAGGATCTACAGGACGAGATATCTACGTCTACATCTACATACATCTACATAGTAAATCATTGGGAAATACATTTTGCCCAGAAATGTACTGAATAATCAATCAATTTTAAAAGTGGAAGTAGCATAAACTTCCTTTGCATGAGTTGTGTTGCCACAATTAAAATCCAATTTTCAAATTGACAGCTCATGAAACTTCCATATGAGAGACTGTTTGTGTTTCAGACTCCAAGAAACAGAAGCTGTTGAGTATCATAGCAGATGAAAACCAGAAGAAAGAAAACCTTGAAGTGAAGAATAACCAGCTTCAAGCACATAAGCAGCTGAGTAAAGAGCAAATGAAGGCACTGGAAGAATCTATATTGAAAGTAAGGAAAGAAAAGGCTGCAGCTTCTGAAGAAAACAGTTGCTTGCTTGTACAACAAAAAGAAGCAAAGAAGTGTAAGTATACACTTTCCATTAATACTTGTAATCCTGTATTTTTAAAAGCAGCATGCTGTTCTAAATAGTGTAGCATCAATTCAAGTGCACTAACAGCATCTGTCAAGGTATCTTCTTCACTTTCCTCGAGATTAACTTGATCATCATTCTTGACAATAAAAACAATGTCAACATTGCTTAACTCTTGATGACTGTTGTTGTTGCTTGCAATCCATTCTTGGGGGCAGTTTTCCTCTGCTTCTTCATATCTAGGGATCAGTTGGACAAGTTGAAGTAGGTCTTCCTTTTGTACCTGAACTGGTAGATTAGTTTCGTCAAATTGAAAACTTGGACACAGGCAGTGGTGGCTCATGAAATTTTGAGCTAGCGTGCTAAAAAATAAAAAGTAGGCTGATGGACTAGATCTTTTATGCCATCTCTTGACCAGAAGTCCTGCCAGTCATGACATCCATAGCCGGATGCCTAAGTCAGCAAGATGTGTCTGCCCTGAAAACTGGCATACAAATAAATTATCGCTTCTTGAAATGATAATATTGCAATATGCTAATCAATTCCTCTAAGCAGAGCAAGAAGAAATAATTTCACTGTAGTTCAAGTATTGCTGTCCCTAAACTTTTAATTTGAAGTTTTTCTTTGAAAGATGATGATTAATGAAGAAAATGGCTGCATAATTTACCCAGTGGAACTTGTCCCATTGTTGAGCCACACAATTCAATTGTGTACATGACATAATTGCAATTTATATAGTTGTTCAATCGTTTATGCATTCCAGTGAAGGAGAAGTCACAAGCTGAGATGATCAAAACGGATAAAATACACCGGAATGCAATTGGATACTATAAGAATAAATTGGGTCTGCGTGTTCAGATTGATGAAGACAAGGGTATTGTGGTGCAGTTCACAAAAATACCAGCATCTAAGAACACTGTGTGCTCAGCAAAACTGACATACTCTGATGAGAGATGGAAATGTGAGTATACAATATTAAAATACCGTACCAAATAGAGCTCTTCCACTGTAGTTTGCTTTCTTCTCGATTGTTGTAAAACCCTTCCTGTAACTGAAGTATTAACATCTTTACTGCCACCCTTCTAGTGACCTCAGCTCAGCCATTTTTAGAGAGACTAAATGATTAGGCCCATTACACAGACTGGGAAAATACTAATTTTACCATTAAGTAGTATTTTAAAAACCAAATTGTAAACAATAACACAACGCAGAGATTCTAAAACAGGAATGATTGATGCACCCACAATGCTACAACTTACAGTCATAACCAAAGAAGTGACTTCTGACAGTTCAAGCACATGATTGTTTTACCACCCCCAAGCCAGCCATCAGGAACCACATTTCTTTCCATAACCAGCCTTCTTTCTTCACCTCATGGGGTAGGTAGGACATTGCCGGATTATCCCTTTTGACAGACAAGTTTCCTGCCTCCATGCATAGCAGAGAGTTATTGCAATGCAGCAGTCAGACCTTGCCTCTTCCACGTGCTTCACAAGAACTGTTAGAAATTGCTTCTTTGGTTGTGGCGACTGTAACAACACTGCCGCTAGAGTATGTTGTATGCAACATATACCTGACTATACAGCGCTATATAAAGTAAACCTTAACCAAAATTATAACTTAAATTTTGACTGAACCAACTGTAGCACATAAATTGCATTTTGAACAGCATGGCTTATGTACACGACCCGCTTGGAACGCATGCTTGGCCAAGACTGAGGTTGTCTCCATAAGAAGGGTTCTAATTGGTTGAATCAGGGGTCAAACATGGCCCGGATGACCTTGCAAGTGACAGGAGGCTGCGTAAAGGCTAAGACTAAGAAAGACAACACACTATCCATACTATGGATACAAACAAGACTGCAGCACAAAATAATAACAAAACACAGTCAGTAACAGAATTTTAAAAAATGAAGTTTTGACTGAACCGACTGTGCTATCAGCATGAAATTTTCACATTCCATGGAACATGGAGAAAGTATGGTGAAAATTTCAGACCTCTTAAGTCAAAGGGTCGCTGAGTATGCATACATACACACATTTTCGGGTGCTTTTGATATAGTATAGATAGATAGCCAAGTTTCACATCAGCATGGTTATACTTAATTTTCTCCATAACTATTAAGCAAACAATCATTTTTTTATGTAAGTTAAGAACTGGGTAACCAGATTCACAAAAACAAGACACGATCTACATACTTATAAGTTGAATAACGTTATGATTATTGTATAATTGTTTTGAACATAGGTTAGATGCAGGACTAAAGTGTTTATGAATATAATTACACAATAACAAAATTATCATTAATTATATTTATGAGAAGACTTATGTCCTTCTAAAAGATTTCTTCTTTTAGTATTCTCTCATAAAAGTCAATACAAGAAATATTTTACTTGTTCAAATGCTGTTTTATTTCTGAATGGCTTCAGTGTACAATTGAAGAAAGAAAGTAGGGGGAAAAATGGAATGACACGCTGTATATAGCAACTTTGTTGTTGTGTCTTCTCTCATGTGGACTGATATTCTTCTCTTAAATCCAGAGTGAAACTATACTCCCTTTTTGCCATGATAAAAACTACTCGCAATATATATCAAGTATATATATATATATATAGAGCTTTAATAAAATCAGGTAAACTGATGTAACAAAGTGCCAGGATGCTTTTGTTTAATCAGTGATAATTGCAATTATGATATGCAGAAAATAAGTTATTTTTTAAATCAGTTTTAGAGTTAAACTCCAGATCGATTTATTAAGCAGGGCTTACGGTAGAACAAAGGTTTAGTTTGATAAGCATATGTGAAGGAATATGTGGGTAGTGTTATGTGTCAAAGCTACCTGTATTGCAACTTCCAAAGCTGTAAATGAATACTGTAAAACAATATGTTGCCATGAGAACTGATTTGCATTTGAAAAATTCTTTCTAATATATTACCATAAAATAGGCACTAAATTGGACATTACTCCGGTACCTGTCAGCTGATTTGGTCCAATATCAAAAGGCTTCTTCCCATGGACGTTATGAATGCATACACTAAGTTTCATGAAAATTCAATAAAGCATGTTTGAGTTATCACGCATACAGACAGACAGACAGACATTTTCCTGTCCCCCGCACAATCTCATCAAGTACCATTCTGGCACTTAATAACTTCACTATTATTATTACTGACACATACACACACAGACCGGCATCAGCATACACGCTTCGTGTAGTAGTGCTACAACTTATGATCAATATTAAAATGAATTGTATAACTGTGGATACCTATAAAACACTATAAAAATATTGATCATACATCTTGGCATCACGGTGGAAATCAGGACCACAACATGACTAAGTGCTACAACTTGTTGCGGCATTTTCAACTTGAAGAGAGCACTTTCAGAAAGGTGGATTTAAACAATAGGCATGGTATTTTCAACTTCAAAAATAAGAAATCAACATAACCAAACATACCATATAAGAAAAATGGGACAAAACAGGATCAGTCTATAAAAAGGGACAATAAGCATCCCTTTAAGGCTTTCTTGGGATAACGGCACCAGAGTCTAAAAAAAGGGACAATCCCTGGTCACCCTAGTTCAGAAACACTGCTTAAAAAGTGATTATGGATCAGTACAAAGTTCATCACAATTTTTAACATTTATGCCTACACGTATCACAGTTCAGCACAAAGATTTCCACTTTCACTATCTGAGGGTATCAATTCATACCCCAGATCGTTGATGTTTAATATTTCAAGCACTACTTCATCATTCAACTACTTTTTAGAACAAAACCTGCTTTTATTCATACTGCAGGAACTGTTAATACCACTTAACCTGCACTGAATGAGGCTTAGGTCACACGGATTTCACTTGTTTTTCAAAACCCAAAAGAAAGCTCAAATGAAGTATATTTCTACCCAGAAAGAAGAGAGTAAATACATTCAAGCACCTTCTATCCTCTCAAGAAAGGATTACATTCCTGTACTATTCTGGTCATGAGATATACACCAAAATGCTAGCACCTGTCTTTAAGTGAGTTACATCTCTTGGTACAATGTAATTTTTTTTATTTTTTCATTTTTTTTTTTTTTTCATTTTTACGTAGGCTAAACATTTGCAAGCATTTAAAATCCTAAATCGCTTTTCAAATTTGTTCCCATATTTCCAGATATTTATGTTTTTTGACTGATTTTAATAATTTTGTTTCTTTGCAAATTTCATGATCATTTTCCACTAACATGCCATACCAAAGCTGATTTTTCAATTTGCTTGTATCTAATGTTCCTCATATGTTCTTTTACTCTTGTATCCATATGTTTCTTTTTGTTCTTCTGATGTAAGACTTATTACAATTTTGACAATACTTTAGTATATTCCTGATTTCCTGTATCCATATGTTTCTTTTTGTTCTTCTGATGTAAGATTTATCACAATTTTGACAATACTTTAGTATATTCCTGATTTTCTGCTTGGAAGTATGCTGTCAACATGATTGGTTTCTATTAAGCTTTTAATACTGTAGTTTTTTCTGGCTAAAGTGATACCGAATTCTTTGAATATCTTTTGAAATTTTGAAGAAGCCCATGAATGATAAGTAAAACTTTAGATTTTGTCTTTTCCCTAATAAGTGGAAGTGTAGTTGTTTCTTTATCTTGAATTTGGCAATCTTTTTTGCCTATCAGTATTTTTATTGAATACATTTAATTCTGCAGCTCCCTGTATGTGCCAATATTTTGATTTGTACTAACTTACTCTCCTAATATCAATATTTTGTGTTTATACTCCCTTTGTTCGGGAAGGTTAATCAGATAATCACATACAATTATGCATCTAAAATGTATTAAACCAAAAAATGATAAATATAAATCTTATTAGTGCCTGCACATTTCAGTTAGCAATAAATTTAAAAAGTCCAATATCAGTAATAAACTTTGATATTAAAAGAGGGAACTGATATTACCTCAGAAATTATGGTATTGCAGTGTTGGGACTCACACCGACTCTTCCCTGTGAAAACAATCTGGCTCGACGACTGGAGGACACACAAGATATTCAGGGATTCCTTGTTCATTTGCGAAAGCTGTTCAAGGAAAACTCAACCAAAAAAAAACATGTCTGAAATCGTACAGTTTGGCTTGTCCCTCTTAATGCAAGGGATAGGAGAAAATGGGTGCCGTTAATTGGTGAGGTGAACTAAGTGATGGACAGGTTGTCTGATATATAATAAACAGTTTTTTTGGAGACCTTAGTTGCATTTAAAGTGATGGAATATGTAAAGTTAATATTGCTATAAAGTATAATAGAGATAGTATTAAAAAATTTGTATAAAAATAAAAGTATGGAAGACATTATAAATCATTATCTTCTTCCTCTGTGCTACAGCCTCCCTCACAACTCGCATCCATCCGTCTCTATTCTGCATCTCTTCCCATCATCATCCAACCCACATAATCCTCAAGTCCTCCTCCAGGTGTTTTGTCATTTCACACTACAAACCGATGCCCTGTAAATTCTTTCCGGCTTTTATTGGTACAAGATGATTTCATGACAATTTCACCCTTCTTCACTCCTATTATCACTCACTGACCTCTTATCACACCTTCCTATTTTATTGAGCAGATACAAGGAGCACACTATCACAAGCAATATATAACAAAGAAGAATCTGCATTTAGGTTTGGAGAGGTAACAAATGAAAAATAGAAGAAATAATTCAACGGAATTCTGGAGATGATTGATTCTGCAGTTTTGCTTACAAGTTATGTAGATTTGAGTAAACAATACTTGCTATTGTTGATTTCATAATGAACTGCAGCATAGACAGATTGTTATGAATACATTTAATAGTATGGCATTTAAATAGAGCACCAGGGACTTAGAAGCTAAACTTTTAGCAGCCATCACAAAGCTACCATTTCATAATCCCAAATGACCTGCCACCTATAACCGTGCTAGGATTTGCAGATGATACATTTGTCATAGGAAAAGATGAAAATCCCACCATAACGTTAACCAGAATAGCCATTTAAAGATTTAACAAAATCAGCCTCGAGATTAACATTGATAAGTCCTTGGCCGTTAAAATAAAGAAGGGGAACTCGACAGTTAAGATCTCAAAGTTCCAAAATTACATTAAATCTATTTTGCAGATATTCTGGTCTTTCATTCCAAAAAAATTATTAACGAATCTGAAAGATAAGCTAGATCTACTTTCCTCTTCACCCTGGTTACATCCGGACAAGAAATTAATGTTCTTAATTCATCAATCTGCCTGTTTTAATATATCATTTTTTTCTCAGTTTCTACTGATAAAATTCTCTACAGAATTCTTCAGGATACTGATATAATGATGGAAGAAACATTAAAAGGAATATTGATTCTACCAGCTGATACTCCCGGCTCAATACAGCGATATTTTGTGCAACTTGGGAAACCGCTCTTCAACAAATTAACAGTTGCCAGGTCTTCTTGGTTTCAGGAAATGTTTATATTGAGAGCACCAGGGACTTAGGAGTTAAACTTTTAGCAGTCATCACAAAGCTACCATTTCATAATCCCAACATTACCCCTGAGGATATGAAAAATAAAAGAGTGAGGTTCGACCCACACAGAACATGGAAGATCCTACGTTGTGAGGAGTATGGTCCCCTCACTAATTCAAAAAGGTCAAGGTGTCTGTCTTTATGAAGATTAACCTCCAGCTAATAGCTGGGTTAGACATCATAAGGGCCTCTCAATTTCTGAGTGGAAAGATGCCATGAAGATGACGGCCAATGTAGCTTCAGTGCATGCTCTGCCAGACAGGACCCATGACAATAACTGCTGTAGGTGATGCCACAGTGAGATTGAAACCCTTGCCCTTGCCCTTGTCTTGGGTTCCTGTTCCTTTGGTTAACTTTTAACTTTTTAGAAATAACAGACACCACAAGATTTGGTCAGACATCGCCAAAGCGCTACAGAACAGCAGTTTCATCACACACACAAAGAAGTGCAAGGCTTGGCAGACAATGGCAGCATGTGCATCGAATCTACTTCATTGCACTCAAACCTGAATCCAAGAAAAGGATATATAGTTGACTCAACCATCAGGTTCGAGTCTCAAGGAGGGCAAGCGAAAGCTGTAAATATTGCAAAGAAAACTATCTACAAGCCAACCATCAGCTACTACAAGGATGCCTACCACCTCAATGAAATTGAAGTTATTGGCCTACTCAGAGGAACAATCACCAGTTTATTTGTTTCCTTCTGTTGCATATTTCAAATGCCCTCTAATATCATTAACCCGTGATCGCTCTCACTATTAGATCGGAACTAACAATTGTGTACATATTTTAATAACTCGCATCGCCGTGGGTGAGTCGGTAGCGTGCCTGCCTTCCACTCCGGCGGCCCGGGTTCGATTCCCGGCCGGGTCGGGGATTTTTCAGTAGTGAAAAATCCCTTTCCCGGGTTCAGGACTGGGTGTTTGTCAGTAGGTTAAGTCTTAGGTTAAGATAATGCACATTGTGTGCGGTTCCTTAATTATATATATCTTGAAAGAGAAAGTTTTCGTAGCAATGCCTTGCTAATTATGTGTGCTTCATAATTTTCGAGAGTCAGCTGTAACATATCACACAGCTGTATTATTAACAAAGTGGTGTATTCTCCTGTGTATAAGAGGTAAGTTGACGCTACAGCTCTTGAATAATAATATTTTGATTCTCTGCTTCCTTACTTACTTACTTACTTACTTACTTGATGAAATGAATGAAAATAGCCATAATGTCCCGTGAAGGGCAAAGGCCTCCTATCGAATAGGGAAAGCTCATTTACACTAACGTGGTGAGCTACTCCACGTTAGGTGTTGTTCATACATATTGACACCTTTTTACTGATTGTGTTGTGGTACACTATTTAGTCACTCTTGGGTATGAACACTGTTACACATTTACACTGGGTTTTCACTATCTAGTCACTATATAGATGTGCCTCTAGGGATTTCCAGACGTTTCTTCCTCTCGCTACTCGTGACCACTGCTTCCCTGCTTGCTCTTTGAAGAGGTCTGTCCATCTCAATCTCGGCCTTCCTGGTAGTCTTTGTCCTACATGGGGGTCCCACATGGTGGCCTTGTAACTCCATCTATTGTCCTGTAGTCTCGCCACATGGCCTCCCCATTTCCATTTCAGTCTTGTGGCTAATTTTGACACTTTTTTGTCTGTGCTAGCTGGTTTAATGTTTTATTTGGGATACAGTGATACCCCCAAGACTTTGCGTTGCATCTTTCTTTGGCATATTTGTATTTTGTTTGTCAATGGCAATAGACAATTCCTAAACAAGCTAAAGGTATATTATCTATTTTATGGAACCCGAAGGTTTATTGCCACACTTACCTGAGCCCGCCATTCAACCCTATTCTTTGCTAACTCCACCCAACCATCCCTCTCAAATCCTACTTCTCTTAAATCTTTCCTAATATTGTCCTGCCTATGTCTAGGTCTTCCAAGTGGTCTTTTCCCTTCGGGTCTCCCAGTCAATATTTTTGAGATATGTCTTTCTTACCCCATGTGCACAACATGTCCAGCCCATTTAATAATAATAATAATAATATAATAAATGTTACCAATAACATGAACATAATAATAATAATAATAATAATAATAATAATAATAATAATAATAATGCCAGCTCAGTCATTCGTATAGTACCCTTCTAATCCAGTTGTCAGGGACTGTTGTGTTTTTGTTTTGAGAGTCCTGATAGCGTCAGTCAACTGTTTTAGTATTGTGTGGGAGCTGGCAGCATAGTGTGAAACAGGTTGTTGTGAGGAAAAGCGCAGCAAAAAATGACCGAACGAAGAAAAAATGTGGGCAAAGACATCTGATCTCATAACTCTTCGTTTATAAGACTAGTACTCTGACATTTTATTTATAGAGACTACTTTAGCATTTTGCTCTACAACTTCTTTTTCCAGTGGAAACAACCGATAGCACCTAGATCAATATCTGGCCATTTAGTGGAAACAGTCTATTCAATAGTTTTTGTTTCACTGTGCTGGTGGTGTCGAAATTTGGAAACAAAACAAAAACTAGACTAGTCCATTTGGTGGAAAACTGCCTTTTGCTATTGCACCAGAAATGGCAAAATATTTACATTTTTTTCCATAAAGGCAATAAGAGTCTTGCACTATAGTTCCCATAAATAATACAATCTATAAGTGTGAGAACTGATGGTGTAAAATATTGCCATCTAATACGGATAATATCCCTGTTTGCAAATTAATATTTGTTGAAGTCAGCTATCGGTTGATCACATTGTCTCTTGATTTCCCCAAACCTATCTTGTTTGCATTTCACATAATTTCTAATGAGTTGATAGTTACTCAGACATGTTTAAGGTAAATTATAATTCCTAATTAATAGATCACAATTACCTCTGATATCTCCTGATCACATTTGCCTTTATTTCCATTGGTCCTGGAAGACGTTATAATTTTCTTACCAGAATTGCTAATTACTCAGACAAGTAAAACTCTATGGTGCTACATCCCTGAAGGGACAAGGCCTACCACTCGACCACTGCATCGTCTTCATAGGTAGACGACAGGATTGGGGGGCATGTGATCAGCATGCCGACACCCATGGCCGTTAATGGTGGTTTCCATGATTGGAGATGCTACTTCTCTATCAAGTAGCTCCTCAGTTTGTATCACGAGGCAGAGAGCACCCCGTTCCAGACCTCCCTACCTCAGGAAAATAAAAATCCGAGGAGGTACTGGGAATCAAATCCGGACTGACGGATCTGTAGTCAGCGACGCTGAGTCCAAGATATATAAATCCTGATTAAGTATATCACAATTGCCTCTCTCCTAACTGCATTTGTCCGTATTCCCAAACAGTCTTCAACACGGATGATTTATCACCGGAGTTGCTATTTACTCAGACATGTCCAAGGTAATACAAACCTTGATCAATAGATCACAATATTGTCTCTTGCATCTCCTAATGTGTTTGAGGTAATTATACAAACCCTGATCAGTGAGATCACAATTGCCTCTGGTATCTCTTAATTGCACTTGTCTGTATTTCCAATAGTCCTGGATATGATCTTTTAACTGTGGTGCTAGTTACTCAGACATGTCTGAAGTATACAAACCCTGATCTTTAGACCAGATTTTCCCCTAATCATGTTGTTTCCATTCCCAATGGTCCTGGACACAATTGGTTTTCGTAGCCAAATTGCTTGCTTACTTAGATGTGTCGGAGGTATACAAACCCTGATCAACAGATCAAAATATTGTCCCTTGTATCTCCTAATCACACTTCTCTGTATTCCCAGCAGTAATGGAAAGAGATAATTGTTTTCTTACCTGATTTCCTAATAACAGAAAAAAGTCTCAGGTTTACAAACCTTGTTCGACAGATCACAATTGCGTCTGGTATCGTCTAATTGCACTGTATTCCCAACAGTCCTGGACATGGTCTTTTAACTGTGTTTCTAGTTACTCAGACATGTCAACAGATCACAATTTCTCCTAATTGCACTTGTCTATTCCCATGATCCTTGATAGTTCTTGCTTGAGTTGCTAATTATTTGAGACCCTGTGCAAAGAAGTACCCTATGAGAAGAGTTAGAAAACAAAACAATACATTTATTGAAATATTTCAGCAATACAACTCGCATACGAAAATATAACCTCCTTGGGTTTGGGTAAATGCTCAGGATAACAGTTTATAAGGCACTGGGTGGGGAAGCACCCCTGACTACAACACATCAGTCTGTTCTGCATAAATGTGGCCGGGAATATCCCCTCCATGCCATTCAGTTCTCTGATTTGACACAATTGAGGTGAACTGTCAGTCTATTTCTTGCACGTATGTGGCAGGAAATATACCCACAACACCATTCAGTTCCCCAAGCCACCAGCCATCTGCTTGCTTATCATGTATCTTGATCACATCACCTGCAACAGTCATGTAAGTCCATCAAACAAAAGTATAAGGGTTTTTTCTCTTCATGCTTTCAATATTATAGAAATCGAAAGATCAAATTGGTCTCGATATTTCGGAATTAATATTCAATATACGAGGTGTGTTTTTGAAGTAAGTACCAATAATTTAAAAAAAATAACAGAACATTATTTTCCAATTACTTTATTATCATTCATTACCTTACATTGTACACTGCTTCCCCACAATCACCGCCGTTATTCAGGCTCTTGCAACGGGAAACCAGTTTTTGTATGCCTCCATCAAAAAATGATACCGGCTGTGATGAAAGACAAATCTGCACTTCGCTTGGTGCCAAATCCAGACTGTAGGGAGGATGGTCGAATTATTCCCAACCAAATGATGCAATCAGATTTTGAGTTTGTTTAGGCGTGGAATGCTTTCGCATGGAATCCTTTTGGTTCATGACAATGACTGGCCACACACAGACAAGCGATTTTCATCTGTTTCTTTATTTGAAGAAATTCCTTGATGGAAAACATTTCAGTGACGATGAAACAAGAAGTGCAGAATTTGCTTTCATCACAGGCAGCATCATTCTTTGATGAAGGCATACAAATACTGGTTTCCCATTACAAGTGCCTGAATAACGGCGGTGACTATGTGGAGAAGTAGTTTAAAGTATAAGGTAATGGATGATAATCAAGTATTTGGAAAATAATGTTCTGTCATTAAAAAAATATATATATATTAGTACTTACTTTAAAAACATGCCTTGTATATTTCAAAATGTGTAAATAGAGAAACATTCATTGAGCATTTGTGCACAATTTTTGAGGACTGAGATGTTAAAAAAATGCAATATATTATATACTAGAGTAACACTGTGAAACTTTCACACTTTCCCCCCTTTTGACAACAGTTGGAGAATTCTTGACACACTTATAGGATAGGATAATCAAATTTGGCAGGTATATTGGTACAACCAACTGCCATAACTGCCCTAAAAGTACAAAAACTAAAAGAATATGTGAATCCTGGATAGCCATAATTTCATTCACATCTATAACGGTCTAAATAAACAAATTTTACTGCCCATCTGGGTCAGTTCATAAGAAAGCTGAAACAAGTCATTAATCCAAAAGTAGAAAGCAAATCTTGAAACGAATGTCATTCACAGAGTTAGTAGGTGGAAAAACTCAAAATTATGGATTATACTAGGTCCGCACCAAAATAAGTTTCCCTGGGGCTGTTTACAGAAATAAAACACAACAGCAAGTGTTCAGCTATTTTTCAACATATTCACCACCAGAATTGAGACATTTGTCATACTGTGGAACCAACTTTTGAACACTTGTGTCATAGAAGTCTGCCGCCTGGGATTTGAATGATTGTATGACAACCATCTCTGCTTCTGTCAATCTCTGCCATTTCTCGAGGTGTAGGAAAAGATGGATATCACTGGGAGGGAGGTCTGGGTTGTAGGGTGGATTTTGAAACAACATCTAACCAAACTTTTGCAGGGGACTTGCAGGGAGGTGTTTTAGCCTCCACGCTACAGCTCGGACCTTACTCCCAGTGATTTGCATCTTTTCCTACCCCTCAAGAAATGACAGAGAATGATAGAGATTTTCAGAGAAACAAAGAAGGTTGTAACACAATGGTTCAAATCCCAGGCGGCAGACTTCTGTGGCACATGTATTCAAAAGTTGGTCCCACATTACGACAAATGTCTCAATTCCGGTGGTGAATTAGGTAAAAAATAGCTGAACACTTACTGTATCTGTTGCAATAAATATTTCCATGAAATTTTGTTTTGTTTGTGTAAATGGCTCTAGGGAAACTTACTTTGTGGACTGCCCTCAAATGTTAGACAATGAAAAGTGAGCTGGATCACCAAATTGTAGATAGAATACAGATTCTGAAGGATGCTTTAAGAATGATGAGTATTGTTAGGAAATAAGACCACACCATGCTGAACAATTAAATTTTCGTAACATATCTCACCTGGTTGTAAATTTAGTTCATCGTACAGGTTGGCAGTGTACTCGTAGAGTGCTCTACACTGGCCGATGCTGGGAGCGGCATCAACAGGTGGCACTGAGGTCTCATGCGTTATCACGGGGCACTGGGTGAGCACACTGCTTTGGTAGTCCTTCTCACTGCCCTGACTCGAGAATTCGTCTGCACACACGCGTTCTAATTAGCACAGTTCAAATTAGGACTCTCTAAATTCTCAGCTGTGAAAGCTAATCATCAGGGCCCGGATTTTAATGACACATCTTTTTATTGATGCTGCATAGACATTGCCAACTTGTGGATAAATCCTAATCATGGCCTCTAGATTATAGAAATGCATTTTTATTAGGTCATTTTTTGCAAGTTTACATTTTTAGGGCATTTATTGCAATTTTAGGTAATTATTTTGTCATTTTCGTGTCATTTGCTTCCTTATTATGTCATTTTCATGTATTTACATTGAGTGTTTTAACTTTTAATCGTCGCTAGCGGTGCTGTCTTTGAAGTGTTTGTTTAATGCAAGAAGGAAAAATTCGGCGTTAAGTGTCGACATGTCTCAGTCGGAAATGAGAATAAAAGAAACGCCAAAATTTTGTATTATATTACTATTGTTATTAGATTGACTTGGACCAGAGTCTGCCACCTGCTTGGATTTGAGAATCCAAACTACTGTTTACCATCAATAAACAACAATATAATTCGGCAGACCACAAAAGGATGTGCTGAATTTTGACTCGCCAGTGCCTCAGTGCCTGTATAAATTTATGTGAGGAAAGAACATTCACAACATTACAGTTATTTACAGTTTTTACAATTATGTACAAACTAGTCTATAACTTTGTGTGTACAATAATTTTTTTTTATAAATAAAATATTAGTTTTTAGGTCATTTTTTTATAATTATTAAGTCATTTTCTTTAAAATTTAGGGTCATTTTATAGTTCATTTTTTAAACAATTTTAGGTCATCAGAATCCGGGCCCTGATTATTACTATTACTATGATTATTATTACTATTATTATTACTATTATTGTTATTATTATTGTTATTATTATTATTATTATTATTATTATTATTATTATTATTATTATTATTATTATTATTGTTGAAAAATTCATTAACACATCTCAGAATTTCCAACAGTCAAGTTTTGCATGCAGTTTTATCACTTTATTCAAGAGAGATTCTTTTTAGGAAGTGCCTCTTAGACACTACTTACCAAAGTCGCTATCAGGCTGAACCGAGTTGCCGTCTGCTGTACCTCTGTCTGTCCAGTCAGGAGAGTCTCCAGCAAGTCTGTCCAGCGACTCTTCTCTCACCCAAGGCGGCACCTGTTTATTATTACATTAAGTAATTATATATTTACAAAAATCCTCAGCTGAATAGTACAGCTGCACCAGCTTCTCAAGTTAGGTTTAACATATTATTCAGCCTCAATTCAATTGATCAGTTATCAGTTATAGTCTGAGATACACAGTTTAAGTGAATGATGGATTCACGAATTGTGGTTGAACGCTACCAGCGCTGTTTTGTTGCGAACACTTCAAGGTCAAAATGTTGTTGTTTTAGACTTGCCAAAAAAAAAAAAAAAAAAACATGAAATGTTCTTAGTGCAAAGTTTTTCTTTTCTGTGAACCAAATTTTGTTTTTCAATGGAAATCTCGAGTTTTATTAAATTTTATTAAATGCATTAAGTCGCATGCTACTGAAAGTCGCATAAATATATTATGATAATACTATAAATATTAATAAAGATTCAATAAAGCAAATAAATGTTGGATTTGACAGTGGGTATAATGTAAGTGTAAGGAACAAACAGAAGTCAAAATTTAAATTAAATTGAAATTAAAATAATCTTATGTGTAGAGAAGTTCAAATTTTTGCTGTACAGCAGATTTGAATTTAGGACTAAACCCAATTCCTCATGAATTTAATTTATATAATATACATATATTTTTTTAATAAACAGTTGTAGCTTGTTTTGGTGCCAAGTATTTTATATATTTGATATATAGCAAGAGATTGTGTTCCACTGGTTTGTCTGTAATATAGTGTTAGACCTTTCGGAGCTGAATTTTATATATTAATAAATCTATCATCAAGTAAAATCATCATTGAGTTCCAAGTTTGTAATCAGCGAGGAAAATTCCAGTGAAATAATGGTTTCTATGAAAGACAACAGGAAATTACTTACTCACTCAATGACAAAAGACAATTCCTAAGCAAACAAAGGGATTAATATCTATTTTATGGAACCTGCAGATTCACTGCTGCGCTTACATGAGCCTACCATTCAACCGTATTCTGTACTAACTCTAACCATCCCTCGCAAATCCTACTTCCCTTAAATCTATTCTAATATTGTCCTCACACCTACATCTATGTCTTTCAACTGGTCTCCCACTTTGATATGTCTTTCCTTCCCCTTTGTGCTACATGTCCAGCCCATTTCATCCTCTGTGATTTAATTACCCTTACTATATTCGGTGAAGAGTACAGGTTATGAAGCTAGTCATTTTGTAGTTTTCTCCAGTCCCTATTTTCATCTCTCTTAGGTATGAATATTTTGCTAAGCATCCTGTGATAATAATAGTAACAAGGAGATAAATATCCTCAATGTTCTAGCACAAAGCACTACTTTATAAATGTTATATCTGTACTGTTATGTATTTTTTTGTGGTGATACAGTTATATGTCAATAGCAGAGATATACAATAGCTAAAAGAATTGTTAAAATCAACAAATGCAAAATCCTAAAATTCCTTTAGTGATGTGTTTTGCAGAAATATGCAATATTTTGCACTGTATGAGCTGTAAAGTGTAAACTGGTTTTAATGCGAAATAATACCAAAATTGTATGTTATATGGCACCCAAATTTAGCACTTTAATTTACTGTAAAATAGGATCCCTAGTTATAATGCACATAAAGTTGGCCTATATCATACACAATGTAAAAAATTAGAATGACCGTAGATCCTTTTCTTTTAATTTGTCTGGGGATTTCTTAGTCTCAAAAGTCCTCCTTTTCTGTAACTGGTTTCCTTAATATGCAATAATCTGTTTTACCACCTTGTGTAACAATCTTATCTGCACCCGAGATTTTAAACCTACTGTAGCTGTGGTTCATGTAGATGGCTTTGGTTTTGAGCTGTAGCTTAGAAAATTGAGAGAAACTTTAATCGTAACTTTTTAAACCAAGGCTGTGGATAAAACTTTGTTTGAGCAATCATCTCTTGATGTTTATAGTTACCTTAAGTATACTTTGCTGGAGTCCTTGCCTATCCCGAGTGACTTGTATGTGCGCTGCCAATGGGTGCCCTCCCCGTGCTCTGCCATCAAGCTCTGCAAGTGCGCTGTGGACTTTGTAGCGCATGGCCTCCAGATACGTGAGCATGGATCTCATGTGATGGAGCTTTTCTGTCACGTTCTGCTGTGAGTCCTCTGCTCCAAATGTGGGTGTCTGTTGCAGAGCTCGGGCTAAATTCTCAACACCTTGTTTCCCACGCCTTTCCCGATCCAGATCCTGTCGTATCAGCTGAAGTAACTTTACCAGTGCTTGCCGCCTCCTGTCTCGGTTCATGGCGAGTGTTATGTGTTCTGCATAGAAGTCGGGAAGCAATTGCTCTGGTATGGGCTGACCTGTCCCTTTGATGGATACTACTGTCTGAATATCACGGGCTACGTCACAGCTTTCCACTGGCTCTCGGAGTCGTTCAACGCTCTGCACTAGTTTGGGGCCCATCTCCTGGAGATGGTTGAGGTAGCATGCTGCAAGATCCTTCAAATGTTGTAACCTCTCTTCTTCCAGTGCTTGGAAGCAATGGCTACCACGGATCACTGCTGTCTCCCATTCCAGTCTACAACAAGTAAATACAACACGTGAATATTTTTTATTTGGACTAATTATGTCCATTAGGCCATCCTTGGCCCTAGAAAATTCAATTAATATTGTAAGAATAGCGACATAAAACTAACATTATAATGGTACGTAAAGTAAATGAAAAAATGTTAATGAAAGAATTATTCATTTCAAAATATTATTAATATTTTTACTGGAGTGTTCAGTCTATATGGGAGCCTGCTGCCGGCCAGATGTATAAAGAATTGTAACAACTCACAATATCTCTCTCTCTCTCTCTCTCTCTGTCCTATATCCCCAGTGTCGGGGCGAAGGGCCTCCCTCCAATTGGAGGTTTCTGATACCTATTTGAATTTTGTTACGCTTATTTTCCAAGAGAGGGCAGAGGGACAGGTGGTAAGCCCATCGCCTCACAACCCCCCAGGAAACTAAGGTATTACTTGGACGTGAAAGGCCGGGACATGTTGTCCAGAGGCTCTAATTTAGGCTTGGAGTTCTTTAATGTGCCGTAAATCTACGACACGGGCCCCCCAGCTTCAAGTCCCTCCCGGAGGACTCCGTGCCCGGATTTTTAAGTCCGGAAAAATCCATCGACCGCGGCCAGGTTTGATCCCGCGACCTGCGGATCCAGAGGAGGGCACGCTACCCCTAGACCACCGCAGCCGATAACAAGTCACAATATGAAAACATAAAATGATACATTATCATAAAATATCCAATATTAAATTAATGAAACAATAAAAATAATAATTTCAAATATAATTTTCAACTAATATGAAAAATAATTCATTCATAAACTGTAAAATCCATGCTTATGATTTCATTAACCTTACTATATTTGGTGGAGAGTTCATGTTATGAAGCCTGTCATTATGCAGTCCCCATTTTCATCTGTCTTAGATCTGAATATTTTCCTAAGTACCCTGTTTTCGAACACATTCAGATTATGTTCTTCAAAAATTATATCTTAGCTTATTCCATTTCAGATTAAGCATGCACATTTATTTACTGGATGTCATTAAATGGTTGTGTATCTGATTCGGCGTTAGAGTTTCCAAGATAGTTAAGTAGGGTGTTAGAGTGAACAGAACAGCAGTTATCAAAGTAAGTCCTCACCCCATATCCTGTGCAAGTTTCCTAGATCATGCTTGAACAGAAACAGAACGAGTTCTGTAAACCTTATACTGGCTACAGCATTCTTTTAGGACATTGATAATCTTGTTTCTCTGAGTCTGTCACTATTTCATGTAAGAATAACTACAAGTTCTGAAATGTTACAGTTTTATGCCGGGAAAGAATGTAGTGCTATAGCTATTTCAAACTTTTCACCATTTTAATGGCTTGCAATAACAGTCACATTATGTTCGTTGCCATGTTTTACTATAGCCAAACCACTGGTCAAATTGAATTCAGAGGCCAGCTGTACACTATTTAAAAATAATTTTTTACAAAAAAGGTATCTTGTTATTTTTCTGCATCTACTGAGAGAAGGCTGTTTCAACAACAAGGATTATGTTCCTTGCTGATATTTCTCCTTTTTTCCACAAACAAAACAAGGTGACAAGAAGGCATAATGATCTTTCTACAAAGTACAAAAGTACAATATCACCTGTGCAAGAAAGTCAATCAGATCAAGCCCAGCAAGGTTAGAATTAGATGCTGTAAAACATGTTGCTAATATATCCTATAATTATGGATAGCAGAAAGTCCCAAAACTTCATCTGAATTTCAATTCAATCAATCAGTTCTCAGTCTACAGATCATCGAGGCCTCCCAGATTTTTTGCTGTTGTAAATTTACAACTTGGAACTATGATATGTCTAAGATTTTTACATCCCTAAAAATTTGACAATCTTAGCTGGGCTTGAACATGCATGCTTTATATTGAGCGCATGAGGCAATGTGTATTCTACTAATTTTAAAGTACCGGTACCGTATTTTACGGACCATAAGGCCTTGAAAACAGAGCCTTAAATGTTGGGTGCGTCTAATGGTTCGAAGTACACTAAAAAAATTAAAATTATGGTAAATATTGCCGGAATACCATTGTTATACACAAGGTGTTGTAAATAATAAGACAGTTATAAATTTCAGCACAGACTCTACATCAGTGCACTTGTCACAATCGTAAAATGAGGATAGCTGGAAGCCAGGTATACAACTTTGAAAAGAAAGGAATGTTGAGTTCTTTTATACAAAAGGAGTTGTCTTCGCCGGGTGGCTTAAATGAATGCAACAATCTCTAGACAGCCTTGTCCCGTTACACTTGCTGTGTGCTGAATTGAGGGTTAGAGGGTGTAAAAGTATTTTCAGTCTTTCATGAGAAATCATTTCAGTTGTCATCTGTACAGAAGATATTCTCGTACAACACAGGTTTTAAGTTAGAAGTGATACACCGATTCCATTGTACAAGGTTATAATTTGTATATGTAATGAAGTATATTATTCCCTTTTAAATGTTTCGTTTAGAATCACATTAAATTTCTTTTCCTTTAAATTTCCATCCTAAAATTAAGGTGCGTCTTATGGTCTGTAAAATAGGGTAATTCATTTCAATGTAAACCAGAAATCATATCTATAGATTATGTGGATTAAGTAATCTAAATTACTTAACAGTGTTAGCAGTAATCATATTAACAAAATAAAAAACAAAACAAACAAAAAAACAAATCGTGATCACCAGAATAATGTTGATTAGGTAGGCCCTACTTCTAAACAGGATTAGAGAAATCATTTAAGTAACTTACCAACAGTAATTTATTTCACCCATATTTAGGTACTAGTACCCTAAAAGGTTAAATTAATACACAGAAAAATATGACTTTTGTAAAAGTCTACTCTTTGATTAATTCTTCATCCCTCAACCCACATTAAGTTGAATTTCCAGGAATCTATTGTATTTGCGAAGTGTTAAATTGTTAGTATTCTATTAAGTGCCAGAATGGTACTTTATGAAATTGTGTGGTGGACAGAAAATGTCTGTCTGTCTGCCTGTCCGTCCATGTGTCTGTATGCACGATAACTCAAACATGCTTTATCAGATTTTCATGAAACTTGTCACAGACATTTATAACGTCCATGGGAAGAAGCTTATTTATATTGGACCAAATCGGTTGATTGGTACCGGAGTAATGTCCAATTTAGTGCATATTTTATGGTAATATATTAGAAAGAATTTATCAAATGGATATCAGTTCTCAAGGCAACATATTGTTTTAGAAAGTGTTCCTTATATGGCTTTGGAAGTTGCAATACAGTTAGCTATGACAAATAACATTACCCACATATTCCTTCACATATGCTTATCAAACTAGACCTTTGTTCTTCCATAAGCCCCGCTTAATGAATCAATCTGAAGATTAACTCTGGAATCCATTTAAAAAATAGCTTATTTTCTGCATATCATAATTGCAATTATCACTGATTAAACAAAAGCATTCTGGCACTTTGTTACATAAGTTTACCTGATTTTTATTAGTATTGTAAGTTTGTTTGTATGTTAGTGTATTTTTTTTATAAATTGTGTTGATGTATCCAATACCATATATAGAAGGATCAGGGTTTCTTCAATGAGCACACTTTGGCAGTGGCCATATCATTTAGGCTGTAAATAAACAAAATGTGTTAATTTCTTGATTCATGATGGAAATATCCGGAAACCTAGCAACCTATTTCAGTATTACAAACCACCAACCTTGCTCTCTCCGCTCGCAGGCTGAATGTGTAGTACTCAACATCTGCCTTCTTTACTGCCTCTTCTGCTTTCCGTCGCTTTGCTTCAAGCTTGGCGCTCTCCTTGTCCTTGTTCCCTTGTTGTCCATGTCCTGCTGTCGTGACGTGCAGGTGTGTGGTAGATGATGCCCTCCCCAGCCTTACATCAAGCATGGCATCTTGCATTTTCTCATTCTCTCTGGCACTGAGGAAACTCTGCTTCTTGCTTTTGCCCTCTGCTGAACGCCACTCGCTCAAACTCTTGCCTGTCTTGTCCACTGCGGATTCCACTGACTTGCGGATCCTGTGTTGTGCCTCCACCAACTGTCGCAGAGGCTTCACCACCTCTTCACTCAGTGCTGTAGCAAATGCTCTGTAAAATCACACAGTTATATTACATTATTATAGAACTTCTCAGTTCTTAGAGAAGTTTTTTGTTATAATAATTATACGTCTTGGGGTTGCCATATGTCACTGTTTTCAAGAACAATCTGTGATTTCTAGAGTATCTTTATAATAAATACATGTCCATGCCATACAAATTAAAAAGTCCACAATTCTGTTTTGAAGTTACAAATTTTGAGGGGTGTTGCCAGGAATTTTCTCAACGGAGGGCAAACTCAACATAATTCCAAACACAATTATTCTTAATAAATAAAGACTTTGTGGAACTTTATACAGTGAAGCAACTATAATAAAATTAATTTACTATATGAGGTGACATACACACACCTTTTGCTTCACTTCGAAATTTCAAAAGATATTCAAAGATTTCGGGATCCCTTTAGCCACAAAAAACAATTACAGTATTAAGAATTTAATAAAAACTAACCATGGTGACTGCATACCTCCAGGGAAAAAATCAGGAATTTACCAAATTAATTGTCAAAATTGTGACCAATTTTAAATAAGAAGAACAAAAAGAAACATTGACACAAGAGTAAAAGAACATGTGAGGAACATCAAAAACTGTCAAATTGAAAAATCATCTGTGGCATCACATGTTTGGGAATATGACCATGAAATTTCGAAAGAACCTAAACTATTAAAGTCAGTCAGTAAGCACAAGGATCTGAAAATTTGGGAAAAAATTTATATTAAAAAATTCAAGAACGGCCTAATGAATTTTGAAATACCTGAGGAAGACAGTTTAATCAGAAAGTTCATAAAAAGCCCACCAGGTGCGCAAAAGAATCTTCCTGAGAAGGATTTGGCAGTTGACAGAGTATTTGAAAATGGGGAGGAGGCTCCTTGAAACGCGTCATACCAAAATATGGTAAGTGAAGCAAAAAGTGTGTTTATGTCAACTCATATAGTAAATTAATTTTACAATTATTCTTATTTATTAGGTTAAATTAGACATTAATCTATAGTAATAAGAATTAATTTACTATCGTGAACAATTAATGGTATTACAGTAATTTCATATTTCATATTTCATATTTATTTAATCCATTTTGACCACAGTTATGCGGTATAGGATACGATATAACAGACTATTATAGTACAAGGGTACAAGAATAATATTAGAAATACTTACAACACAAACAATACAAAGAAATACAGGATTAAAAATTACAACACTACAAAAACAATAAATAAATAAATAAAAAGTGCAATGTGTCAAGTAGGCCAAAGAACACACCTGAAAGATTATTTAAAGTTTTTGGCTGCCTCAAAAAATTCATCATTTTTGTAGAAGCAGATTTGTTTTCATCAGTACTAAGCCTTTAAATTGTTTAAAAGTTAAATTTCTAGTAGCAACTGGAAGAGAATTAAACATTTTCACTGACATGTACCTAAAATTATGTTTGGTTGTTGCAAACAAGCATTGATCCTGTAAAATGTTATTGCAATTTCTGGGGCCAAAGGTATGTATATCAGAATAATTTTTAAAGTTATCAGAATTACGCTTAACATATAACAAACACTGTAAAATATATATAGATGGTAGGCTGAGAATACCAGATGAGATGAAAAGAGGTTTACAGTGGGCTTTCCAGTTAGCACCAAAGATAATCCTTAAAGCCTTCTTCTGTAATTTGAAGTGCAGAACTACAATTACCCCAAAGTAGAGTACCATAAGTTAAATGGCTATGAACATAAGCATAGTATGCAGAAATTAATACCTCTCTAGTCACATATTTTTGCAGTCTGCGAAGCACAAATATACCTCTGGCAATCTTATTAGAGATTAATACATGAGATGACCAATTTAAACCTCCTTGGAGGACGATGCCAAGAAATTTAGCATCCTTATAGAAGTACTGATGTTTCCTATCAAAAGTGAATTTCAAGTCAGTAACTTTAGAGTCATTAACATATAAAGAATTAGCTGCAGTCCAATCTAGAACAATATCATCACTAACTTTTAAGAGATTTAAGGTGTTGAGGTCACAGTCAGTTACAGCAGTCAGAGCCAGATCATCTGCATAGAGATACAAATTTAGGAAATCTTTAGATGTGTTATTATAGACAGACAGGACACTAGGTAAATCATTCATATAAATAATAAATAATAAATAATAATAATAAGTGTACTGTGAGCTAATTCCTAATTTAAGTTAATCCATGTACAAGTGATACGAATGATATTTTATTATAATCAACTGAACATTTATGGACCTCAATTCCAAAGGACTAGGCTGAATACATTAAAATTCACATAGTTTCCCAGCCTGTTATTTTGAACCTCAGCTGAATTCGACGAGGCTACAAAGTTTTTAAATTAACTGATTATGTCTACTGAGCAACAGCCTGGTTGCAGAATATTATAAATACTCTGAGGCAGTTATAATTATAATAAATTAATACTTGCTAACTTCATTATACAATTTTTGTACTTTTTGTTCTCCATGCAACGACTGTAGGTTGACAAAGAGTATCAAAAAATAAGTGTATTCATAAAGAATTCCAGAGGGAGCAGTTACTCCCCTTGCCCCCATGCCAACACCCATAAAAATTTTGAGAATTTTGGTGAACTTAGATTTCTGTCAGGTATATATTTTTGGCATGCTTTTTGCTACGCCATCGGCAGATCAATAATTCAAATATAAAGTTTCGTTTTGATAGATTTTTCATTTTCTAGCTATAAAGTTCACAAAGAGATACTTTTCTGAAAATATTTTTGAACTCAAGAGACTACAAACATATAGGTTGAAAATTCTAAATCAATTTTCATAATAGAACACAATAGTTCTACCTACAGCTCCTATGGTTCCAGCAGATAAAGACCAATAAGAGGAAATGGGAATCCACTCACCTATGAATTTCACTCTGAGCCTCCATCTGTGTGCCTGCACGCTGCCATGCCTGGTTCACAGTGCCCACAGAGTCCTTGGAAGCCTTAAGCAACTTCCCGGACAGCTTGCTAAGGCTCTTTGCATACTGTGTCTCTGCTTCGGAGCGCTCCTGCAGGATCGAACTCAGGTCCTTGCAGAAGTCCCCTCCCTGCTTGATGTACCTCCGCAGCTCTTCAAACCCATTCTGTCCCTGCAACAAAAGCCACCATACAGGCTTGACTTCACTCTCATGGGAAAAACTTCATTTTATTGAGCAAGGGTTTACTGCACAAGAGGGATATATGCACAGCTGAGCGTACATAATTTTCAACTTCCTTTTCCCAGTCATGTCTTAGGTACTTTAATTTACCTTATATCATACTGGTAGGTTATCTAATTTGGTGTTTAAGGGCTTTCATCATTCATTTTGAAAAATTTCAGACATGGCACATAATCTATCCAAAAGTCAAAACCAAGTAAATTCCAGTCTGACTTTGTGGGGAAACTTCTGAAAACCCACACTTGGGGTTGTACGGTCATGGTATTTGAATCCACATGTTTCTGAATGACAATTTACATACATTACAGCCTTGGCCAACTCATTCATCAAATCATTAAGTGAAAGTTGGATTACTTGCATTACATTATATTTGTTTAGGATAATTTAGGTTCTTATGTTAGGTTAGATTAACTTTGGGTATATAGGTTAGGTTACACTATGATCCAATCGTTTTTCTTGGTTTAACGATGGTTTTGTAATGCTACTTAGGCATGTAACCATCGCTGGTATGCCAGAATTCTATCTCATAGGAGTCCTCTTACATTCCTGTAGCTATACAGAAATGTGACCATCGGATTTATGCAAACATAAATGCCTTGATATGAGCTGGGATCAAACCAGCGAACTTGAGAACACAAAGCCAGTGCCTTACCTCTTTACCAATTACTGTGATTTCTTACAGAGTATAACATATGGATACATTTCCCCAGTTTTTTTAATTACCCCACTAAATAAAACATAAATACGAGGGATGGGGCATAAGTCATTCTTTTGAAAATGTGGGACCATTTAACAATTTTGAAGTATACAAATGAAAAGGTAGGGTATGGAAAGTATGCATAATGCAGATTATAGGTAGGCCTACTTGATGTAGGATAGTAAAGGAAACAGACACCCATAAACATCCATATGCAACTCTATTGTACCAATCTAATGTATTGCGATAGTTGGAAATATGAAAGCACACATATCCACTCCTTGATCCCTTAAAGTTCAGTACGGATAGGCATTATTCCCCAAAGCTTCCATCAGCTCCTTGTGGTATTCTCTGGCATTTCTCCCTCAGATAGTGACTGTTTTGATGTAAGAATGCTGTTCACATCATGTCATACCATTCTGCACGGCGGTCACTCACAACAAAATTACCATCGCCTCCATTCGTATAATCGTACATCACAGTGTTACCAGATGATGTGTCTACATACTAGGGGAGACTCCCACATTATCCCGTGACTTACAACTTCTCATGATACTATCGCTTTATTTTGAGAAAAATAGAATAATTGCCATAACTTATGCTCCATCCCCCGTATGTTAACACATAAATGCACATATACATTTTTTTTTTACTAAAAACCATGCTATTTTGTCAACGTGTTCTTTCATAAATGTGATATATCCGTCTAATGCAGTAACCATCAGAACAATATGGGAAACACTGCACCTTGGGTAGTTTCCGATGACGTCGGCGTCGAGTGCTGTGGAACTTGGCGTCGCGTATCGCCACGTTGCAGGCTCGCGCACCCTGCATTGCCAAACCAGGATTCCCTCACAACACAACTACAGTTTAGTCTTTCATATCAGATTCTTTACGTAAAGTGTAAAAGAACTGTGAAGACGGTGAGCGATGAGCGAACAATAGAACTGAATCATTATCTTGTAATTCCAGTCACTGTTTTTGTAAGTCTACTTTCTCTGGGGATTGCCTTTGCTGCTTCACAGCAAACCTTAGAATAAAAACATAATCAATGGAAATATTTCTTCAGAAGGACTTGAGCTACTGTACTTCAATAAACATCTATTTCATAACAAATAATCTAGAAGTATTTTCTACGTAAATGGCTCTCAAGTACGAAGCTGACATAGCCTATTCTACCTTAAAGCAAATCTAATGACACCTTAAATACGGAATTTAAACAAAATCGCTAGAGCAGTTTTCGAGAAAGTAGGGAGGAGGGGTGGAAACGAAATTTTCTTCATGTAAAGTGGCACAAAAAGTAAGAGAAAGTCGTCGCCTATCTTCGTCTTACATCTTCAGAAGATGCCTAACTGGAAATAATAATAATAATAATAATAATAATAATAATAATAATAATAATAACAATTTTCTTACGATTTTTCCTTCTGGAGCTAAGTTTTCACACACAGAGACATGTTTCTGAAAATAATGTTTTTGGATTCGGGGACCTCAAAACTTGTATTTCTGTTAAAAACTCAACTTCGAATTTCGAGGTCGAACACAATACTTCCTCTGGAATGATAATTCTTTCACACTGGCCGTGTGTAGGCCAAGATGGACACGTGAAGTACCGGCACGTTGCCATGGTAGCTTAGTTGGTTAGAGCATCGGCACGGAGAGCCGAATATCCTGGTTCAAATCCCGGCTATGGCATTGATTTTTTCATTCTTACAATACTTCCTCTGTCTATAGTACCTATGGTACGGGCAGAGGAAGTAATAAGATTACATTACATGGATTCAGAACACACGACAGTAGACAATTTGAACACAGATCAAGTTAATTTTTTAAAGAGCAGACTATTATACACGATTAATATTGGTAGGATGCGGATTTTAGATAATAGCCTATCAAATTGAGAAATATGCCGCCGAAGTTGCTTAAATATGTGTACAGTAATTATGTAAAATTAAATATTTAATTTCCTTATAGGAAAATGGGAAAAAATCCTCTTTTAATTTTCTTAATGTTGTAGCATAAAACTGTAGTATAATTGAGAAATTTGTACTTGAATACCAAGTAATAAATTAGTAATTAGGGCCCAGACTTTAGCCAAACAACATTGCTTACAAGTTAGTGATTCATGGAGTAGTGCAAATCTTGTCGTAAACGCGAAGGGAGTTCCAGTGTCAACGTACTGTAGCAATATACGGTACTACTGTGAAATGCAGTGAAATTAAATAAGAAATAAAAAAAACTCCATACAATTAGCGAACTCAGTGAAATCACATTTCTGAAATTTAAAAATATTATAACGTTAGAAAACTACTGTAGGATGAATTCTTCATCATGTGAAATAACTTACATTTGCACAAAATAGATTATCTAAGATATTTTTAAGGCATAGGCTAAGGGAAAATTAATGTAGAAAATTATTGCTTAAGCATATCAGAGCTGAATTTATATGTTGATGCAAGCATTCAAGTAAGATCATCAGTGAATTAAAGTTTGAAATCAGAACGAAAACTTGAATTGGATTGTCAACCGTAACACATCCTCACAATTTAACATAAAGCAATATACACAATTTATGTAACAATATTTTATGCAGTAACTGTTGTGGTGAATTTATATGGCAATAGAAGTGAAAAAGTTATCAAAACAGAGTGTGTCATTAAAATTCCTACATACGGATGTTAATAATCATAATTTTGAAAGTATTAGAGATAACTGGATATTGTCTTCGCGTAAATTAAGTGCAAAGTGTTAGGCTTAAAACAAAGGAAATAAACTTAGACATTCATATTTTGTTTGTACGATGGTGTATGTCCTACCTTATTAGCAAAACGATTAAGATACTTTTGTTAATAAAATCCTTTAGCGCTATTTTTGGGAAAATGAATTTACCCTAATAAAGAGGTACTGCTTGTTATGACTTTAAAAAGCATCCTCATGAGAAGTTGCAGACAATGATAGGTAGGTCAAGGTAGTCGCAAGGCATAAAAAGTTTGGGCACCATTGTAGTAACGAAGTAATGTGTTAATACTTTCTCCTGTGCTTTGTATCATACCACAGAGAAGAATTACTGCACTTAACCCACAAATTCAGAATTAAAGACCCAAATGCAAATAGTTTTGATGTTTGAAATCCCTTGATTTTAGACGTCTAACATTTAATTTTACAGACCTTCATGTTAGGGTAAAATCACTGTACTGCGACTGACGAAACCTCTGGTTAAATTCATGTCAGAGTTCACATTTATTCGGACATTTTATGAAAACATGTACCACAACTTCTCTTTATGAAGTCTGGAAGAATAATTTGTCATCTGGTAGATAGACTAGAAGCTAAAAGGTAACTGACTATTCCTAATAAAATCAAAATAGGGCTGTGGTAAATCACTGGCCACTCGACTTCCAACTTTACGTTTGATAATAGACTATTATAGGCATAGGCGTACAGAGGGGGGGGGGTTGGGGGTTTGAAACCCCCCCCCCCCCCATTGATTAAAAAAAGGAAAATTGTATAATTTTTTTAAGTCTGCCCATAAATTACTTAATACAAGTACAGTATAAAGCGTGGGAAGCTTAAAACTCGTTATTTTGCATCTTAATTTTTAAAATTTTCCGGGGGAAGACCCCCGGACCCCCTCTCCCTGGAGGGTATTCCATACCCCCCATACCCCGCGGATGTTATAACCCCCGCCATATGGTCGGCCTGGTTACGCCTATGATTATAGGAGAAACATTCCTCTGACACTGGGATTGAAACGTATATCGTTATCATGCAATATCTGACGAGAGACGTACTTATGAGATGAGATCTTTTGCTGAGTAGTAGCCTATATTGTTTACTGTCCTTGGTTAATCGGACATGTAAGTGGAATAGTCTGTATAATGCTCTAGTAATATGAACAGTTTCGTTTTGCTGTAGTACGAAATGAATAAAATGAAAATCTAGAAAATAATTTGCAGATTTTTGTTGTTGTTGTTGCCATTTTAAAGTTCCACGAAGGAGTTATAAGTTAAATTGGAAGGATTTCGATAAAAATAATAGTATAGTTTAAACGAAGCATTCTTTTGGCTGTATAGATTAAGTTTCTGGAATACCGTAGAACTGATTCTGATACGGGTAGAGTTTCTAATGATCGTGTTAAAGACTTTCCCCGTGCGAACTGGTCCATGTACTAGTTCTCCTGTTCACAGAATTTCACCGCCTTGTCCAGTTGAAGATGCGCTCGGGCGTGGACATGTGTTTTCACGCGTTCATTGTTGCGTAATGGGAAAGATGGCGGCTCGGCGCAAACGTTTTCATGGGAAGTCCGATGCCCTTGGTGAATACTTTCATTTTCACAAGTAAAAATATGCAAGAACAGAAACTGATGTGTGCCAGATTAGTACGCATCCTATTTCCTCAACCCCTCCACCTCTGAATGCAGCTTCTTCAGTATCGTTATTAATCTAACCTCATCAAGAGTGTGTTGTTGCAAAACACTGCTATGTTGAGTCACGTAGCCTACTGCCGGTAAGTGGCTATTAGTAAGTAGGAAGTTATGAAGGCAATCCCTTTTTTACGTGGGAAATCAAACATTCTCTTTTTATGTTGCTGACGTTATGAGTTCTATAGGAATGTCAAAGAAAAATGGGGTATTTTATCTTTCATATCCGCCATCGCGAGGACGATCTGCTTAGCTGACAGCCAACTGGTAACTTATTTTCATTAACTATATTAATCGCACACTTTATCTTGAGCTAAACACTCCATAATGCTGAAAACCGTCCACATCAAGAAGACCTCTCTCGAAAAAATGAAGATCGCGATCAGTCCCCAGTATTACTGTATCTCGCCTAGCATAATAATGTGACCGCCTCATAGAAATCCCAGCTCCAGAAATGGGTTACATTTCACTTGAATTAGAGAATAAAAGCTCAAACAGCCATAACCCTTAAAGGATTACATATTGAAATATACAGGCCTATAGACATTTATATACATATAACCAGTAATGGGAAGTAATTGAGTAAAAATAATCGGATTACAGTAACAATTCCTTTTTTGGTCTCATTTACTTGTAATCAATACTTTAACAAAAATGTAATTTCTACTTGTAATTTACTTCTAGGAATAAAATTGTAATTGTTACAATTTAGTAGTCGTTATTATTAGTATCATTCTCGCTTCCTATATCATTAAGCTTATTGTTTTTGCAACTAATATCTAAATTAGAGTTAATATTACCAAAAAGTTACTCAGTGTTTCCGAAAATATTCTCATCTCGTTTATGTTTTTTTGTTCATTCATATAATTTGGGCTTGTGCCCAAAACAAACAAAAAAAAAACATAATTTTTAGGTACTGCATTTTGTAAAGTAATTGTAAATGTAATTGTAATTTTACTGATTACTTTTTGAAAAGTAATTTGTAATTGTAATTAAGTAAAATGTCTCTCAGGTAATTGTAATTCAGCCCAATTCATTTCTTTTTGTACTTTTCCCATCACTGAATATAACATAGTAACATTACTTTTTCAGTTTCTTTGACGTAAAATACTCATGTCTATACTGTATATTAGTGTTAAAAATTTCATTCCATAATGATTCTCTTTGAAAACATACTGGAAGTATATTAGCATTGCTCATAAGGTTTGCATAGTGGGTGATATACGAGTACGCACTAAAATAATCCAGCTTTGAAATCCACAACGCACTGGGAGCAATGAGATGGTAACAATATGCAGTACATTTTCTCTTCTTTGTGTATATAAGTATAAATATAAGTATAGGTATATATATATATGTTTGTATGTATTTTTCCTTTCCCGAAAAGTACTACCTTAGTAGGCTACCTTACAAAAATTTAACGCGAACGAATCCAATTTTATATTGAACCGGTATATATGATTATGATTGTTATTATTATTATTATTATTATTATTATTGTTATTATTATTGAAGTCTGAACAAAAGCCAACACACTATTTTATTACAATATAAATTAAAATGGCGCATGGGGTATTTAAAAAGCCTCTTTTTTTTTACTTTCTCTACCCGTGAAGTATACTTCGTTATTGAAGTATCTACATTGGCTATACCTTGCTCCTGAATAGGTATTAGGCCAATAGGCAAAGGAAGTATTATATTCAACCCTGAAATTCGAAGTTGAGTTTTCAGCATTATTACAGGTTTTGAGATTCCTGAATCCAAAAATGCTATTTTCAGAAACGTATGCATGTCCATGTGTCTGTGAACATTTTAGCTAGAGAATGGACAAAATCGAATAAAAATGAAATTTTCTTTTTGGTTACATATCTTTTTGGAGATGTAACAAGAAGATATGCGACGACTTTTTCGTATTATCATTAATGGATGATCAAAGTATTGAGAGCGGTTTTCTGAACTACTTTTCCTAGAAACTTAAACTAAAGATAAAGATTTCATTCTAATGTCTGATTTTTTGTAGATATTCATTGATTTAATTGATATTTTAATCAAAATTGAGATCTATCTACTCCGAATTTCATATGAGATTCTTTTATGCTTTCTTTAAAAATTTATTGATAGATTTTCAAATTGTTTATAGTTTTTTTCTTTAGAAATATTTCACCCAGGAAAAAATAAAAAGACTGCCCTGGGATTATACTAAATATATAAAGAAAAGCAAATCTACAACCTAAACAAAAAAATCTGATTCGACATTTTATTACACGTATTGTAAAGTGCATTGTGAAAAATTGCCAATACTATATCTCTATTTTTATAGAAGATAGATTTTGAATGCGCCCCCCCCCCCCAAAAAAAAACACTTGAAAATTGAATCTGAGAAAACGATTATTAGAGTTTGCACGCACTAGCAGTTGGAAACGCACTGAGATTTAAAAACTGTATCAGCAGCACCTTTTCCATGCGTCCAAACGGCATAACATTTTGCATAGAGTATTTTTTTATTTTTTTTATTTTATTCTATTATTATTTTTTTTTACTAAAATCCAAAAGTCGCATTTTTTTTATCAAAATGGCTAAATTAACACTTCTAACATCCCTTAAATTATACAAAAGTTGTTACGCACAAGAAAGCCGTTTAGTGATCGTATTATTAAGATCTAAGGTTCTGTATCCAAAGACATAGGCTAGATTGTCAACTATAGAAAACATTTAACTGAAAAAGACATATAGTAACTTGTAATACGTAATTGGTGTTATACCTAAAACTTATCATAAACAGAATTCACGCGTTTGACACAACAATTGAAACATAAGAAAGCGAATTCACACGTTCCAAGGCGTGGCAATAAAAACACTGAATCCTGGTCAAGCTGCAATGGCACAGAAACACACAGCCTATACTAGGCTACAATAGACTGACTGACTAGATGTACTTCTGCCTAGGCCACAAGTCACAACACTGCACGTCCTCTCTTCTCAAAGCCTGCGCACGGTCTGCTCACACAATATGGCGGAGCGCGCTCGTACCGTGACGGCGTCCATTGTTCCATATCGGCAGACTATTGTCACACCGGTTTATTGCCCTCATCACTTCCTCTTGAGCTTATCAACAGGTCGGCTTCGCTTGCAAGACGCATCTTGTCAATTAAAGTCCCCTCCTAAGACATTAACTTAGTTGACATCGCCAGCACAAGCTTTTTTCCAATCAATTATCCAATATGGCATTCTTGATTGGGGAGGTTTGGTTTAAACTACTCTTGAGTCCCTTTGCCTTTTACAAAATAGAATAAAATCAGGTAAACCGATGTAACAAAGTGCCAGAATGCTTTTGTGTAATCAGTGATAATTGCAATTGTGATATGCAGAAAATAAGTTATGTTTGTAATCTATTTCCGAGTTAAGCTCCAGATCGATTCATTAAGCAGGGCTTATGGAAGAACAAATGTCTAGTTTGATAAGCATACCTGAAGGAATATTGGGTAGTGTATTTGTCAAAGCTACATGTATTGCAACTTCCAAATCCTTAAATGAATACTGTAAAACAATATGTTGTCATGAGAACTGATTTGCAATTTGTTAAATTCTTTCTAATATATTATCATAAAATAGGCGCTAAATTAGATATTACTCCGGTACTGGTCAACCGATTTGGTCCAATATCAATAGCCTTCTTCCATTGGACGTTATGAATGCGTGTATCAAGTTTCATGAAAATCCAATAAAGCGTATTTGAGTTATCCGCGCCTTTGTGATATATTACCATAAAAAGGCTCTAAATTGGGCATTATTCCGGTACCGGCCAACAGATTTTATCCAGTATCAATATACTACTTCCCATGGGCATTATAAATTCGTATACCAAGTTTCATGAAAATCCGATAAAGCGTATTTGAGTTATCGCGCCTTTAAAATAGACACTAAATTGGGTTTTACTCCGGTACCGGTCAACCGATTTGGTCAAATATCAATAGGGTTCTTCCCATGAACATTATAAATGTGTATACCAAGTTTCATTAAAATCCGATTAAGCGTATTTGAGTTATCGCGCGTACAGACACACGGACGGACTGACAGACAGACATTTTCCCGTCCCCACACACAATCTCATAAAGTACCATACTGGTACTTAATACTAGTGATAGAAATCCACGTAAGCCTAAATAAAAATTTGATATGATGCACTCATAACTTTATTTATCCAAAGCATGGACAATATTTGACCACCGGCGTGGTCTTGTGGTTAGCTTCGCTGACTACAGATCCGTCGGCCCGGGTTCGATCCACGGTATCTCTTCGGATTTTTCTGAGGTAGGGAGGTCTGGAACGGGATGCACTCAGCCTCGTGATTCAAATTGAGGAGCTACTTGATAGAGAAGTAGCGGCACCGGTAATGGAAACCACCATTAACGTCCGTGGGTATCGGCATACTGACCACATGCCCCCAATCCTGCCATCACCCTATGGTAGATGACGCAGCGGTCGGGTGGTAGGCCTTGTCCCTTCAGGGATGTTGTGCCACGGAGTTTAGTTTATGGACAATATTTTCTCGTCCCTGATTTTTATATAGACTAAGTATTCAGTTGTCTCAGTCTCACGCAAAGGCAGAACGTAAACCCTGAGTTTGTGCAAACATTGGATTGCAAATATGCTACATTTGAAGTAGGCTAGGTAAAAATCCTACCTGCTGATATCTTATTCATCGTTGTAGGCTTTGTATTAGTTGGGAAGGAAAGGAAAGATCGAATGTGCTAAATTTTCGCAAGAGTTAACTGGTAAATTAAAAAAAAAAACAATATTACAAAACAGCTTCTCTTAGAAGATAATTACTTAGATAATTATCGATTATAATCGGACATTTATCACAGGAAGTGAGTGTGAATCCTGTGATAATTGTGTTAATAGTTACGATTAGGGTTCGGATGTTTATGACCTAAAAAAAGTGGACCAAATATGACTAAATATCCTAAACATGACCTAATAAAAGAACGTATTTTCTAAAAATAAATGTTCCTATTTTAAATGTTTGATGACACTAAATTATTACATCACATGAATTGAATTAGATAATCACTTTTTAACAATTTTACAGGCGATTTACAGTTTTACTTGTAATGAACTTTTAGTTTTAAAGAATTTTCTCCTGTTTGCCCGCTTCATCAGCTCAAAATAAGATTTTGTAGACCATGCGTGTCCCTTAAAATAAATTTCAAATTTAACTCGACCATTTAGTGCATATACTTTAAGTATAATATTGTTCATTTACCGAAGTTATAACTGAAATATAACTTTAAATCACAAATATGACCAAAATATGACCAAGACCACAAAAATGACCAAAATATGACAAAGACCATAAAAATGACCAAAATATGACTTTTTATGCAAAATAAAAACTGTCTGATTAGATAATATGGGTGAAATTCGTGTTTAATTTGTGTTTGCGGCGAGAATGGAGGTCAGGACAAAAAAAAATGACATGTCATAAACATCTTAACCCTAGTTATGATTAATAATCCATTTTGAAGATTCTTCACGCAGGTTTACTGCTTCACATCTGAATGGCAATGTTCAGGAATGAGATAAAATATAAAGAACAATCCTTATATAAAATGCCTAATAAACTCCTGGATAGTATACTTAAACTAAACTACTGATATTGCAGTACAGCTTAACGTAGAATCCGAACCACATAGGCCTCCTCTATGCTTCATTTCAAGTGATTTGTTAGAGGTGAAGGTAACGGTCACCAATCCAAATTCTCACTGCTTAACCCGGCGATCAGTTCGGAAGTGGTAGCCCACGGGAGAACGGAAATTTCTAATTTCTAGTGACCTAATTATTCTTACAGTCAAACGGATATCTAAGATATTTTATTAAGTAATATTCGTGCATTTCACTGACAACATAGTTGTTGTCCCAACGTTCTACGACAGACATAAGTGCAAAATTGTGAAGCCAAATTTTATACTTATAGTTTCTTACTGCACATGGAAAATTAGCCGAATATATCAATAGATTTGATATAAAAAAGTTCACAATGCATCTGTGGGGAAAGCATTCAGAAAGTGTTCATATAGCCTATTGTTTCAGTATCCAATATTTTTTCAGGAGAGGTACGAGCTCCTGTTGTTAAATTGTAACCACTGAAATTAATAAGCTCCAGAATGTATACCAGTAATTATTACTATGTTTACTGTTTAGTACTATTATTACTATATTTACTGTTTAGTACTTTCATTACTGTTTAATACTATTACTACTGTTTTAATTGTCAGTTTATAATAAATTTATCCCTAATAAACCCCAAGGTAAAATAGGGATCTCTATTTGTTTTATAATTAATATATAATAATACATTTCACAGATGTTGCTATTCGTAGTCTTAAATCACAACAAGGTTGTTTCCATGGCTTTGGGAACATTAGGAGAAAAGTTATGGAACGAATATTGCTAATCAATAATAATGTCTGCTTTAATATTCAATCTATCAAATTTTAAAAGGAAACTTGTAAACATTATGGTGAGCAATTATGGATTTGTATTTATTTTTAAGAAATTCAAGAGTAATGATAGTAGCAGCAGCAGCAGCATTAATAGTAATTGGTATATAGTTATTTAACGACGGGGATGTACTGCAACTTAGGCCTATAACCGTTGCCGGTGTGCCGGAATGTTGTCGTCCCGCAGGAGTTATTTTACATGCCTGTAATCTACAGACATGAGCCTATCACATTTATGCACATATAAATGCCATCGACCTGGTCCGGAATCGAACCTACAACCTCGGGCACAGAAAGCCAGCGATATACTGACTGCGCCACCTAGGCCGACAATAGTAGTAGCAAATATTTTATTTTGCCTGCCAGAGTCAAGGCCATAAAGCCAATGCTTTACGATACATTTTTTAAGGTGATATCCATAGTGTGGTCTGTAATATTTCATATTAATGACGAATTTGATAGGATTACTTAATTAATGACTACTTGTAAACAATGTCGGCCGCGGTGGTCTAGAGGTGCCCGCTAGGTCGCGGGATCAAACCCGGCTGCGGTAGATGGATTTTTTCAGGATGTAAAAATCCTGGGCACGGAGTCCTCCGGGAGGGACTTTAAGCTGAGGAGTCCGTATCATTGATTTACGGCACGTAAAAGAGCTCCAAGCCTAAATTAGAGCCTCTGGACAAAATTTCTTGGCCCTTTCACGTCCAAGTACTACCTTAGTTTCCGGAGGGGGGTTGAGAGGTGATGGGCTTACCACCTGTCCCTCTGCTCTCTCTCGGAAAATAAGCGTAACAAAATTCAAATAGGTAACAGAAACCTACACTTGGAGGCCCTTCGCCCCAACATAGGGGATATAGGAAATCAGATAGTTATAAGTAGAGACGAGACTTTCATGCAAATGCATGTTTTTAAGATAACTTAGGACATAGCTCAAACTGAGTACTTACCCATGTAATTACTTTCCGGTTCCAAATATGCATACTTTTTCCGTGCATGTTTGCATGTTTTGACCTTTTTGGAGGAAAAAACATGCATAAAGCATATTTAGGGTATTTTTGGCTAAATCATGCATATAATATACATTATATTCACTTTAAATGCATGTTTTAATGTGATTTCAAGAAAAGTGACATCGTGGCAAAGTTTCCCTATCTTCGATTTTTACTAGCCATTTTTAAAGTCGTTTGTGAAGTGGCGCTAAGATGTGCGAAAAGGAGGAAGGAATTTGACCTTAACTTTGTCCACCCTTAGCTATTTCCGGCCCGCACTTGGGGTGCATTGTACTTTGTCAGAGCTCGGGAAACCTGCAGTGTCTTTACAGTGTGTGCAGTGGTTAATGTGGTTGTCTGTTCTGTGATTTTACTATGCCTCCAATTAAATGTTCAAAAAGCGAACTCCTTGCACAGTGGATTAAGGGTATGGTTTTTATTAGATCAGATGGGAAAGTTTTCTTCTGCTACTGTTGCAGTAAAGAGGTAAGCAGTTTTATTCGGTTTCCGAATATTTTCTATGGCAGTTTTTTTGTTTTGTAAAACAATACTAAAAACCAGGGTCATAAATGCGAACCCGGACTACGGATTCCTTTGCTCATTAAAGAAGGTTCTTTGTGATGAAAACGTGGATGAAGAATTTGACCTGACACTTTCACAAATGTGTTCACTGAAGTTTGCACCCATAACATCGTGTGATGTAGAAAGATCATTCTCTAAACATATTGACTGACAAGCGCAGGAACCTTACAGAAAGCAATTTAGAAATGCTGTTGGTTGTCAACTGTGCCAAAAAAGTTAAGCAAAGTAAGGAAATTGGGCCATAAATGTTAGTGCATATTTTAATGTATTTCTCCCTTGATAGTGCATGTTTCATGGTTTGATAATGCATGAATGCATGCATATTTCGCAATTTTATAGTGCATGAAAGTCTCGTCTCTAGTTATAAGCAATAATTAATTAAAAAGAGTAATAATAAATATGGGAACAATGTTAACGATTTTTCACCGATAAAATAATAGACTATAATGATAATAATTCTATGTCATAATAATAATTCTATTTTGCAACAATAACCTCAAATCCCCGAGGAGACTAGGTGCCCTATAGAGGAAGAAAGAAAGGATATTTTGTAGAGCGTGATTTTCGGTCGTATCAACAATGTTCTTCAATAGATTTGGTAATATTTTTGGCCAAACTCTATTTACAAAAGCTAGGTCTTTTTAATACATTGTGGTATGATATAGTGAAATTATGTTGATCATGCTGAACTTCATGACATACCATTTTACACAGATGAATTGCTGAGTGATTCAAGATGTAAAAAGTAGATCTCTATAAACTAGAGAGTAATGGAATTACAGAGACAGATCTTGCTGCAGGTGTTTGTGGAGCAGTGGGTCAGTGGGCAGCTTGACCCCTGGTCACTGACCATTACTATCCAGCAGGTGGATATCGCTACATTCGACTCGCAGCCGCCTGGGGCGTTTCGAGGACAATGTGATAAGCTAAATCACTGGCTTTTTTGTACTCTAAAACTATCCTTTCCAGAATGTAATGCTGTAAGCGTTTTTAATTAGTTTAATTTTCGTCACTTCTACGTATTATCTATAGGAATATGTAAAAAGGTAAAGGTAAAGTGATCTCTATACAGGCCATGGAGGCCCAGAGGGTTCCAGGAGATCCAGGAGGATCCCAGATTTTGGACATTCGGCACATGAAGGTGGTAAGGTTGTCAGCCTTACGCACCGGCCGCCTTCACCCCCCCAGGATTGCTCCTGGTACTCATTTCTGTTAGAGGCTGAGTCGACCCCAGGGCCATAGTGCCACCAGAAGGATTAGGCCAACGACCTCATCGGGAATCGAACCCGCGACCTTCCGGTTTGTAGCGCAGCTCCTCAACCACTACGCTACGGCGTACCCCTATAGGAATATGTACATTTATAATAACAACTTATTGTTCTGTGCATCCGTCATCCTAGCACTTTAACTATTCATTCTGTGTATTTCATTTATGTATAATCAATGTAACATGTTTCCCATATCCATTAGCGGTGTCTAATATATATATATATATATATATATATCATTTTGAAAGAGTTGATGTATAAAATGTAGTAATGGACCACACATTTGGACGAGTTCTGAGTAGTCTGAGTAGTCTGAGTAGTCTCTTAAATGTTGTATGTACTACATACATAGACATAAGATATATTTATATATATACATACAGTATATATGCATACATATACCGGTATATATGTATGTAACATGATATATTATATAGTGCGTAAATATTGAATTTACACTAAAATTGACTACTGCAATGATTAAAAAAAGAAGAAATACCTAAAAGAAATGTGAATGTAAGAACTCCAAAGTCCATCACACTGGCGACAATTGACCTAAATAGCAGTACACATCCATTGTTAAATAACCATAACGACCAAATTGATAAATTTCATGTTTACCTTTGAGGGTAAATTATGATTGATTGATAAAAATTCTCCTTATTCCCTCAATGTTCTACTTAAAATGAAAGACACAACTACTTTTTATATTGTTCAACAATAAGTCATTATGTTGTAATTTCAAAGTAATCTCAAATAGTTGTGTCTTTCCTTTTAAGTAGAAAATTGAGGGAATAAGGAAAATTTTTATCAATCAATCATAACGATCAACCTAAACCAAAGTAACATAATTGTCGTAATAGACTCTATATATAAAAAAAGGTAATTCCAAATGGCACATACCATTCTATGAACAAGTAGGTTTCATTATGACATTTCAAATAGTTTTCTTCCCCTGAAAATTTTACTGGTCTTATGAAGTCTTCGTTTTAAATTTACGCCTACTATTCCTTCAAATTCCACTTCCATGACTTGCTATTTTTGTGAGTGCATCAAAGCACTTTAGTTAAGTTCTCAATACAAAGTCCCTCGTATGTACACAGGAAGCTAAAACAAATTGTGTTTTTTCAGGAACCAGTAAAATCGTGAGGTACCTAAGGAATCTGGCTCCAGAATCGAAAGTTAGAGCCCTGGTCTGCCTCGTCAGTCGCTGTTTGAACAGGTAAACATTCTAGGACAGATATGATACTGTCACCTATTACGTATATGTTCTTTGGTTGGGAAAGTTTAGTATTAACTGAAGCATATCAAAATGACCATGGCTAGTCTATTTTCTAGTCAATTAGTTAAATCTTGACATTAATATTACACTACTAATTATGTTAATGAATAATATTACAACGTAGAAAGTTCATGATTCTGGTTAAGACGATTCTATAGAGCAGACCTACGGTATATCTCACTTTCTTTTTTATTCCTCATGCATATACTTCAATAAAATGACTTTTCACTCTATTTCAATCTCTGCAGCCTGCGTCTGATGCGAAACGAATTTTTACTTCTCAAAACTAGTTAAACATAAGCTAGGGTGACTAGATTGTCAAAAGAAAGATAGGAAGATTAAACTCACATTTCTGAATAATTAAATTATCACATGTCTAACATGTTCCAGACAGAAATACGAGGCGCGTCCATAAAGTAAGTTTCCCTGGAGCTGTTTACAGAAACAAAACACAATTTCTTGGAAATATTTACTGCAACAGATACAACAAGTGTTCAGCTATTTTTCAACGTATTGGCCACCGGAATTGAGACATGTCATACCGTGGGACCAACTTTTGAACACATATGTTGTAGAAGGCAGACTTCTACAAGACATGTGTTCAAAAGTTGGTCCTAAGGTATGACAGATGTCTCAATTCCGGTGGCGAATATGTTGAAAAATAGCTGAGCACTTGTTGTATCTGTCGCAGTAAATATTTCCATGAAATTATGTTTTGTTTCTGTAAACGACCCTAGGGAAACTTACTTTATGGATACGCATCTTACTACAATATAATAGGAGTCTTATGAAGAAATACTTTGTAAATATATATTTTTTAAATGATTTATTTATTTATTGTCGCTTTGATTCATAGGAGTCTAATCGCGACTGTACACATAATAACTTTACATATTACATTACATATAATAACCAGTAATACATTTTGACTTATAGGAGTCTAATCGTGACTGTACAGATAATAACATTACATATTACCATAATTACGATTATATATATAAATTATTTACTTATATTTATTTGACTTCTATTACGTTGCACTTGTGATACTTTAGACATGAAATTTATTTAAAAGTGATCATCATATAGCTGATAATTTTTTTCCCCATAAAGTCGTTAGAAGTGATTTTTCACACGTGTATTTATCCCTGGCAGTTCCCAAACCATGGCAAAATAGATTTTTGGCATGGGTGTATTTTTTTCGGAGCAATTTTATAAAAATATTTTGCGAATGCCGTGCTAGTACTTGACTCATCATACTGCATAAATCAGTTGAACTAGTGAAATATGTAAATGAGTTTATAAGGGGACAAAACCAGCTTACCTGACATAGTAAATCAGAACGCCTGTCGAGTGCGTTTAGACTACCCTACACAACACAAATCTCGGATACGACATCCGTATTAAGTTAATAATATTAAATTTACTCATATACGAACGAGTGAAAAAAGTTGTGTAGAACGTCAATGAGTGGGGACTTAGAAGAAACGCCTGCCAAATGTGTTTAGACTACCCAACACAACAAAAGGAAAACGACTGCAGACAGTGGCGGATGCAGAATTTTCTTTCGGGGAGGGATTTGAGGGGGGGGGGGGAGAGAGAGAGAGAAAAGAAAAAGTTCACTAACGGCCGTGGGTGTCGGCGTGCTGACCATATGCCCCCCAATCCTGCCGTCTGCCTATGGTAGATGACGCAGCGGCCGGGTGTTAGGCCTTGTCCCTTTTGGGATGTTAGCGCCACGGAGTTAGAGTTATATTGATTATAATTCTTTAAATAATACATATATTAGATTTATTCTAAGGAATTATGTACCGGGTAGCCATATTGAAGTATCGAGTTGCACTAGCATCTACCGCTGCATATACATATGCACATACGCAGACAGATTTTATGGTGCACTGCTGCCAGTATTAGGCATGGAGTCGACAACGTTTTTCGACCACCGGGTATGAAAATGTTTGCATCCACCTTGAGAAATTTAATATAATTATAAAAAGGCATAATCAATTATTTCCAAATTATCAAACTGAGTCTATTTAATAATCATATACAAATCTTCTAAACTAAAATAGTATTTCCATGTGAATGAAACCATGGTTGATGACAATGGAGTGGCATAAAGATTTTATAGCACTAGTGCGATAATGTGCAACTTTTACTTCGTTTTGAAATTCTACCTTTAATTCAAGGTGTCTTGAAACACTTTTCGTGTACAGCGCTAGCACTGAACCATTCCATGTTACAAAGTAGCCAGTGGCGTAATTACGGGGTGGCAAGGAGTGGCAGTTGCACCCCAGAATTCCCAAACCCCTCTTTTTGCCACCCCAAAAATCGGCAGTAAAAATATCAGTTATTTGCAAACAAGTGAAAAATTACAGTTTATAAACGTGGCACAATCTTGATTCTTTACTAAACTTTATTAAGGTTAACATTTATGCTGGAATGGTATGTAAAAAAAGTTTTAAAAATGCTTAAACTACATCATTTTAACGCCAAATTAAAAAAAAATTTCCAGACCCCCCGGCAGATCTTGCCATCCCAGTTAAAAAGCTGACATTAAGCCCATGAAAGTAGCTAAATTAATGCAATTAAGGTATTTAATTAATTATACACGTCAGGATATTAAGAGAACAGACTGGGACAAAAATCTTTTCCTGAAACCCCTATGATGGGGCATAGGGCCTCCAATTGGAGGTTTCGGTACCTAGATTAATTTTGTTTCGCTTTTTTCCGAGAGAGAGAGAGGGCAGAGGGACAGGTGGCAAGCCCATCGCCTCTCAAACCCCCTTCCAAGATGGTTAAAATGAGTCTCCCACCCCAGTTCTGCTTCGAGACGTATGCCGAGAAACCTAGCTGAATCATTAGATTCTATATTATGTTTATTTAAACTAAGAATTAAGCTGACGGTTTTGTAGCTATTAAGTCTGCGTTTCTCAACCTTTCTGAACCCGAGGACCTCTATAATGTATAAAAAAATTTACGGACCCCTAACTTTACATCCCATTTTTAAAAGTAGGCTATATCTAGGCCTATATTCTTAATATTTGAGGTATTAATCATAGGTCATTAATCATTATAGCGAAATAAATCTAAATACTTTTTTTAATTGACGGAAACACAGTTATTGACACTCGGGCACCTCCAACAGTAAAATCCTTGTTGAGAGATCGCCTCTGATAACAAATTCCGACAAAGTCTTCTTTTTCAGGGTTTTGAATGAAAGAGGGAACCATAGACGTCAGTGCATCAGGGGGTTCAAACTGTGGTTCGTAACTGCAAAAGTAAGGAAACTTTCAATAGGACCTGTATTTTCGAAGATTTAAAAAAACTTTGACATCCTGTGTCCATTTTATGTGAAAATTTTTACTTATTTACTTTCCACTTGCTTTATTTATTTATTTGTTATGTCTGCGGACCATCTGCACCATCTTCGCGGACCATCAGTGGTCCGCGGACCACAGGTTTAGAAACGCTGTATTAAGTGATAAATAACAGGCTCATACGAAACTCACTAGCTCTCGTTTTGTTAACTTCATGCTTTCTGTTAAGTTCTATAGGTCTATAACGGTCTTACATCATAACTATTAACGTCAGTCGCTAAAGATTAAAACGACCGAAAATGTGATGAAACCGTTGTTGAGCAACGGAGTATTTTAAAATTTCAAGTACGAGAAAGAAACCAAAATCATACTTAACACAAATTGCTGACTTCAAGGAACTAAAGAGGCTTTCTAACATGTTATGCATATCTTCCAGACAGGTAAATAATTTGTGTATTTCGCACGAAACATCAATGATTTCACAAGACTTGTAAATACGAAAGTGGTTTGAATTGCTGCGAGATCTCATGACTTGTCCAAAATACCTAACAGGGAAGTGAAACACCAAACATAAAATCAGGTAAACTGATATATCAAAGTGCCAGATGGAGTTTAGGCTTTATTTGTGAACTTACGAGGTATATATGTTTATTTAAATATCACAGATTTACATATCACGGGTATATATATATGTTTATTTAAATATCATATGTGGTTATTAAAATTGAAGGCAAAGTTATTGCATAAGAAAGCCGTTTGGTGGGTACGCCATCTGGCGTTATGTATCAGATTTTAGTTGTCTTTGCCTCTTACGCATAAGAAACCACATTTTGAGAAGTGATTGTCACAGCCTGACGAAAATCTACACGGTAACAGCTTTCACTGATAGATTAATTTACCCTCTATTACATAAGTAGCTCTAAAAGGGGAGGTACATGTTTGAGGGTAAAAAATAAAAACTTTAAATTACCTGTTTCTTTGTATTAAACACATAGGCTACTCTGAAAATTTAGATTATCTACACCTACCATAGGAAGGCCTAGGTAGAGAAAGTGTTGCGTTCAACCCTGAAATTCAATGTCGAATTTTCAACATTCATACATTTTTATGTAAAAGGTTGTCCACATTACTTTATATATATTTCTGGCATTTTAAAAATTGTTTTTTTAGGGTATAAGGCGAAAAATAACTCTTATACTTTGTAAAATTATCCCTCAAAGACACTAAAGATGAAATTTATCAATAATAAATACACGTGTTTAGGTTCCCTGATTGTAGTCGTATAAAAACAAAATGCTTTATGTATGTGCTTAAGCTTTCACGGCCGGCGTTTAATGAGTTCGGCACTTCCGGGCTGTGTGTGTTTTATGCCTATTTGGGTTAGATGCCTTTTGGGGAGTATGACACGAAGATTAGGGACGACTTTATTTTTATAAATTTACAAGAACATATAATTAATTTTACAATTTATTGAGTAACTTCAATCAAAATGTACTACTTAACTGGTGGAAATATATCATTAAGCATTCTTTATTTGAATTAAGGTTTTGTTACATTATACCGTACATAGTGATGTTTCCCTGAAGTGTGTGTGGGATTATTTGCAATAGACTTTAAATATAACAATTTAGTATGAAACTATATTTTTTAGTTAGAAAAAAACCTAACATCGACAGATGTAACAACTATTTTCATTGGCTACGTGTGCATTTTTCTTTCAGATTCATTGCATGGCTCATTATGAAATAATGTATTCCATCTCAGTGACATAAGCTGTGAGAAGTAGGCCTATAAAATGAGCAAACGAAGAAAGAATTCCATCAAACCCATTTGCCTCAGATGTTCATTCAAACGTGTTTCCTGGATAGTTACGTTTGAACATTTCATGCACTGTTCTGTTCGGAATTAATTGTCATAGAGATCAGTGCCCCCCCCCCTCGCTTGCCGGTCGATGTTGGTGAATCCCATATAAATAACACATGATTTAAGCGCTACACCTTGTCTGCGGAAGAACGATAGAAAGAGGAATGGGTTTCTTTAGATATATTCTATATTGTATTTTGATGATTGAAGCCCCCACGCATTTTCATTGCTTCTCGATTAATTGCAGGTAGCTCCGATGCCGTACCAACTGTGAAATATGAGTATCGCTGAAATAGATTGGGTTTCTTTAGATATATTCTATATTGTATTTTGATGTTTGAAGCCCCCACGCATTTTGATTGGCTCTCGATTAATTGCATGTAGCTCCGATGCCGTACCAACTGGGAAATATGAGTATGGCTGAAATAGATTTTCTTCTAACTTACATAACGCATCAAATTGTCGATCGCTTCTCATTTTCTTCTCGCTCTGCTTGATTGGTGTGTGTTTGTAACGTTAGGGGCTGTAAAATATTTTTACATAGGTGAACGGAAGGGCGAACATGTGTATAGGGCTAAATGGGAAAACATTTATCGAATTGGACGAAATTCACTGTGCAGTTATTTTGGGGAGGGGCAGGGAACTCTAATCTTAGGATTTTTTCCCGAGTGGCGCACTTTAATAGTGCCTGATTGTTAGCTTCTTAATTTAGTTCTAATTTTTTATGAATAATTTTCATGTAAGGGTAAGGTTCCCGAATCCATGGTTTGTTTTGATCTTTTCATTTCGAACCTGTATGCCCATAGGCCTATAGCAGCACATGACTTATTTTAGTCATTTTAATTATTTATTTACCGTCTCTAACAATATCGTTACAAATAAAATTAGGAAATTCATGCAATTTATGTAAAAACTATATCAGTGTTAATAATAATGTTTTAATTACTTTTCTGTTAAAAAAAATTACGAAAGACATCTAGCAATTTAATTAATAAAAGCGGGCGAACCCGCGATATAGTGTAAATAAGATACCTTATGAGAAAAAATGCATTATCATTCGTGTCATAATTCTGTGAGTACTGTGGCTGAGTGGACGCACTACTTGCCACAATGGAAAACAAAAAGAACCATACTAACGTTACGAACAGGACTCTAAGATTGATTTGTTTTCACATTAGTTAAGTAGAAATTTCGATATGTTTACGAATTGAGACATATGTAATGGTTTAAGAAAAATTTGATTTTCCTTATTTGCCCCTATTTCAAGATGTTTAAGTATTTTTAAAAACTCTCATATTTATACATATTTTAGAAAGTCTCACATATCTTTACAAAAGTGAATATTTTATTTTATAAGTATATACGTTCGATATTTCATGGTTTCAAAGCTATTCTTGTCAGAAAGTTTAAATTTTATTTCACTAGCATCTGTATTCCAAAGCTGGACTCCCGAATTTCTATGAAATGTTGAAAATTACACTTAGAAGTATATCTGGGTTTAGCTCTTGAAGATGTTGCAAGGTTTAGAATGAACCCTGTTACTTCTTGTGATGTTGAGTGAATTTTAGTGAGTACAAAGCAATTTTCAGGAACAATAGACACAGTTTCAGTTTTGAAAGTTTAACCTACAGTTTCAAAATACGCAATTCACATTAAAATGTGGAAGGAGGTTAAACTTTTGTTTTGTGGTGGCTTTAAGTGCGGTAAATCTTGAACTCATTTTATAACTATGGTACCTATCAGAATATCACGACCTCGGAAAAAGATCCAATCAGAACATTACCATATCTATTCCCCTCACAATACTGAATTTTATTCTTCATCCTTCACTATCGGGGCTGCACGTCTGTGGAATTCCTTACCTGAGGATTATAACTATGGTACCTATCAAAATATCACGACCTCGGAAAAAGATCCAATCAGAACATTACCATATCTATTCCCCTCACAATACTGAATTTTATTCTTCATCCTTCACTGTCGGGGCTGCTCGTCTGTGGAATTCCTTACCCGAGGATATAAAAGGCTGCCGAACACTCTGAACGTTCAAGATGAAGTTAGTTGATCACTTGACCACCAACCATTAAAATTAATATTATATACTAGTTTCATGTTAAAAATGTTGTTTTTGTATTGTTTTCAATTATTTATATTTTATTTTTTTCTGTTTCTACCTATTATTAGGCTATTATTTTTTACTTTTTTTCTACTTACGATGTTGAACTTCTATGATTATAGTTTAATATAGTTTTCACAAACATAATTTACAAATATATAATATTTTCATTTCTCTCTCTTTTTTATTAATTAGATTTTTTGGGAACGTTTGAATGTATCCACCTCTGGTTAGTGGAAGGGAAGGCGTTAAGTCCTTAACTACACCAGAGGGAAAAATAAATAAATACATTTAGGTAAATTTAAGCCAGCTTGGATTTCTAGTTCACTCATAAGGACATTAATAATGTGGTAACTTAATGAAGTTAAGGAGGCAGCAAATGTGCTACTCTTTATCTTGATATGAAAACAAATGAGCACTATGTGTTCAATGTTTTCATTAGAGTCTAGAGGCAGGAAGTGTCGCTAGAAACAGTTAGGCCCGCTAGATGGTACGCACGTGATGCGTAACAATCGCACGCTCTGGCATTCTCTATTGTAATCTGTGCCATCTGAGCCAATAAAATGTCCTTCCATCAGTGGCGGACCGTGACTCAGGAAAGGAAAAATTACCTGTCAACTTCCGTTTACGGAGACATCGCGTTTTGAAGAGATTCTCTGCATTATGATTATAAATAGGGCCGGAAGTTAGGCAGAAAGCCTTTTTAATTTGGGTGGATATATTAAAGAGTTAAGTAGAGATAAACATGTTTCCGTACATATAGGGACGGTAGGACCAATTTTTAATTTGCCTTTTTTGGCATCTGTTGCCTATTTTAAGGTTTAAAGCCATTTTTGCCTCTTTTGGAATGTTATGGTTTTTTTTTCTGTGATTATTTATACATTTTAAAAAGGAAAAATAAAGCATTTTTATGTATGAAAGTGAAAAATGTAACACAAATAATGCAATGACACAATCACGTCACAAAATTATTTATTGAGGATCTTTATCCCTATATAGGCCTATGCATTTATTTATTTTGAAGCAGTCGAAAACTTACCTCCTCAAACGATACAATTAAGCTGTGTAAATAGCAGAACTTATAAAAGAGAAAGTACTGTATGTGATAAATTGTTGTATTAGATATCTATTTAATTAATAAAGAGTGGGATTGCTCTCTGTTTTGACTTCTATAGCTTAATGGTATTGATATTGTTACTCTAGTTATATACAATAGTTTCACAGCTTTATTGCCAGATTCTATAACTTCATAGCGTTCTTGTTAGTTACTATACTTTCCTGGAAATGTTTTTGTTACTATAGTTACATCGTATTGTTGCCAGTTTCTATAATTGCGTGATATTGTTATTGTTACTACAGTTCCAGAGCATTTTTATTTCTATAGTTTTATTGCGTTGGATTAGTTTCTATAGCTTCATAGAAATGTTACTATAATCGCAAAGCATTGTTGCCAGTTTCTATAGTCTCATGGCGCTATCAGTTTCTACAGTGTCGTGGCATTGTTGGAATTTTATATAATTTATTAACATCAATGCCAGTTTATGTAGTTCCAATCCATTATTACCAGTTTCTATAGCTATATGCCATTGTTATTGTTACTGAAGTTTCATAGAATTATGCTATAATCTCTTGCATTGTTGTTGTTAATAGTCTGCAATTTCACTGTTGACAATTTCTACAGTTTTATCGGTTTGTTTGTTTCTATAGTCTCATGGCATTGTTACTGTTTCTATAGTTTCTTAGGATTGTGCCAGTTTCTATATTTTGATGACAATGACATTATTACCAGGTCTATAGATTAAACATTGTTGCCAGTTTCACGGTACTGTTATTGTTTAATTTTTATGGCGTTGTCAGTTTGTTTGTTTCATGACTTCAGTTTCTATAGTTGCATGACGCTCAAGAGTGTTTTTTATAGTTTGGTGACAACTTCTGTAGTTCCATGCCATTGTCAGATTCCCTAGTTACATGGCATTGTTCTTAGATTCTGTAGTTTTAAAATGCTTTTTAGTTTGTATTGTTTCTTGGAGATCTGCAAGAGATATCACGTTTTGAAACCACGAACTGCACTTTTTAATTGTTGTAACTGCTTTAACTTACAAGATAATTATTGAATTTAAGGAGTGGCGGGTATGTTCTTCCTGGCGACCATGGCCTGGATGGATGGATGAATGACATCCTGTCACTCTGCGGACAAGTATAGGGCTTCCGGGTGGAGGTTTCATTGCCGAAGAATAATTTTGGTAGCCATATTTTCCCATAATAATAACAATAATAATAATAATAATAATAATAATAATAACAATAACAATAACAACAAAATTTCTTTGTTGTTAGGCATAGATATTGGCATTAAGTGTCAAAATAAATCTGTAGAAACGACGAGTAAATTTTCTTAAACATATTAAAAGATAAAACTAAGTTAAAATACAATCTCCTTTGAACTAATATTTAGAAACTCCTCAATACAATAAAAGGGATTTTTTTATCAGCCAGTTGTAAACATCTGTTGAATATTTCTTTTTTGTATAGTTTCTAACTTGGACGGGCAACTTCTTGTAGCATTTAGGTCCTAAATATAAATGAGAATTCATTGTTTTACTTAACTTAAATTTAGGTAGGTTCAATTCATTCTTGAACCTTGTTTGATGCACATGTAGGCCTACATCCTTTTAAAATCATAGTAATCTATATCATTATGCACATGAACTATGAGGTCTAATAAATACAGATTTACAACAGTCATAATTTCGAATTCAATAAATTATGGTTTGCAATGTTCCCGAATGTCACACCTCTTGATTATCCTAAGAATTCATAGACTACAGGGAACAGGCCTAGGTAAGCCCATCGTTTGGACGACCAGCTAAAGGAAACTGAGGTATTACTTCGACATGAAAGGGCTGGGTATGTTGATCCTGATGCTCTAATTTAGGTTTGTGCCATAAATTTATCATACGGGACCCACGGTTTATACGGTCTTCATCCCCAGGATTTTTACATCTTGAAAAATCCATCGACCTCGACCAGTTATGAATCCGCAACTTTCCGTTTGAACGGCGGGCATGCTACCTTTTCCCAACACGGCTGATTTGGCCTGGATAGGATATAAAAATTAAGTTTTAAGGGGCGTCTTGACAACTACGCTTTCATAATATATCATTTATCGCATCATCTGAATAATGTAGCTCCGTGGACACGTAGGTGTCCTAGCATCAGAAATGACTTTCAGACCCACCACGAATTCGCAAAGACATGTGGAGAGAACTGTCATGCAGGTCTACGATCCCTTTCATGGCGTTAGCTATTAAAGTAACTTAATGACACTAGAGAAATGTTGAATTGCTCTGGTGATCGGAAGAAAGACCAGTTTCCAGAGGGCAGGGTGCCAGTTTCTATTTGTGAGTTCTATGAGCGTTACTCGTATCAGACTGGTAGCAGGTGCGAGATCACAAGTTCAAGCACCCAACTGACAAGAGTTACTGCTGTCAAAATGTTAAACCGACAATACATCATCAAGTATGAATACCTGAATCATAGGCAATTATCTTCCCAAGTGGAGCCAGCATTTAAAAAAAAAAAGTCTTGTACTTGAAATAAATTCAACATAACCTTCCAACATAAAGCTTTTTATTTTTATATTAAACTCTCTGGTGCCTTAGAGTTATTAATATTGTATTTATTAATATAGGAGATTTTTAATGCTGTACTACAAATAAAATTTGCGTTATTTCCGTATAGGCTATCCTTTTGCTATACGCATGTGAATTTACACAAAAAAAGTGCACTTGGTGCAATAAAATGAAAGTGATAAAAATAAAAAGATAAAATTATGACAATAAACATTTGTGATTAATGGAATACCACGTATTCTTATATTGAAACTAAACCAAACTCCATGTCGCTACATCCCTGAAAGGGCTAGGCCTGCTATTTGACCGCTGGGTCATCTACCTTAGGTAGATGGTAAAATTGAGGACATGTAGTCAGCATGCCGATCCCCAAGTCCGCTATTGCTGCCTTACTGAACAGGAGTCGCTACTTCTTTATCAAGTAGCTCCTCAATTTGAATAACGAGGCTGAGTGCACCTCTTTCCAGACCGCAGAAAAGTCTGAGGATCAAACCAGGGCCGTAGCCAGCGACGCTAACCACGAGACCACACATTAATGATTTTATTTTATTTTATTTATTTTTTACGGGGGGCTTGAAGAGAGTTTTTAAATACCTCCTCCGCACGTCAAGAAGCTTTTTGTGCTGCCCCTTTGGTGGAGAAGCTCATGTTGGCTTCCTTTCCCAAAGTCTTCCCTGGATATATTTTTGCCGGGGTAACACAATCAAGCAGGGTATTTGGATTACTACTTCCTCCTGCTTCCTTAAGCCTCATTGTTTCCCAAAATCAAGTTGCAGTATTTTGGTTCCAATGTCCTTCTCGTTCCCTGAACCCAGGAAGGAAATTTTACACTTGAAAAATCCCCAACCCGGCCGGGAATCGAAACCTGGCCGCCAGGGTGGAAGGTAGTCACGCTCCCAACTCACCCACGGCGGCTCCTAATTCTAGAGTGAAAGGGAAAAAGCGAATAAGTCAAATTGCCAAAGTTTCAGGAGAGACCATAGGCGTAGCGAGGGGGGGGGGTTTGGGGGTTTGGGGGTTTGAACCCCCCCATTGATTAAAAAAAGGAAAAATGTATAATTTTTTTAAGTCAGCCCATAAATTGCTTAATACAAGTATAAAGCGTGGGAAGCTTAAAACTCGTTATTTTGCGTCTTAATTTTTAAAATTTTCCGGGGAAGGACCCCCGGAAGCTTAAAACTTGTTATTTTGCATCTTAATTTTTAAAATTTTCCGTGGGAGAACCCCCGGAAGCTTAAAACTCGTTATTTTGCATCTTAATTTTTTAAATTTTCCGGGGGAGGGCCCCCGGACCCCCCTCTCCTTCCATACTCGCCAGACCCCGCGGATGTTATAACCCCCCCATATGGTCGGCCTGGTTACGCCTATGGGAGAGACAAATACAATTTATTTCCACAGCATTGTAACAATATTTAGTTCAGCCCACCCAGATATTTTTACACAGTATCTTATAACATGTAAAAATATCTGGTGGGCAGAACTAATTATTATAACAACGCTGTAAAAATAAATGGGGTTTTCTCTCTCCTGAAACTTTAGCTTTTTGACTTATTCGCTTTTTCCCTATCACTCTAGAATTCATGAGCTAAATAGTCGAAGTTCTTTCTTTTCAAAGAAGACCATTCAAAGCAATAACATACCTTGATTATTTCCTTGCGCCACCGACGTTTTGCTTTTTTGCCTGTGCCAGCGAATTCCCACATGCTCGACATTCTTGGCACAATTATTGTTCTCACCTCCAACTACACATTCATAACACAGCGAAATGAAACTGATACTGCATCTCTGCTTTCAAGCGATAGCGGCAACATTTTCTAATGTGGATATTGTTAGCAACACTTAGCAAGTTAAGGTGAAGTGAAAATTTACACCGTTATTGCTACATATCCTGAAAGTATGGTCCTGACTTTCCATAATATTTATAAAACATCAAACATCACAATGGTAGCTGCCCTTCAGGGCATACCATGATAAACAGCTTATAATTTTACACAGAAGTCCTAATTAATGATTCCAGTAGTTTTAAAAATATAAGACAATTATCCTGCCGGTTGTATTATGGATGTGAGACATGGTCCCTTACTCTTCGGTAAGAACATGATCTGAGTATTCGAAAACAGGCTGCTTAGGAAAATAGTTGGGCCTAAGAGAGATGAAAATGGGGACTGGAGAAAACTGCATAATGACGAGCTTCATAACCTGTACCAGTCACAGGATATAGTAAGGGTAATTAAATCACGGAGGATGAAATGGGCTGGACATGTTGTACGCAAGGGGGAAGAAAGACATATCTAAAAGATGTTGACTGGGAGACTCGAAGGGAAAAGACCACTTGGAAGAGACTACACGTAGGTGGGTGGACAATATTAGAATATATTTAAGAGAAGTAGGATTTGAGAGGGATGGTTGGATGGAGTTAGCACAGAATAGGGTTGAATGGCGGGCTCAAGTAAGCGCGGCAATGAACCTTTGGGTTCTATAAAATAGATAATATTTCTTTAGCGTGCTTAGGAATTGTCTATCGCCTTTGAGTAAGTAAGTAGTTCACATACTGAAACATACAGAACAAAAAAAGTGTTAGTATTTGTATACAGCGGAGATAGGTTAAGGGCACTAAGATAATTCTTCTTATTAAATTAAGGTTTAAATGTTAATTTAGATTAACCATTATACTTCATCCAATGAACGGGGTAACAGTTGTCCAGATAACTGGATAATCACATTTTTAACAATACAATAATATTATTTGTAGTTATCCAATTAACTGTTAAAAGAGACTTTAGTTGGTGTCATATACAGTCTGAATCATTGGTTCCAGTCTAGAAAGGATGGACAATCATTTGCTTCTGGCGATCGGTAACGTGGTAGGCCTATTATGACATGGCAGGCACAGAGTGGCGTACAGTACATAGAACCAGAAAATAATAATAAACTACAATTAATTGTATGCCTATGGTTAATTGACATAAAAATCAATATAACTGCAAATAATATCCATTTAACTATGCGTTCAAATAAGTCAACTGTTTTACCTTCTCTGCATTTAATTGTCTTTGCAAGTTATTTGTCCAAGCTCTAGTCTCCACGTCCATTTGTAATAGCCCTATCATAGCATCCTTACTTACATAGATTTCGCCGATCCTAATGTGTTTTTCTGTTGGGAGAAGCCTGCTTCTTACATAAATATATTCAACTTTACATAAATATATCCACGAAATAAAAGTTTTATTCTTCTGCCGTCGCAATTAGAATTTTAGTCTCCATATTCTATCCACATGTAAGAAGCCTAGCAACAGATGTAATAATGGCTCCAAATGGGTGAGAAACCTATCAATAAATTGTTTTGTAGAATTTTGCTTTCTGTAATTTTTCAGCGAAAAATTCTTCTGGGCTTTATTCCGTTCGGGATGTTGAAGTCGTTGAAAAATATCCGGGAAATGTTATTCAAGCATGTGCTTGCCTACATTCGGAGGAATGGGCAGGAAAAAAAAAGTGGCATTCCTAGGCATTTTTAATTTCCGTAGAATCAAGTATCACAGTTACGATGTTCCTGTAACGCTAACTGCACTTTTCACAAAACGTAGCTATTTTTTACTTAATCTATTTTTACTATAGATAGAGCAAATATTGTGTTAGACCTAAAAATTCGATGGCGCGTTTTTGACATCAATGAATAGGCCTACATATATTGAAGTCCATTAATAGCAAGAAATATATTTTTTTCAGAAACATGTCTGTGATCAGCATAGCTAGAGAACGACAAATCGCAAAAAAAGGCAAAACCGTAGGCCTTTATTTGAGTTAGATATCTCCTGGGTATGAGCATGTAGATTGACGAAGGCATTTTCTTACTTGTAATGCCACTTTACATGAGGAAAATTACATTTTTTGCTAGGTGCTCATACCTTAGCTCATGAGGTGCTCATACCTTATAACTAGGGCAAGGCATTTAATAACCATAAAATAGTGAAAAAATGCAACAAAAAAATGCATTTGTGACCTAAAAATAGTAAAAAAGATGACACAAGATTTTTAAAAAGGCCATTAAATGTTCGATTATTACTTATATTTAGTGTTGTTTAAGTAATGAATTGCTAAAAGCAATTTAACGGATGACAGTGTGTTATATTATATGAATTTATAATATAAAACAAACTTATTAAAAAAAAAAATAAGTAAATTTATACTACCTGGACAGCCTTAGCGAAAAAAAAATCTATCTGAACTGGCTTGCCCATCAAATTGCCCCTAGCAAATTTGTGCCATTTAAAAAGAAAGAAAAAAATCTTTATTGCTACAAGAAAAACTGCTATGGTGTTTACAAAATACCTAGATTAAAATGAATATTGTACATTTGGCGGATATTCTCAAAAAAAAATGACTGACTGTTGCCTGGAAGTAACGATTTGTACATGGAAAAGCTCTTCTCTACCTCCACTGAAATGTGACCTAAAATGCAGAAAAAAGACGTAAAATTGCCAAAAAATAACCTCTCTTGAAAATGACGAAAAAAATGCAAAATAAAGGAGAAAATGCAAAATCATCAATTGCCTTGCCCTACTTATAACACAGGTGTTTCCTTATAAGTTTATAAAACATGTAGCAATATGATCTATAACCGAGCGTGTAAGCTCCAGTACTTTCCTTGTTAGGTGTGAGGCTTTATAACATAATAACCCTGTATTATTCATCTGCACTCGTCATAGCATGACACCACACTGACAGTCCCCATTCATGATTAAGTTCATTTACAATCGTTCTGCCCACGTCATATTGACTTGCATTCAAATCTTCATCTCTTCATCTCTTCATCTCTTACAATGCGACTAGTAGCTTAGTATTTCAAGATGCCTGTTACTTTTCCCCCTTATTACTAGGACCAGGATTTTTAGGTTTTGATAAACCCTGAAATAGTTTATTAAACTTATTAAAATTATTTTTAGTTTTACCATTTTCACTCAAGCCTTTTAAAGTTTCATTTTAACAAATTGGCCCTACAAATACAATAAACACTCTGAAACAAATATATTAATTAAGTTTGTGATTACTTACAACTTCCATGGCTCTGAATCACAAGGAGCACTTTTTTTTGCTTAACTTTCAACAGTTTCTATTTATAAAACACGATTAATTTAAAATCACCCTTTTCATTTACAAATCCACCACATAATCTCAACAATAATATTTTCCAAATAATTAACCAATTTTTAGATTAATTTACTTTCAATGTCTTGCTAGAGCAGACACTGTGAATAAACTGCAAGTTGTTAAGAATGTATTTAATTCGTTTCTAAAGAAACCGGGGATTTCGGTTCACAAATGATTTCCCTTACCATGACAATGGAGTTACGTAAATTCATGCTATGCTATGTATATAAAAAAAATAATTTTCAGTAGGACAATAATTAGATTAATTAGCCTAATTATTAATTATTATTATTAATTTGTTAAGTATTTTATCGTATTCAAATTTTAAAGCATTTTTAGCCATTTTTAGGTTTTATAACATTGGACTATGTGACTGCCATGTCAGTGAAACGGATAATTATGTCAAAATATCACAGTTAGCCATCAAATGCATGTAAAATTTATATGGTGAATAAATAAATACAATACAATACAATACAATAAAATACAATACAAGGAACAAAATAATTTAAAACCTAAGAATCCGGGCCCTACTTACACTTTTCTACCCGTAGTCACCATACGTAGAGAAAGTATTGTGTTAAACACTGAAATTAGAGTTTTCAGCATCAATACACTTCTTGATGTCCCGATTCCAACCAAGAACACGTTTCCTGAAGCATGTCCAGTGTGCGAATTAACCGGGGGAGGGGGGGAATTCCGGATGAGAGCAATATTTTCCATTCTCTCTTGTCATAACATGTAAATTAGCTGTTGCGAACGATCTGTAAACAGGGTGTAAAAGAGAGGACATGTTTCGTTAACATAGAGAATAAATTAGAGATAGGTCATTTTTTTGGGCACTAATTTGAATTATCTGGACACTCTAAAGAAGTTACACAAACTACGAGGCGCGTCCATAAAGTAAGTCTCCTGCAGAATTTCGGCTGGGAGGTGTTTAAACATTCACCCTAAAGCCCGGACCTCGCTCCCAGTGATTTCCATGTTTTCCTACATCTCACGAAATGATAAAGAATGACAGAATGACAAAGAGGCGAAAGTGGCTGTCACACGGCGGTACACTTCTACGACACATGTATTCAAAAGTTGGTGCCACGGTAAGACAAGTGTTTCAATTCCGGTGGAAAAAATGTTGAAAAATAGCTGAATACTTGCTATATCTGTTGCAATGAATATTTCCAAGAAATTTTGTTTTGTTTCTGTAAACGGTCCCAGGGAAACTTACTTTGTGGACGCGCCTCGTTATATATAAAACGTGATTCGTATAAATTTCATTTACATAATGGGCGATCTCTTAAGTGCATAACTGTTTAAAAATATGCAAGCAAATGTATAAACAACTTACAGCGTCGTGATTTATAGCAACTTCGTAGAAGGTCACAGAAATAGTCTGCACTTCAAGTGTTGCATGGAAAATATTTAATACAAATAATAAATACAATTTCGAACTTTATCTTTCTGAGTGTACTTAGTCTCTTCCGGAGAAGGAACGTCATCATGTGCATCATTCTAATCTGATATATCAGATTATGGTTGTGATATTAAAGTGCATGACATATGAGGTTAAACAATCATATTACTGTAATGTACTCAATATAAGAACCAAACTAGCTATAAACAGCGTTAATGTCATATTTATGATTTTTGGCGTGATAAAAGCGGTCAAATCGGCTATTGGGTGGCGAACGAAATACGTTATAGACAGGGCCCGGATTTTGATTACTTATCTTTTAACTGGTACATCATGGACGTTGCCCACTAGTGCAAGATATATATGACTCCTAGATTATAAAAATGATGATTTTAGGGTCATTTTTGGTCATTTTCCCCAACTTTTCATTTTTAGGTCTTGTTATAATGTGTCATTATTTGGCCATTTTTGGTCATTTTGAAGTATTTTTCCCCCATTTCATATTTTAAAAATTAAAAGTAATTATTTTCTCATTTTATGTTGTTCTGTTTCTTGCATTGTACATAGTTATTTACTTACATTGAGTATTATCGGAACTCTAAATAAGTATAAATAAATAAATAATGTTATATTTTTAATTTGGATATAGAAAAACGGTGTTTGCCGTTTGCTATTAACCGTATTTAATTAACTAATTTACAAGCCTATAATTGAGTCAACAAAATAAATGAATAGACACGAATCTGATGAATAAACCAGCATTTTCATAAAAAATTTGAGTCATTTATATTAGTTTTCGGGTCATTATGTATTTTTGTAGTAATTTTATAGCTAATATTTTAAGTATTTTTAGGTCATCAAAATCCGGGACCTGGTTATAAATATAACGCCGTTAATACTGTGTTATATACAGTGATGGTACCAACGGCTTTACTTCACTTCCGAGGGAAGAAGTTCTGTTGGTTGTTACGCCAGAAAAATTCAAGCTGTCAGCCGGGCTTGAACCAGCATACCTTGTCCCTGCAGACAAGCACGTTAACAGCTTTTCAGGAAGCTTAAGATTTTATCTTTTACATTAGACCAGTAGCCTACAACCATTAAAGATGTAACCATAACAGATTGTGTCGTTTCACAACGTGAGCTGCTTTAAAGACAGGCGTGCCACTTCCAGTGCGTGGTATTTCGACATACGCGTTATTACGTGAGCTCTCTACGTGGATGACTGATGACATAAGTCCACACATGACTGTTTTACAGAACTGTGTACACCTGGAAGAAAGTGTTCGCGCTCCACGGGTTGTTCACCCTGGCACGCCTCCAGTGCACCACGCGTGGTCCAGTGCGCCCGAAATAGCGTCAAACAGCCCCAGAATTACACTCCAGTCCCCATGCGGAGTCCAAGACTCGTAAATATAATTTTTATAGGAAATACTAGCAAGATCCCGTTCTTTGTACTAGTGCCAGTGTCAACTAATTAGCGTTAAAGGCGACTACCTTTCTAAATAATTTGAAAGGGTCTCATGATATTTTATCAATTAATATTTGCTGATGACCATGCAAAAAGTATCATCGGAAGGTTTAACTGAAAGAAAAGCTAACAATCAAATAAAAATAAAATAAAATAAAATATCCATGGCATTAGAAAAAATTCATTAAAAAGCATAATAATAAAGTGTTCCCTATACAGGCCATGGAGGCCCAGAGGGTTCCAGGAGGTTGAGGCTCCCAGATTTTAGATATTCGGCACATGAAGGTGGTAAGGTTGTCATCCTTACGCCCCGGCCGCCTTTACCCCCAGGATTGCTCCTGGTACTCATTTCTGTTAGAGGCTGAGTCGACCCCAGGGCCATAGTGCCACCAGAAGAATTAGGCCAATTGAAAAACTCCAGCGACCTCATCGGGGATCGAACCCGCGACCTTCCGGTTTGTAGCACAGCGCCTCAACCACTACGCTACGGCGTACCCCCACAATAATAATAATAATGATTCTTATTGCAACCAAGTGGCTATAATAATGACGAATGGAGCAACAGTGGAATGATATGTCAGGGAAAACGGGAGCACTCCGTCAGAAAACCTGCTTTGATCCCAATTTAACCACCACAAATTCCAAATATATCCTTCAAATTTCGATTACGGGTGCCAGAGGTGGAAGGCGAGTGGTTTAATTACCCAGCTATAGGGCTGCTTGGACTCCATATACTGCAAATGTACAATATTGCTAATTTGTTCTCCACTACTCGCCCAAGGTAGCCCCTCCACCTGAAGCTGATTCTGCTTTTGACCAGGGCCGCCACATGGGGGGTGCTGACGGACCCAAGGGGACCCGGGCCCCAAAGGGGCCTGCTGGATCCCGGTGATGTGATATAATTTTATGGAAAACTGGAAAAGTTTGATAAAATGTTCTGTTACACGAGTAACGAGAAGGAAGCTCCACGGAGAAGGGAAGATACAACTGTCTGAATAAGGATGGTCGGCGGTCGGTGAGGGGCCCGCGACCAGTACATGGTCCTGGGCCCGACCCCGAGATGTGGCGGCCCTGTTTGACCTGTAGGTAAAATCGCAATTTTCGTCTGAACAACCTACCCAGGTGTGGAGGTTAAGAATGCATTACCTTCAACACATCCTATGGACTTCTATGGCAGTTAAGTTCATGAAATAATAATCAAAGAACTATTTACTCTTTCAATATGTCTGGAAGCTTACCTACAATAAAACATCAGTTTAGGAAAATATAATCTGGGCCGTGACTAAGGTGGGGGGGGGGGAGAAAGAGTTCGTCCACATTATCTCTTAAAGAACTAGCGCTCCACGCATTAAGATATTCCCTTGCTATACTAAAAAACCCATTTGTATAGCAAAGTTAGCAGCTCTCCACGATGAAAACATTTGAACGTAGCATAAAAAGTAACTAATACGAGTATCATCGTACCTTTGTTAATTCTTTGTCATTTTGACAGCCTGAATTTTCAGGAAGACAATGCAGTGATTCCCAAAGTGGGGTCCGCGATGGTGTTTCAGGGGGTCCGCAGGCGGTTTAAGAAGAAATAGGATGTCTCGTAATTTTATCAATTACATATCTTCTAAAGCAGCTTCACTGTTCACATAAAGGCGTAAACTCTGTTTGTTACCATTGATATTGTTATTTTGTCCATTGCATTTAATACATTTGAATCAAAGTATTTATTTAGTTTTTTTTCAAAACCCAGAAGGGGTCCTCGAAATTTTAATTTTTTTCAAGGGGTCCGCGGACTGCTTTATACTAAAGAATATAAACGAATGAAAGAAGAAGTGGAAGGAAGGGGATAAAGAAGAATTTCTATTGTAATTATTCGCACGATTTGAAAGTACGACTTGAGAATTTTCAGGGACGGAATGCGTTACAGTCATATCAGATTTCTTTAACATATGACTTCATTATGAAGAATATTGTCATAACGGTAAATATTAGCATGCAGTGGGAAAAAGGTAAACAAGTTGCTGCAATTTAAAAAAGCTTTGGACTGGACACAAGTTGGCACCATGCCTCTGCATTGTCACCTTGATAGAGAATTAACATTGGTTTCTTTCTCACTCCTAATGCAAATTTGCATGGTGTTGTCAGAATGCAACGAAGTTACACCAAAACACTAACACAGTGACGCACACAACTGAACACTAAGTTGTGTGTTTCGATCAATTATTAGAGTATCGAATTTGACTCAACTTCAACAAAACTGCCTTGTTATACTGTGTGGAGCTAATAATCTATGAAAAATATATAATATTCTTAGGGGAAAAACAGTTTCATGAAATTTAAGATTTCTCGCATATACGTAATATGCTGTAGAGAAAGTTTGGTAAACATGACAAAAACCCAAATCGAGATAACACCAGGAAAACATGTTTCATAATGTCTAGAAATAGATAAAGTGTTTTTTCTTAATGTGTGTCTGTCCGTCTGTGTAGCCCTATGGTTGGTATCGGTGCAGTTGTATTTAGTTTTATTTAGTTTTTTTTTGTATGAACTTTCTTGTACACCTATTGCACCCAATTTTGTTTCTATTTCTAAAATTTTAACAGATTTCATGAAAACTTGAAACTAGTAATCATTAATAAACTGGAAGGAAACCGAACTACGAGAGACGTCCACTAATTAAGTTTCCCTGGGTCCGTTTACAGAAACAAAATACAATTTCAAGGAAATAGTTATTGTAACAGACACAGTCAGTGTTCAGCTATTTTCTAACACATTCGCCACCGGAATTGAGACATTTGTCATACCGTGCGACCAACTTTTGAATACCTGTGTCATACAAGTCTGCCACCAGGGATTTGAACCACTGTGTGACAAACATCTCCTTCTCTCTGTAATTCTCTGTCATTCGCTGTCATATCTTGAGGTGTAGGAAAAAATGGAAATCATTGGGAGCGAAGTCTGGTCTGTAGGGTGGATGTTTAAACACCTACTAGCAAGTCTCCTGCAGAAGTCCGGCTGGGTGGTGTTTAAACATTCACCCTAAAGCCAGGCCCTCGCTCCCAGTGATTTCCATCTTTTCCTACACCTCACGAAATGACAAATAATGACAGAGAGGCGAAGACACATGTATTCAAAAGTTGGTCCCACGGTATGATAAATGTCTAAATTCCGGTGGCGAATATGTTGAAAAATAGCTGAACACTGGCTATGTCTGTTAAAATAACTATTTCCTTGAAATTGTGTTTTGTTTTTGTAAACGGACCCAGGGAAACTTAGTTTGTGGACGTCCCTCTTAGTTTGGTAAGTCAAATATCTCCATCCCACCATGGTATGATTCCTAAGTGCCTAATAAAGATTAACATGGTGTCTTAAGGGTTAAGTTGGAATTTACCTCTATAACCTCCGGGATGTATCTGCTGCGCCGCAGACCTGCACGTGAAGATGGTCGGCTGACGTCATCCAGTTTGCGCACCTCCGGAATCTTCACTTCGTCTTCTTTGTGCTCCTCTTCAGTTTGCTTGACAGCCTGCGCGTGCGCATGTTTTTGAATCACTTCACCGATGCGCAAACGCTCGTCACTCCACCACCCGCGCACTGCCCACCACGCACGTCTTATGCGACTACGCAAACCTCTTCGTCTTTTGCGCATCAAAGTTGCACGTCTTCTGCCAGGCTCACAGTATTCGTAGTCACTGTCTTTCTGATGGTTCTCTTTCCCTCCCATGACGTAATAGTCACTGTACTCCGTGATGGTTTCCCAGTCTTGACTCCCGGGCGAAGCAGGGGCAGTGGGAGAGGATGGAGCTGTTAAAGGACAGTCTGGTAAATCTGTCGGTGGGGACGATGGAGGATTAACGGCAGTAGATTCTTCAGGAGTTGAAATAGTCCCATCTTGTAAGGTAGGGGAAGAAGGGTTGGTAAGTGGACTATCTGGCACAATTGTAGAGGTTGGTGAGGGTGGAATGACGGCAGTGGAATCTTCAGGGGTTGAAGTGGCATCTTGGAAAGACGGCGTTGTAGGGGTGGTAACAATACTCTCGGGAGGTTCTGTGGAAGTAGGGGACGATGGATTGACAGCTGTTGAGTCATCAGGGGAAGCATCCTGGAATGTGGGGGTGGAAAGGGTTTCTAGAAGTACAGTAGACGCCGGAGAGGAAGGATTCTCGAGGGTGCATTCTTCTGGGGTCGAAAATGTGACATCTTGAGATGTTGGAGAAGAGGGTGTGGTGACAGGACTTTCTGCTTGTGTCGAAGAATTTGGGGTTGACGGTTTTGCAGCCGTAGATTCTTCAAGGGTGGAATAAGCGACATCGGAGGACGGCGGACTGTCAGGAGGCGGCGAAGTAGGCACAGGAGGGACTGGTGAGGGGTTGTTGACGGATATGGTAGTCGTGGGAGAAGCGTAGGTGTTTTCTTGAAGCTTGGCTCCAGTGTTGATGCTGAGGATGTTTATGCACGATATGTTTGGTGACTTTTTGCTCAGCACTAGGGTGGAGTGTTCGCCGACCACGACTGTCGTGCCGTCCATCTCGCGACTGGCCGCTGCTGGCTCGTTTAGGAAAGAGAAACTGATATTGGCAATCGCTTCCTCCTCCTCCTGGCGGGGAGGCGTGGACTGGGCGCGCGGGGCCTGCGCCCTTTCTGGAGGGCTCTCCGACAAATCCAGACTGTGTCGGCTGGCCGGGGTTGACTGAGGGTCCGCGGACCTCCACCATGTGTTCCACCACTTGCGATCCTTCATCGTTCACACGCTCGTTTCACTCCAATCTGTCCATCTCCACGCGATTATTGTATTCAGAGCGCGGTGACAGATTTAGCCACGCGGATCGAGGCCATACACCTGTTCTATGCTATTCTATGAAATATACAGGGTGTAAGTGAGTAAGTGAGGAATATTCACAGAAGATTTTCGGAACGAATGTAGTAAAAAAAAAAAAATTACTAGAAGATTTACGAGGGGAAATTTTTAAAATTTACTCTTCTTATTCTAAAGTGTTTATTTCTCTCTTGTTAATGTTTATTTAATCTTTGTATATTTTTACCTCCCTTTTGTAAATTCTTATTTCTTTATGTTTCCTTATGACTTTCTTTGCAGCTCGTGTTCAGAGTAGAATTTTAGATATATATATTGTAAATATTTGAAATGTATTATATTTCTAACCCTAATATACCTTCGGGTGAAATAGGGTTTAATCCAATTTTGGATATTCAATAAATAAATAAATAAATAAATAACCTAAAGTGTAAAATATTAACTTCAATAATAATTATCTAATTTCAATATCTATTGCTATATATCTATCTATTGCTATAGATATTGCTATTGCTATAGCTATAGTTATATTTTCTTTAATCTAAAAAAAATTGAAGAGTAGAGAAAGCAGAATCAAGTTGCTCTGGATAACAGTAAACTTACAATAATCACCCCGTTTACAATATAGTAGTGATGATTATCAATCGCGATTTTGCAAATCCGTGACGAGTTTTACTTCCATTCCCAATGACCAAAAGTATGTAAATAGCCATGTACAAAGCATGAAGTCTTCCGTACTTCACTATTTCGAAACAAAAATTGTAACAGTATAAAATACAAGCTATGGGGCAGTGTAACATCTATAACATCTGTATTTATTTATTTATTTATTTCAGCTGTGTTTATACTCCTTTTAGCTTCGAGGCTATGTCAGGAGTTCGGGATCTGTGTCTGTACAGTAGGGTAGGCGATGGAACTATTGCTTGTCAATTGTTTCTATTGCCGGTGTAATTAATGGAGTAAATTGATATGATACAGGATGAAATGTTGAGGATGGTATGTAAATATCCCATTCGGAATTTGCCTTTACGACCGGAGAAACCACGAAAAAACCCATGTCAAATTGGCCGGTCACGGGATTTGAACCTGGGACCTCCCGAATGCGAGTCCAAGACATTACCATCTCGGCCACCTCGAACGGTTGTGACATAAGTATAAGATATCCTTGATTAAAATACCCAGGGTGCAAATCAGGCTTCTTCATGCGGGAGAGGGGGGAAACGTTTAGTTAAATTTCTTCTGTATCAAGTAAATAAATCCTTCGTGACTTAAAATGAAAATAACTTGCAGAACCTGGTAATGGGCAATAAGAGCATGTAAATTGCCAATTACATTAAGAGAAGGAGTAAAGAACCTTCCGTCTGCAGGGGAAACAATTTTACCGCGGCCGGGGAAATCTTTAACCCCCCCCCCCCCCGCTAATTCGCACACCGAAAATGCCACCCCATCACCATCGTTCATTAACCAATAACATAGACATAACATGTTTCATAAACTATAGGGATTCGCTGAATAAACTGTCACTGTTATCACTCCGTCCGTGAATCGTTTCATTTTAAACAATGAATGAATGCTTTGTATATGACCTTCAGTATTTTTATGCAACCGTCTTTCTACTGAAGGCTTTACAAATCGTATTATTCTGACACAGATGAAAAAAAATTCAAAAGACTTTTGTTACGGTAACTTCAATAGGCCAATTAAATAAGTAATAATAAACATACTTCTTGTAATATTTGCAGATTAATACTATTTATTATCAACACGATTCTGACACATTTTGACAAATATGTGAATCGACTATTCTGCGGCAAACTGAATCCGAAAAATTCACTGTGAGAATCTCAACTTATTTCATTTCAACCCTGTATATGACTTTTCAGATAAAGCCCTTGTACTTACACCATTATGCCATAACACGCGGGGAAAGCGCGAAGGCGTGGGTTACGTAAGAGAACCGGTCCACTTCCTCATCAGGAGCAAACAGACTGGATTCAGCATCAGCAAGCCACCACCTGATCACAACACACGCATGTGCTAACCAGACAGGCCTCCTTTCTCAAGGAAAACAACACATATCAAATGCCACACCGACATGATCCCGTTGCTCCGAAACACAGAAATAGTACTGACAATAAATGCGTTGCCAGGTTTCGGTAAAGTCTGATCAAGTCTTAGATATCGTCTATCGTCTAAACTGCCGCGAATGAATTTCTTAGTATTTCTTAAAATAAGATATTATTTATTTATTTATTTAATCACCATTGAGTGAGCCCTAGTTTACAATAAGTATGTTAGGGCTATATTTAGTCAATTGAGGTTTCCTGTGTAGATTTAAAGTTCAGGAAGATATATTCATAGTCTCTTAAACACATATTCTAAAAATGCTGTGAATGACAAATAACAACATTTTCTAGTGAAAATTTCTCCGTTAAGCGGAAATTGAAAATTTGCACTGCACTTGTCTAAATGTAGTTCAAGATCTAATCTTTTGTTTGAAAAACTGGGCAAGTGAACATCAGATGTTTGGCATTCTGAAGATGGTCACCACATATGCACTCGTATATATTGCTGTCTGTCTTGATATGAAATCTTTGGAAGTACTCGCCAAATGTTCCGTGGCCAGATAGAAATTGTGTCAGAATAAAGTTTGGTTTCATGAGTGTACTTTTTAGACGGTCAGAAACATTGGGAAAAAAGAGTTCTTTGATAGTCCTTCCGCAAGTGGTTGATTTCCATATGTTGTTCCATCTGTGGATACCCTCTTCTCGAAGTTTCATTTTGAGGTGAGAGATTGGACATAGGGTGTATGATGGGGCTGCCGTTGATTGTGCAGCTGTTTTGGCGAGTTCGTCTGCTCTCTCGTTGCCTTCAGTACCGGAGTGGCCTCGTATCCAGGTAAGGCATATGTGTTCGGATTTACGTAGTTGACTTCTAATGTTGACTGCAATGTTGTGTAGATTATATTTGTTTTTGATAGAGAGAAGCGCGGCTTGTGAATCGCTGAATATTCTTGCTCGGCTATTATGTATATTGCACCATTCAATTGCTTTTAAAATTGCTAATAGTTCTGCTTGGTAGACTGAACAATGGGGGGCTAAAGTTAGCTGTGAATTGAATATTTCAGTGTTGTTTTGATAAACAACGAATGCACAGCCAACCTGAGGTACAGCTTTGTCGAGCATTCGGGAGCCATCAGTAAAAATTTGATGGCTATGCTCATCAGGACAGTCTGTGAATATGACGTTGTTACAATGTACTGCTGGATGACCGATATGTAATGGGTTTGCTCTCCTTTCAATGTCAATTCCTTCCACTTCTGGTTGTTTCAAAGTAGGTTAAAATATTCATATTCAAAAAGATTTTCACCAAGATTATAATGTTGGTCAAAATATTAAATAAAGCAAAGATTATACTATTATTGAATCTCCAAATCTTAAAAAAATATATCTTATTTTGCTAGAAAAAGCAAGTTAGGGTTATAGCTTAGGCCTATACAGCATTATGTACAGTTAATTTTGTAAAGCAAAGTGTAAAGTGATCCCTATACAGCCATGGAGGCTCAAATGATTCCAGGAGGTTGAGGCTCCCAGATTTTTGCACATTGTTAATTTTGTAAAGCAAAGTGTAAAGTGATCCCTATACAGCCATTGAGGCTCAGATGATTCCAGGAGGTTGAGGCTCCCAGATTTTTGGACATTGGGACGTGAAGGTGGTAAGTTGCCAGCCTTACGCACCGGGCGCCTTTACCCCCAGGATTGCTCCTCGTACTCATTTCTTTTGGAGGCTGAGTCGACCTGAGGGCCATAGTGCCACCAAAAGGATTAGGCCAATTGAAAAACTCCAAAGAGCTCATTGAGAATCGAACTTGCGACCTTCAGGTTTGTAGCGCAACGCCTCAACTACTACGCTATGGCGTATCCCACAGTTAATTTACAAAGTTAAAATTACATATAATTATGAATGTGTACTATAAATTGCACTAAAAGTTTATAACCACATTGGTTTTTTAATATTTTTGACATACGGACGTAACATCACAATCTGCAAAAAGTAAATTTAGCTGGAGTCTTTTCCTTTCGAATATAGGAAAATCTAAAAAAAACGTGCTCTAAGTTAGTATTGATTCCTGATACAATAATAAACTACTGTATGAAGTAAAAAGTCTCAAGAAATACATCCCAAATTTTCCATGGCCTGTCATATATGGTGTTACATGAAATATGGAGAGAAATTTTAAGATTTAGCAGAAGGTGTACTGTAGGGAAGAAGAATTCTTTAGTCGAAGCACCGTTTGCACTCCTTACCCAAAGGTCATCCCAGCTATTGAAGACGTAGTTCAAAATTGTATTTTTAACATAAGGTATGGGGCTCTTGGAATATGAATAATATAGATCAGAAATGCTGTTGGTTAGCTAATTGATTCACACCTCCTGTGCCTACATATCCCTAATGCCTCCTTATCCAACACAGACATGAATAATATTATAGGAGAAAAATTCCTCTGACACTGGGATTTGAACCCAGGACCTTAGGCTATCCGTGCCAATGCTCTACCAACTGAAATAAGACAGAGTTCACTTCACAGCGCCGCCAGATGGCGCCTCTCTTCTATGAATGATTGCCCTTAACGTCGAAGGAATTTTTCTCTTGTAATATCCAACAGACAAAAATCTATGGTTCATAAATGCATATGCATAAATATCTATAGACATGAATGTTTCAGTAGTGGAATCAAATTGAATTTATCGTTGATAGAAGACAAGATAATAATAATGAATTGGTGTAGTTCTGACAGTTTTAAGTTTTATCTCACCGAGGTAATTTATATTATGTTCTGTGAAAGTACTGTAAATCATTTTTTCAGCTTTGTATTTGAGGCCAGTCCCAGTCAAATCTTCCATAAGACTTCCTAGTGCTATTTGCTACAGATGTTAGCCCATCTAGAATGTACAGAGAATGCATCTTTCTCTGATGCCTATTTAATTATCTCGCTTCAAACCAAGATTCACATGATTTGAACGGTCTCGAGACATAGCTAAAACTATTTTAAGAATGTCGTGTAGCCTACAGTGTTAAGTACAGGTATCTCACATTAAGTTATATGCCGAATTCCAATGAATTTATTATTACTTATTTATTAGGAATTTATTGCTTTATGACTTTATCGCCTTGAAATAGACAGCAATTCATTTTTTTCTTACATAAATCTGCATGAGTTGTCCACAACGTCTAGATATTAGCCTACAATTTAACAGCATAAAAGAAACAAAAAATACAAGTTCGTGCTATTCTTTTATTTTACATATAAATAAGCATAAGTAGGCCTATATGCATATTATATAATCCTATCGGGAAATAAACAGAAAATGACTACAACTAATAGAATGATACTTCAGATTCAGATATAAGAAATAATTATATTTTTACATGTACTCACGTATATATTCAGTATAGGTTGTAATGATTTCACAAGTTGGAATTCCATTTTAAATAATTGATACTGTAAGTGTAAACCAGGCTAATGTAGCCTAATAGCGTTTACGACTTACTGTACTCACTAAGTGAAACTATTGGCAAATTCTTAGCTACTGTCTTGGAGTGTAACCAATTAAGCATTATTTGCAGACGATATTGTGTTACATGCGACATATGGGCAGGGCCGCGGCCAGAAGAAGATGCACGTAATTGCACACTTAACCTTGGGGTCAGCGGGTCGCCTACACGTTCTTTCCCTCTACATTATTCATGATAATCATGATATATAGAATCCATTAACGAACACTTTAAATCTTAGGATCAAATACCACACTACAATAAATCCATCACATTACATTTAGCACCCAAGGTGAAAATGCTTACTATTCCATAATAAATTAGTTTCATAATAATAATAATAATAATAATAATAATAATAATAATAATAATAATAAAATTTATTTCTGTCAATAGACTGGCGAACAAGTTTCTGACAATGTCAACTTTACACTTAAAATCTTTCATAAAAAAGATATCCAGATAACAAAATTATGAATTCCTCAATGCACTTATAGACCAGGCAACATAAGCCAAAAAAGAGGGTGTAGGCTAATTAATTCCCGGAAAGCTGGAAATGGTTTTAATCTCTTCATTTGTATGTAAAAAAGGTTTATTGAAGCTTGCACCAATTTTCTGCTTGTGCTGTATGAGGGGGAACCAAAAGCCCAGCAAATTTAGATTTTTTTCACTTTTTCACCAATAACTCCTAAACGCTGCATTTATAAGAAAATTTTACTCTTTTATAAATGAAAGTACATAAAATTCTTCGTCGAATGAGTAATTTACATTTAAAATTACGTCAAGCTGTTAGGAAGATATGCGAGTTCAAAGAACAACCATTTTCCTCATTTAAAAAAAATCGTGTTTTGAATTTTTAAACCTTATTTTTGCAGTGTAAAATGTATTATATGAAATAATAATATATTTTTATAACCTATAGTATCAAATCTTGTACCAGACCGTATATGTGAACACTGGTACAACAATTTTCAACTATTTCTACGTCTATTATTTCATTCCTGTTGGCAAACCTAGAAGTAATTTTGGTGAATCAAGAGAAATTATTCCACAGTTGCGTATGGAGGACAAAACTTAAAGTTATGCATGCGTAGGCCTAATAGAAATGTTGCATGTGACACAGAAGACTTAGTTAATATTTAAATCTTATTTAAAGATCAGGTAATTTATTATATTTACTATTAACCTACTTTATATTTTGCGATGAGCTCCCAAGCATTTTTATTGGCTCTCGAAGACAGCCAATTAGCGGCCGAGCTGCTACAAACCGGTAAACAAATTACACATTTCAAAGCGAATACTGAATCATTTCGTAACCTACATGTGAGGTATCAATCGAAAGAGTTTTTGGCTCCCTTTTGCCCAATTTGGATACCGTTGGGGTTTAATAAGTATTTTGGCTATTATGTATAATATATTTTAAAGTCGAACAGAACGTTTCATTTCAGTATTTCAGTCCATATCGAGTGTATAATGGTGAATCCAACTAGTTAGTTAAATTATGGTTTTTGTCAAAAAGGGGGAAGTGCGAAAGTTTCAATGATTTGTATAAGGAAATCCTTTTCTTTAACTCCACTGAAACAATTGATGCGTATTGAAAACAAGCAATATCTCCTGGATTTATTTCACAGTCATTAATGAACACTTCATAGAAAATTACAAAAAATATTTCGAAAATGGCCTAAGATACAAAAAAAAAAAAAAATGACATGTCTCTTGAAAATGAAGAAAATAGAAAAATAATACCCTACAAATTGTCCTTATGTAATCAATTAATTTATTATGCACATTTGTATACAGTCAAACCTCTGTAGGCCTATAACGAAGATCGATATAACGATAAACCCCCATTTAGCCATATTTTTGTTTGGTGCCGGCGAATTTCCTATCTTAATAATGTTAAATGTAACTCAATACAAGGATGAAGCTATTTTAGAAACACCCTTTTTTATCGATATGGTTGCAAAACCACTAGCTTAGCCCTATGGATGGTAGCTGGTATCAGATCAGTATCCTTTTCAGTTACCAATATTGTTTTCTGAGTGCCTGATATCTGTTGTATTTCTTAGATATTCCAAAAAAGGTGGAAAACAGGATAACTGAGGCTAAAACAATTAGTTTTGTGTGCATAAACATACTGTGAGTTAAGTTGTTACTTCAACACCAATTAAAACACAATAATGAGCAACTGTTTTAGTTTTGCCTTAGCTATGTGTTGAATTTGCTTGTCTTTCTCTTCCCTCTTCCCACTAACTAGCCTATGAGTTTGAAATTTCTAACACGTGATAAGGCTCAAAGCCATGCTTACAATTCAACGGAAGTGGGTAAGTTAAAGGAAAAGTAAACTAAAAATTCAGTATCATTTTCTTCATACGGATTGAAAGAGAATGTTTTTAAAAAAAGATATTCACTGTTAGAAATGTTTTACACCTTCACATTTAATCACAAAACGAATCTATTTATTGTAACGCGATGGGCGCGTGACGTCACGCTTGACGAAGGCTTGGCTCAGTCTCGCCCGGTGAAATATAGTTCACAGCATTCTGTCTACTGTTACAGTTTTTTAGTGAGTATCTGTTCAAACAATGGTTTATTGTTGTGTTGTGGGGTGTACAAACTCATCGTCGAAGAGTGATAACACACTTAAAATATCTTTCCATCGATTTCCCAACAGAGATAAGTCACCCGAACGTAAATAAGCAATGGCTGATAAAAATAAAAAGAGAAAAATTTGTTCCTACTAAATACAGTACGGTTTGTTCACAACATTTTGAAGAAAATGATACCGAGCTTTTGGTACAGTTACGAACACAGTTATCTGGAGAAACCCCGCAATCTGTTTAAAAAAGAAGTGCTGTGCCATCACTTCTTTTGCGTGGGAAATCTGAAACACCGCCAATGAAGAAAAGAAAATCGTCGTACTCGAGGAAGAAGGAAATGAGAGAGTTGTTGCAAGATTTGAATAGTAATCCTTCAGTATCCGGGAATGGACAAAATATCATGAATGTGGAATCTAGTATTTATGACGAAAATTCAGTTTCTAACAGAGTAGGCGTTCAATGTGAACTAGGAAATGAAAGTTATGTCAATGTTTGCACAGATTCATTGAATGTTTCTTCTAGAAATTGTGATTTAGATAGCTCTTTTAGCATTTCAGAAATTTCTACTACCGCAAAAGATGATTCTGAATCTGAAAGTGACTCTGTTCGTATCTTGAAAAATGTTTTGTTTTTGAACTGTATTAGCTCTAAGTATTAACTGATAACGCCTGGCAACTAGTGTATCTTTATTTATAATAACGCTATCGAATGAGCAATGTCGTGTTATACAGTCTACAACCCCCTTCTGTTCACAAATTACTTCACGGTCCCAACAACACACACTTTCGTGGCCCGTTTTCATATGTACACACAGCCCACATTTACACCATTCCGTATTTTCTTTTCTTCCTTGCAACTCTTTAAATAATTCCTTGTCATTTTCTTTTCATGTGATATTAATTTGTGAATACCGAGATTTGTCCTTAGAAGGTAACATTGCAGGCATCTCTATCAACAACAAACACAAATGAGACTTTGTGGTGTATTAGAAACACAGGCGCGAGCATTACAGTAGCTGTTGTCCTGCCAGCGAGTTAGTCAGGAGTGACGTCACAGGAGCGTTTTACTTCACCCGTACAAGGCGTAATATTGGGCACCTGAAGTTCACGAGATCACCATTCGTTTCGTAATTCAAAGCTCCGTGCGATGAGATTAAAATTAGAAAATGGTATTTTTTTAGTTTACCCTTCCTTTAAGCAACAAAATTAGCGTTCTACTTTTTCGCCTGTCCGTTCTGTGAATTATCCTGTAGGCTTAGATTACACAGTTTTCTGCATGCAGTCTTTCTAATATGTGGTAAATTACAACCCCTCAATACAACAATAACCCTCATACAACAATACAATCTGCTACGTCCCACAAATATCGTTAAACAGAGGTTTGACTGTATATTCGACATCTCTTTCAATAGACATAAAAAAGATTCAAAATCATCAAATCCCTTGCCCTAATTTTTATTGGCTGCTTCTGCAGGTAGATAGTAAGATTAATTGTTAGAGTATAAAGTCACATGCCTCTCATAAAATGTTTAAAAAGCTAGAATATTAATAACTTCCCCAAGAAGAAGCCTGTTTTTTTTTAACTTTCTGGAGAAATAAGATGAATTTTCTGGCTGATTTGAACAATTAAATTTCGTAGTAAGACGCCTGCAAACGATTGCCTCGCGATATAACGAAATAGCATGGCTTGCTGATGCCTCGTTGCGTTTGTAACAAGTGCCGATAAGGAAGTATTGCTCTCGTTGCCGACAGTAATAATATAATAGTAATAATTACACGGTGAAGACACGCACTTACACACATATACACCACACACCACCACAGCGTCTCACAGACTGAGCACGGAGCGAGACGCTGCTATTTTTACCGCTCAGATAAGCAGAAAGGAACTAAGTGCACCTCCTTGTTGTGGGAAATGGGATTCCTTGTCCCGCTTTTGTCCCGATATGTGACGTCAATGTTTTAATTGAAACCCGGCAGCTGCAATTGTCTCCTTTCCGTGGGCGTCCGATAAGACGTCATTAACAGCACAGAAAAAAATCACAGTCAATGAAAGAAAATAATATAAAAAATAATATTAAAAAAAAATATTTTGATATTCGTCCATAGCTGTGACGAAGGGAAGCATTCGCTCCTCACACGCAGCGGACCAGGTTTGAATTATTGTCGGGACAAGTTACCTAGGTGGAGGGGTTTTCTGGGATTTTTCGTCACCTATGAGATACATGTCGGGTAACGGACCCTTATGGTCCCCGGATATCATCTTGCCGTCATTATAATCATCCCATTCTCGCCTTCTTCAGAGTGCATGTGTGCGAGAATGTTGTGTGTCGTCCTATGTGTTCGTGTTGTCTCGGAGGTGGCCCCGGCGTTGAGCCGATCTCTCGTCGAGGCCCTCTATGTCCTTCTCTGGTAAAAAAAAAATGTATGTATGTGTAATCAAAAGATAACCCCTCTCCCGACAGGTCGCTTCCCTATATATGGGTGCGTAATTCCTAAGAGGGGGGAGTAAAACTAAGAGTAAGAAAGTAGCTATTCCACGGAAAGTGAGCCTGAAGTGTCCAGACTGTAACAATATTTTAATATTAATTTAAAATATATGTCATCATTGAAAAATTATGAAACTAATTTTCAGTACTAGTCTACTGAAGAATTAATTCTCAAAATTAATTTCATAATTGTTCAATGATGACATATATTTTAAATTAATATTAAAAGTATTAAAAGGTTGTTACGGTCTGGACACTTCAGGCTCACTTTCCGTGGAATGGTTGGAAGACATATATTTTTTCTGTGGTTAGTTGACAGAATCAACCAGATAACTGAAAATAATATCCAATTAAATATGTGTCTAAATAGCACGTAACTGTTTTATCTGATCTGCAGTTAACTAACTCTGCAATTAACTGATTCTGCGATTAACCGTTATCCAGTTCCAACTCTTAATCAGTGTTGGTGCAATCAAGTTCGGGAAACGAAAATCCGATAAATCCCTACTTCGGCATGACTCTGGCATCATTGATCACCATATTCCCTTGCTTGGCATGGAGCTGCCGGGAGGACTGAAAATTCAAGTTTCATATAAAATAGTACGGAATAGTACGGAATATTCATTGAAATTATCGTAATACTCAAGAATTTTCCAGACATATTTTCAGGAAGCGTGTAAACAACGCCCTGGGCCCAGCACGGAGAAGATAGAATCTGCTCTGATCTTGTAAAAGTGAAAGGCGGCAACTTGCCACTTCGTGCCCTTGTGTGGGCTTAGGGCAAAGTTCATTTCTCAGCTCGGACATGAGAATTCAATCCTACAGACAAATTCAGTACGTTAGTCTTGGGTAGCACTATGAGATCTTCTCCATAAATTATCTCATTATTTTTACCTACAACAGAAGAATGACCTCCACGTCCTGCAGACAATGCAATCGAAAAATTCAACGAATAGGTCCATAATGATGTGAACATAAAAGAAACACACATAAAAATATACGAGACGGTTACAGAACTTCCCCTTTCCTTGCGGGAATGCGCATTCAGTTATCTTAGCACCATTTAGAGCTCTGTTATTAACCAGAGAAGACTAAAAAGTTATGAATTGAGTGATGAGATGGGTAGCTTCAGTAAGATATGTTTCCTTCAAACAAATTTTTTAGCTCCTAATAAATTAAGTTTGGGTTTAATATTTTAACAAAATCATTAGAGAAGTTTTTGATAAAATCGCAGTAAATAGTTAGGTAAGGCTGCATCAGGGACGTAGCCTCAGGGTACGTGAAACATCTTGTATGTGCTGCCTAGCGCGCTCCTTATGTTACGTTATTTTGTTTTTATATTTGCAATAAATAGAAAAGACAGCATGCAAACTCTCTAGTCGTATGACACGTGAAGTCAGAATGAAAAATTCAATGCCATAGCCGGGATTTGAACCAGGATTTTTGGCTGTCCGTGCCGATGCTCTAACCAACTGAGCTACCATGGCAACGTGCCGGCACGGAGACCCGAAGATCCTGGTTCAAATCCCGGCTATGGCATCGAATGTTTCATTCTGACTTCACGTGTCCATCTTAGCCTACACACGGCCAGTGTGAAAGAATTATCATTCCTCTCTAGTCGTATGTTACAGATATCCTACTATTTAAATAACATATTAAAACTAATATTGCTATAAGTTAACATACAGATTTTTTGTTCAGTTTGTAGGCTACTCGCTTCTAGTGGGTTAAATCATAGTATTTAGTTAATATATTTTTTAATTAATCGTTATGGCTATAACTTAACAAGTCGTAAATTTACGTTTTTCTGCTGCATCGTTGTCTATGTCTTCTCTCTATTAAGTATCAAGAATGGAATAAGCCTACTAAGGCCGTGATTTCTAATTAATTTATCCAAACTTTAAGTAGCCTATTTTCGTTACGGGTGGTTTTAGCGAATGACATCTCAGACCGATTTTACACATCTAAATTGATTCCTGAGGGAATAGTGTAACCGTAAGAATCGTCGCCACGCCACGCCTCACATCACATCCCCCCAAAATTCTAAATTATTTCTCTATCTCCGCGCCCTACTCGCCTAGAACGCAACACTTGGCAGCAGTGCAGCTGTCGCAAGCATTTGCTCAGCTCATATGGCTTCTAAAACCGTGAGCTGTAAAGTTGAAAATCGGTTGTTGGAATAACAGCTGTACTTTAAACTTTCTTTACTTTAAGCATGGCCAATAATTTTTTATCACTTCACATTCTGATATAGAACAAGAGGACATATGGCGAAGAGCACGTATTCCGAGTAGGTGGCTTATAACTACTTTTTTTGTTTTTTGGTTTTTAGAAAAATGTTTCAAATAAAAGTTTTAACTCTCAGTATAAGCATCACATGTGTAAAATTTAAACAAAATCGCAAGAGCTGTCTTCGAGAAAATCGCGACAAACGAGATTTTCTTCACATCAAGTCCCCTTAAAAGCAAGAGAAACTTGTCAATCTTCAAAAGGTACCTGAACCAAATACAAAATTTTGTTTTCATACAATTTGCCGTTCTAGAGCTAAGCTGTTCATAGACATTCACACACACAGATATGTTTCTGAAAATAGTATTTTTGGATTCAATGGACCTCAAAACGTGTATTTATGCTGAAAACTAAACTTCGAATTTGGGGGATCGAAAACAATACTTCAGCTATCTAAAGTAGGCCTACCTATGGTACGGGCAGAAGAAGTAAAACATTATAGTATAGTCGAACAAAAATTATGTTATTCTTACCTTAGATAAAGGAAGTACACCATCGTTATAATGTCGTTAAAATCCTGCTGTGTAATTTTTCCCCTCTGGCACAAGATTCAGTTGGATTCTACTACCATGGAAACCATTGATAACGATAACATTGTTTGGAATTTATTGCAAGTGTTGTGAACTTATTGGTTCTTTGGGGAAAATGTGTGACATTACACTTCAATAGAAAATGTTAACATTGACTACCTTTTTGTAGATATGCAGATTGACCAATGTACATTACTGCGGCCAATAAGAAAGGGACAAACTGAAACGGAACGAATTTCCCTATAGTACGATGAATCTCAGATTTTGTTAAGACTCAGTAATGATTCTTGTATAAGAACTCAAAATGACTAAATTGAATTTAGTATAGTATTTTTCGTAAGCAATTTTCCTTTAATGTTATATTCGTATTTTCCTGGAGTTCTTATTGTGAAATACATAAGAATAAAACTAATATTGAAAGGAAATACTCTTAACACACCAGTGGACCAAATGCACGGTCATCCAAATGACGAGAGGTAACACAGTACCTGAGAGTTATTGTCCATTTTATAGGCTCACCATTTTTAGCATATTTACCACCTTGAAAATTCACAGGTTAGATCGAGAGATCGTGTAGGCCAAATGACTGAACTTGAGAACAAGCCTATTTATCAAGCAAGTCCCGTACATTCAGTGCGTGATGGTGAGGAAAATTGTTTTAATAGTCGAAAGAATCATTCGCTCTGGGAAAACAAACTTGGCCAGCATGGAATGATAATCGCATTCGCTAATAAATTAATTCACTGGGGGGGGGGGGGGGAGGAATCAATTACGACTTCTGGATATACAAATCATTCACAAGAAAAACAAATGAACGTGGGAAAACTCAGATTTGCTTTTCTGCACTAAGAGGTGTGTTGTCTTTATGAACGTAAAATCTTCACTGTCAATTTTTGGCGTGATCATTTACTTGACACTAGCTAATTGTATGCACAGACAGCATATGATTTGCTAAAACGTAATACCAGCAGCTCATGGAGGTGTATTATTCATTTTACTCAATGCCTGTTATTTAATCGTGCCCTTTAATAATCGTAATATAAGAGAACCACTGCTGAAACACAATTCCATCTCAGACATACACAAACCACGACTTAAATGTTCGCTTAATTATTTTGCCTTGTCTAATATGAAAAAAAAAAAACAAAAAAACACTTCATTAGAAGACAAGGTACTTGGGAAGTGTGGCAATAGAACCGGAACACTTGTTTGTTATTATCAGCACAAAAGAGAGCATGTACCGTCATCGCTATTCTATTAATATTTTCAAGGCTTCAAGGTAACACGAAACGTTTTCCTCAGTTAAGTTATACACTATACGATATCGTTAAAGCATTTTCGAGAAAATCCCGAAAAATGACATTTTCAACATGTAAAGTGGTAGTCAACGTAAGAGCAAATCGTCGCACATCTTCGTGTTACACCCCCGAAAGGTGTATATAACGCTATACAACAAATTTGAACTTTTTTCTGTCCTTTATGTGAAACTATGCAATTATGTATAAACAAAAGGTTCTTGATTCGTATATCAAAACCAAAATGGTCCATCACCTACCGTTTTTGTAGGAGACTCACTTGTCATATTGACGTAAAAAGCAAAAATATGATTTTTTAGGAAAATGGTACTTGGTAAACAAAAAATAATTACAGATTCGTTATTTTCACCCAAAAATATACAAGAAATACATACTTTCATGTTGTACAGTGTAATTTTATGATTTTCCAACCTCGAGTCTATTCACAGACACACACACAGACAAGTTAGTGAAAACTAATTTTTGGATTCAGCGAACCTTAAAGCGTATATTACTGAAAATCGACATCTGATATCAAAGTCGAACATAATACTTTTTCTACCCATGGAACTCATTGTTCTGGCAGATAAAAATCTGGCAGATTTTGTACATGGGGTACTTATACCAAGAGCTAAAATTTTTATTCGATTTTTGTTTTTTAGAGTGCGAAATGAGAAAGATGTATTGGCCATGCTTAGAATAAGGAAAATTACGTGTGTGAATTAACCAGATTTTATTTGGGTTATGTATCCTGCGGGAATGTGATACGATGTCGTAACGACATTCTCTTCATTTTTACAACCAATTTTCATATAGAGAATGTCATACATAATATATTATACTCAGAGCAAACTTTATTTGGGCAGAGGTTTGTTATGTGAGTTTCACATAAGATATTTAAAGAAATAAAAATAAGACAAACTTCTGCTTCTCTCCTGAGTTATCTCCTGTAGCTTTACATAAAAGCAGGCGTAATGTAGCTTACTCGTTTATCCACTGAACTAGGAAAGAACTGAACATTGAACACAATTTTACTAATGATATAAGATAACATCAAACTTCAGTATCTCACGCTCTGAAATACAACAGCAATTTTAAAAGCGCTCGGTTTTTATTTCATTTTTATTGTTAAAAACAAGTTTTTAAAGCGATAAAGTACCATTTAAGAGAAAGTCATGACAGGGTCTATTAATAGTGAAATGTTTTGCATGTCTGTTCGGGGCGTGAAGGCACGATATCTCGCTTCAGTCTACTTGTGCATTAATGATCGGGAAGCTGCAAAAACTGCCACAGTTGTGTGCGCCATGTGGAGAGCTTTTTCGGCATCACGACAGACGAAAGAGAATACACACGCAATAAAACCAGTTCCTTGTGTGCTATATCTGTGTTCTGGTACCAGATTCCCAGAACAAAAAATCTTATGTTAAATTCACATAACTTCCTCTGCCCAGATAACTGTTAGCCTATATAAGTTTTGTGTAGGACATTCTTTTCATGTAAATTGGTTGTAAAAATGAAGAGAATGTCGTTACCACATCACATCGCATCTCCGAAAAATATATAACCCAAATAAAATCTTATTAATGTACTCTCGTAACTTTATTTACTTTAAGCATGGTCAATGCTTTTTAGCACTTCCCATTCTGATATAGAACTAGAGGACATATTGCAGAGAGCACGTATTCAAAGTGGGTGGCTTATAACTACTCTTCAGATAATTTTTTCGAAAAAACGTTTCAAATAAAAGTTTGATCTCTTAGTATAAACAACCCATGTGCAAAATTTGAAGAAAATCTTAGAGCCGTTTTCGAGAAAATCGCGAAAAACGAAAATGTCTTCATGTCAAGTACCCTTAAAAATAAGAGAAACTTGTCAAACTTCGTGTCACATCCTCAAAAGGTACCTGATCCAAATACAAAATCTTGTTTTCGTACGATTTTCCGTTCTGTAGCTAGGCTGTTCACAGACATCCATACAGACACACTGACAAACACACAGAAACATCTTTCTGGAAATAGTATTTATGTTAAAAACTCAATTTCGAATTTAGGGGTTGAAAACAATACTTCCTCTACCTATAGTACCTATGGTACGGCAGAGGAAGTAAAACGAATGCACTCTAGTCTTATACTATTACATAACAAACTATCTTATACAGAGTGTTTCATATGCTGGATCATACAAGATTTTTCGTCTATGTTATGGTTTTTTTAACGATGAACTGCTATTTAGATGGTAACCGTCGCCGTTGTTCCAAAATATTTTCCCATTAGAATTATTTTGCATACCTGCTAATCTGCATTCATCGGAAAGAATTCGTGATAGAAGGTGTTATAATATATAAGATGAGTAATAAATCTTCGTTAATAAATGAAGAATGATAAATGAAACCATTCTACGAGTATATTGCAGTTAAAATATTTACCAAACTATGCGTCATTAAGTCAGATATAATATTATATTAGATAAATATTATCTCACTCAATAATAAATGCAAACAATAGGGATAGGCCTATAATTGATTTTACTAATGTGAATTATATATAAAAGTGATCCCTTTAAGGGCCATGGAGACCCGTAGGGTTTCCAGGAGGTTAAGGCTCCAGATTGTGACAAACGGCACAGAAGGTGGCAAGGTTGTCAGCCCTACGCACTGGCCGTTATTTTACCCCCAGAAATACTCCTGGTACTCATTTCTGTTAGAGGCTGAGATTACCACAGGGCCATAGTGCCACCAGAAGGATTAGGCCAATTGAAAAATCTCAACGGCCTCATCGGGAATCGAACACGCGACCTTCCGGTTTGTAGCGTAGTGCCTGAACCACTACACCACGGCGTACCCCCAATTTGAATTATATATAGGAAATTTTATGTAATAATAAAAATATTAATGAACATATTAATAAAAAATAATAATAAATATAATAATAAACATTTATAAGATAATAAACCTGTGGGCTGAACTTTAAATTAAATTGTAATATTCTTTAAAAATATCTGCCCACTTCTTTCATCCATGACAGAGGTAGATTTCATAAATCTGTTAAGAAACAACAAATACACCTCTTTTATGAATTTTTAAAAATAATATCAACGCAACTGTTTACATTAACCAGCCTGAGAAGTGAACAGTGAAAAGAAAGCTCAGGTTTTTGGATTCTTAGCTCTGAGTTCATCCTCAGGGATCCGAATGCCAAATTCAAAATGGGCCTTTAGGTCAGAAAAGCAGACCTTAAGATGAATAAGATTTATGTACTTTTCTTACATTGAGGACAGGTTCTTACGCTTCACTGAGAGGAAGGCCTTTGTCCATGTTCATGCCATTGGTGTTAAGGCTGATTTCAATCAACATCAACAATATAAACAAAGATAAAGCCTTCCTCTCACTGAAGCATGGAAACATGCCCTCAGTATATTAGAGAAGGAAAGCTGTGGTGATTATTCAACGGAGTGTAAAGTGTACTGCTACTTAGGCCTGTGACCCCCCACCGGTGTGTCGGAATTTTGCCCCGTATTTTTTACAAGCCTGTAAATATTGGGAATGGCATATTTAAGCATATAAAAATAGTTTTCACCTGGGATCGAATCTGCAAACTTGGGCACACTGACTCCGTTATCCAGATCGACGAGAATAAAAGTGCCTGGGCTAAATCTGAATTTCTACGCCTTTGTTATTTGCACTCTCTCAGCATTTTTGTACTTTGTATTTGATCCAGTGGATGGAATCGGAACTAGAGTCAAACCTGAAACCCTCAAATTACAAAATAATACCGTATTAGGTATGGCCATTTTTACCGCCGGCGTTGCTGAATACAGGTCCGTCGGTCCGAGTTCGATCCCCGGTACGTCCTCGGATTTTCATGAGGTAGGGAGGTCTGGTAGCGGTGCACTCAGCCTCGTGATTCAAATTGAGGAGCTACTTGATAGAGAAGTAGCGGCTCCGGTCACCGCCATTAACGGCCGTGGATGTCGGCATGCTGACCACATGCCCTCAATCCTGCTGTCTGCCTATGGTAGATGACGCAGTGGTCGGGTGGTAGCCCTTGTCCCTTCTAGGATATTAGCGCCACGGAGTTAGTTAGGTACGACCATTTTGCACTTCTGAAAAGTTTGTTGACATCAGATATCCTCATTGTAGGGCGTTTTTGTCCTTATGACTGAAAACTGATGCGTTTATTTTAAAAACTAGTCCAGTTATGTTTTTAATCCGCCATCTTAAGACCTACTCTTGTGTTTTAATTTTTCAAATTAGTATAATTAATTCATACTGTCAATATTTCAGATAATCTACAAAAATACAAATATAGCAGGACGTCCTTAAGGTTAAGAGTTCTGGAAAAGTAATTGTCTTCAGACAGTTTCTATGAAAAAATGATTTCAATTAAAAGTTTAAAGTCTCAACATATTCATACACATTTTTTTAAAAAAATAATTAGAATAGTTTTCCAGAATAATCGACAAACTTTTCTTTCTCAAGTAAATTGGCATTTAGTGTAAGGGAAAATAGTCGTAAACGTCCTTTTGGACTCAGGGAACTTCAAAATATGCGTTTCTGGTGAAGGTTCAGCACCGAATTTCAGTGTTCATTGCAGTATTTGCCTATGTTACACGTAGAGAAAGTATAACATTTACAACAATTCATTATCACTATGCAGAGTGAACAACGGAATTTGAGGGAGTGGAGCCATCGCTTGAACAGTTACATTTGGCATCTAATCATTGTATTACATTACGTAGCTTGGAAGAAATGGAAATGGACTATCAAGTATGGGCAGATAAAAATTCCAAATTGTCACTGTCTGCTAAAGGGAAATTAGCTTCACTTCAAACGAAGGCTGACGTTGTAGCGTGTATGTCGGTGATCAGTATAGTCGAAAATCATATTTCATATTTAAGTTTCACACCTATTTCAGGATGTGACACGAAAACTGGTTGCATTTTCCCCCAAATTGATAATAGCGATTATATATCATGGTTAAATATTCACTATGAAAAGTTCCTAAATTTGTTTGAAAATTTATTATATTTAAATCTTCTGAAGATAGTTAGAACGAATATAAGCGGTCAGGTGCCTGGGTGACGAAAAAACTTTATAAATCAACTAGCTGAAAAGGCCCGGCGTCGCCCGGGCTTTGTATTTTGTAATTTGAAATTAACTTATGGAGGACTTTCGATTTTGAAACTCTAGGTCCTTATATAATATGTATGTAAAACTTGAAATGAAGAAACAGATTTATCAAACTATTCCATCAGAAAACGCTAGATATAGCTTTTTATGGCTCATAGAGGATCTCGAATGCTGCATTCCGTTGCTTCTACACATCATGCCTAGTAGGGGTTGAAATAAGAAGAAACATAAATTACATAAGATTGTATTGACTTGACGGAAAATTTTATTTCTCATTCTCATGTTACAACCGTTTCGGGGCTGAAATAAAATAGAAATGCAGTATCACTTTCATACTTTCCTCCCCTAAAACCCGGGACATAATATACTGCGAGTATAGGACTCAAAATGTTCCATCCCATGCCTATGATAAATCTCAACTAATACAAAGGCTACAGCTATGGATAACTGACTATTTACCGACTTCTGATATAGCATACTCACACACTTAAGTTGTACCTGCAATACGACCTCTTATTTTACATCAAAATGTGAAGTGAGAAAATATTTCTTATGTCTAGGGTAGAGAAAGTTGTGTGACTGCATCACACTGTGCTTTATTTTCGTGTAATTCATTTTAAGTAATTATTTTCGCCAATATATTGCATCGATTCAATCATAATTCGTTAAAGTCCAGTTGTCAAGGCCCTATGTGATCAGAGTAAACAATACACTGTTGTCTTGACAACTGAACAGCATTTCATTTTTTTTCAGTATAATATTCTCAAAAATTATATAATTATCAAGGGAAGGACTGATTTGTTTCAATTTTAACGTTGACCGCGTTACTTCCCGGGCTTAACTGGGTATGTGTGCAAAATTTTGTACAAATTGGTGAAGAAATGTGGATTTGTATAAGGAACAAACATACATACATACATACATACATACATACCCACATATCCACAAACACACATTCGACTTTATATATTAGATACAATATAATAAGCCAAACGTGGATGAAAAGGTCGTGAGACGTATGTGTGTTTGTAAAAAAAATGATACAAGAACAAATTTCGTATTTTTTTCCGTTTTGAGTAAATCAAGTGAAAGTTTAAAGGACTACATTTCTTGGGGGGGGGGGGATTTGGGTAGGCTGTATCGGAGGCGCTGGGTGTAATGTCTCATGCATATTGCCTAAATCTAGGGGCTCTTATGTTACGATTTGTTTTCATAGTTGTAATTACAAGAATAAATTTCTCTCTTCTCGTATATTTTAGCCTATTATTTAGTTAATACGAGGGCCATTCAATAATTAAAGAGAAAAACTGGCCTGGAGAAAAAAGAGTTTATTTTTACAAAACAAGACTATTCCTACTTTTCAAAATAATCCCAATCAACATTTATACATTTGTCCCAACGGGTTACTAGCTTTTTTTTATACCGGCTGCAAAGAACTCTTTGTATTGGTGTCGGAGCCAATTTCCCACAAATTTCTTGACATCCTCGTTATCCTGGAACTTCTTCCACGTAATGCCTCCTTCAGTGGACCAAACAAATGTCATCAATTCGAGTTTCAAGTGAGGAAGTTGCAAATTCAACAGGCCGGCCAGAACGGTGTTCGTCAGTCACTGATTCTCGACCACTTTTGAACTGTTCTACCCACTTGTAAAAATATCCTCGGTTCATACAACTTTCACCATACACTTTAGTCATTCTAATATTAGCTGGTTTTTCACCTTCAGCAATAAAAAACACGAATCACAGAACGTTGTACAACCAATATGAAATTTTCAAGAAGACCAGATATCGTTAAACTTAATTTTGAAGTTATAAACAGAGCAGTGTTGATCCATCAGCTGATTAGAACTCATCCCAGTGATGCCAACTTAAAATCCTAAATGTATCAAACTTCTACTACCAACCGTCTTTTCCCCAGACCAATTTGTCTCTTTAATTATTGAATGACCCTCGTATTTTAAAATTAATACAGCTGTAATTTAACGCACAATACTTTGTTAAATTTGTACATATAAAGCAAGGGGTGTCATCATAGATTTATAAACATCTGACTGCATTGTAGTCTATTCAGTATCGAAAATGGATTAAGCGTATGAAGCCATAGTTGCTACGTTCATTTGTCCTGACTTGACATCTTTCCCTTACATCTATTTCCGTTACATGTTGTTTTAGCAACTGACATTTTCCATAAAACCGAAGACGTTTACATGTAAAAAAAAATATGTTTTTTGTGACTATCTCGATATTATGTGGAAGGTTTTCCCCTATGTACGCAGAACATAAGACTAATAATAATTGAAGCGTTTTGTTTTATAAGGGTTTAAGTGCCAAAATCATGATTGTGTAGAAAACAAGACATAGACCCATAGAAAGACGAGCTGGAGATAAACCCAGTGCTATATCTTGGAATTTATTGCTACTAACGTGGCTTTCCCTATACCTTGGACCCTTCTGAAATGCATTGGTCTGGGTACATAGACCCATTTAAAATTATCAGCTGAAAAATCATGATTTTGGCTTAGACCCTTATAAAACTAACGCTTCAATTATAGGATTTAAAGAAAAAAAGACAAAAAATTAATAAACGACGTAGGAATGGAAAATACGTAGGTAATAAAGAGAAGGGAAGAAGGAAATACGAAGAAAAGAAGAAAGAAAGGCGAAAATAATGAAACTGTCAGGATCGTGATCAACTTCCTTGATAACATCAAAGTTGGAGTTCCCACTAAACGCCGCCATTCATCGGCAACCCACATTACAGCTGTGTTGTGGGAAGCCTGACAATCAGTTAACCTGAATGACAGTTGAGAGCCGGGCGTGCGACAGTTCGTGATGCTGGATTCAAACGGAATTACTGTAATAAAAGAGGTAATCTTTTCCACTATGATCGCAACGTGAAGTCATTTGTGTTGGTCGAGACTAAAACTGTTCTTCCACTGTGATCGCTGAAGTGTAAATGTATCTTAAAACACCGTAATCACAGATGTAATCTCTAGTCATGTTCTTTGTAAACAAGTTCGTTTATAACTTTAGATTTAATTATTTAATCGTAAAGTAGGTATTCGTTTGAAATGAACAATAACAGAATAAGATATTAGTTTAGTTGATATAATATGAAATGCGGGAGAGACAATACTAGTACTAGCTGTACTTAAAACTGAAGTATCATCAATGTAACCTATTAGTATAAGGGTTATTATCAAACATTACAAAATTAACTTTCTTTGATTGGTTGGTATATGGTTACTTAACGACGGGGATGTACCGCAACTCAGGCCTGTGACCATCGCCGGTGTGGCGGAATTTTGTCCCACAGGAATTCTTTTATAAGCCAGTAAATCTACTGACATGGGCCTGTCACATTTATGCACACATAAATGCCATTGACCTGGGCCGGGCTCGAACCCGCAATCGTGGACACAGAAAGCCAGCGCGATACTAACTGCGCCACCCAAGCCGAAGAACTTTCTTTGAAAGCTCCAGATGAGCAAAGCACGTGTTCAGGGAAAAAATGTGCGAAAAAAATAATATATAAAGTAAAATAGCTAAAGTTACTTTATTTTACTAAAAAAAAATGTCCCCTGCCTATAGACGACTGCATGATCCTTCGTCCCTGACGGCCATCCAGTAAAAACTAAAACTTGGAAAGGAAAAGGCTTTGAAATTTTGTCCAGAGGCTCTAATTAGGCTAAGGCTTGAAGTTCTTGAACGTGCCGTAATTTTGACAAATCTGCGAAACGGGGTCGACAGATTTAATATCTTCTGGAGTACTTCGTGCCCATAAATTTTTCATCCTGAAAAATCCATCGAGCAGGCCGGTTTGAACCTGCGACCTTCGGATCCAGAGGCGGGGAGCTATCTTTTTCACCACCGAAGCTGACAAATCAGCATTAATTACTAACATTAAAATTATGTGAAGAAAGAAATATTGGATCACGTGTCTGCATCCGCTATTTTAAGAGAATATAGATATTATATGCTGTACACAGATGTTGTGAATGAAGTATAGGTCGTGGGAACACTCGACACTTGATCACTTCCTGCTTAGCACCACGTGTTGAGGGCCGGGGGAAGGGCAACACCCGCTACATGAGAATATTAATATAGAGTACCACAGGGATCCATGCGCCTGAGGCTAAAAAAAGCGAACACAATCACTGCTACGAGTAATAAATGGAGAGGATGCTTTACACTCTTTGCCGAGTAATGTTTTAAACATTGACAGCTCGAAATAGGCGACCATTGGAAAAAAATAGTTATTTATGAATACTCAGCTTACACGTCTTTCTTCCGATTTGGACCAATGAAATATAAAAATGAGTGTGAAACAGCCAATCAGAGACTTTATTCGCTAAATTTTTATGGGAATTTGCTTTACCACCTACAAAATTGGCCAAGACATCTTTTTTTCTTTATATTCTAAGAACCACAGTTTGAAACCCCTGATGCACTGACGTCTATGGTTCCCTCTTTCATTCAAAACCCTAAAAAATAAGACTTTGTCGGAATTTGTTATTAGAGGCGCTCTCTTAACAAGGGTTTTATGTATTTAGATTTATTTGTTATATGGACCTATAATTAATACCCCAAATATTAAGAATATAGGCCTACATATAGCCTAATTTTAAAAATGTGATGTAAAATCGGGGGTCTGTAAAACGTTTTAGACATTTTAGAGGTCCTCGGGTTCAAAGAGGTTGAGAAACGCTGCGTCATGTCATTGATCCGCCCAGTTTATTGGCTTCAGTTTGAGAAATAAAAATTCAATGTTGACTCGTAAAACTAATATTTCTTCTGTGAAAATTAAGAATAAAACGAGTTACAAAAATGGCAAGTTTTTAATCTAGTAAAGCGTTAATTTTCAGTCATGCGATGATGTTAGGCTTGGTTTTATGAACGTGAAATTCTCTGTAAGAAGAACTTCACGTATTAGCAATAAAGAGCTCAGGAAAGTTGTACCAGAGGTACGATAACCTGTACACCTGGCGGCAGAAGAGGATCCACTAAAGTAAGTTAGTAAGATCTGAAATAAAACCAAAACACTCCAGTCTGACACCAATGCATAATCAAACCGGTTCGCTGCAAACCATTCATAACTACAGATAAGCTGTATGAATCGCCACGTAAATTCCCATTCACCTGTCAGCAAATTGGCTGTCGGCTGTGATACAAAACACAGTACTTCATAGAATTTTAGTTCTGAAGACACCGTTCTATGTAATTACGAAGAAACGGAATGGAATAAAAGCAATTAGACGGATGCCTGTTGTGTCTATTAAAACAACCACACAAGGATGAGACATAAGTCAGGGCAGTTGTTTTATAATGTGGGAACATTTCAAGATTTTTTAATATGAAAATGTAAGGGCAGGGTATGGAATGTATGTATAATGCAGATTAGGGGTTCTAGATAGGTTCATCTTTTGGTACCAACTACTATCAGGATAATTTATTTTCCGTTATTATAATTATTTTTATACCAATTGAGTCATGCCTTTACTGTCAGCTTTTGTATTTTCCCCTAGTAGGCCTACTATTTCACAATATGTTGTCTAGTTTTAAGGTAATTTCAGGTTAAGACTATATTTAAATAATGCAAAACATGTAAATATAAGCATGGAACTGCCCCCGAGCACGAGCTCCTGCTCTTTCGGGGTTTCAGGGCCTTATATAATATATAAGGCCCTGAAACCCTGATAATATTATTATCTAGCTGTCCCTCTTCCCTCTCTCGGAAAATAAGCGTAACAAAATTCACAAAGGTATCGGAAACCTCCACTTGGAGGCCCTTCGCCCCGACACTGGGGATATAGGACAGAGTCAGTCAGTCAGTCATATATTATCTATGTATTTATGTAATTTTAAAAATGAAAACATAATAAGATACAGGACAGTGTAAGAAACAGACACCTATCAACATCCATACACTACTGCATCGTGCCACTCTAATGTATTGTGGTAGTTGGAAGCATGAAAGCACACATACTCACTCCATGATCTCTAAAAGTTCGGTACTCATGGGTATTATTCCCCAAAGCGTCCATCAGCTCCTTGTGGTATTCTGACATTTCTCCCTCCGATAGTCACTATTTTGGCGTAAGAATGCTGTTCGCATCTTGTCCAAATCCGTTCTTCATGGCGGCTGACTCAAAACTAAATTACAATCGCCTCTATTCGTATAATCATACATCACAATGCTAATAAATGATGTGTCTATATACTAGAGATGCCACTTTCTCCCGTGACATCGGCCTACAACCTCTCATGGTTCCAACCCCTTATTTTGAGAGAGAAAAAGTCATGACTTATGCTCCATCCCTCGTACCGGTCTATCATTTATTGAAACCGAAAGTTGGTTTATTGCCGTCAATAAATGTTTCATATGTAAGATTTGTTTACAATTTTTCCACGTTATTATTTTATCAAGACGCCACCTCAGAAATGGATATAAATAGCCTACATTAAATCAAAACATAAATTAATTATTTTAAATAAATAAAAATACAATTATTACAATCATTTACAATAATAATAGGAAGCAAATTTTTAAAAATAGGAAAGAAACCTGAAAATAAATAAATATTTACATAATAAACTTAATTATTTTCTTAAATTTGTAATTGTTCAGATTAATTATTTCATGCTTATTTTTAACAATGGAACTGAATAATCTGGTACCAAAACTAGAGCTATGTTTTACACCTACATATGTTAACACTTTTAGGTTCAATTTAAAGGATCGGTTTGTTTACGTATTGTATCGTTTGTATGGGGATGTGGATATGATCTAAAGCTTGAATTTCTATTAATGTAATTTAATCAAATACATTTACAAATTCGTTGGACATTACGATAATAATATTTAAAGCGGGTAGTTATCAAAGAATTTGTAGTTTTTTTCTAAACAAAATTGCCAGTATGTGGATTACGACGTGGACCTACTGTGCCAAGGTAACACATACTGCTCAAGTCCTTGGAAATTTCCGTTGTCACTTATCAACTGCTTAAAGAACTCCTATTTAAATTTTAAGTGAACAAGGAAGAGCCACGATAAGTAACCAGGCAGTAAAACACATTGGCTTTATAATGTAGTGCCATGATTGAATTTATACAACTCACAGTTAAACAAGTTTCTCACTGTAGCTAAGCGCCGAAAATATTAAGTTGGAAATCTTCAACATAGAAGTACAGGCTCGAAGTGCAATCTCCCCCCCCCCCCCCAAAAAAAATCAAAGGTAAACACAGGGAAGCCAGGGTCTCCCATGCATGCTCAAAGAGTAATTTGATATATCGTAGACAAGCAACCTGCCCCCTAGATGAATTATGATTTATTAGAAATAGAAATAAACATTACGAAATAATGACCCGTATTCTTTTTAACAATCACCTCCATTACCTTGTTAAGATTGGTTGAATTTTAATATTCTTTAAATAAATTTTAACTCTCGTTATTATGCCTACTTTTGTTAATATTCGTAAGTTAATATTTTAGGCCAGTATTCACGTTACAATTTATGTTTGCAGTGATTTTTATAACATGACAATTTTATGTTAGTTTGTATAATTAATATATTGCAATTGAGCACTGGTGGAAGAATTGATGTTAACGCTTATCTATGAATACAATTTTCCTTGGACTGACAGGAAATCGAACCCAGAACTTCAAGCTTAGATATCAGAAGCTCTGACCACTAGACCATGAGGCAGGCCCATGTACTGAAATATCACGAATATCAAAAAATATGAGGGGACGATAACCAAATAAATGCATTGGCGTTACGTTTGGTGATTGGTTTGTATTATAAGGCCTATTATAGGCCTTGCGCAAAAATACTATTAGGAGCAGAACTCGAGTTTATAAGGGTTGAGTTGCTTTCGAGAGCTGCTTGGGGAAGGTTTTCCTCTCACCAAGTAATTTGGATACCACATGTTTTCGGGAGTTTCTTTTGTGAAATCTTAAGTCGGGGTCTTTCTATTATCGTGTCTTTCTATCCTCATTTTCGTGTATTAATATACTGACGAGTAATGCGAAGCAAAAAGTTACTTTAAAAGGGCTATTCAGTCAAATATTTCTGATTGCCAATTGGAAAGCGATGCTATCAACATTGTTTGTATTGCAGAAAACTCGTTAAAAAATGATAGAGTGAATTTAAATTAAAACATAATATAGGTGACAACAGTCTGATGACAATGCAGGAAATGACTCACATTCATACAACTCTTTTACAGGCACTGCTTCTGAGCTGGATTGGGAAATGGCCTAGTGTAACCCGGCCTCTAAGCCTGCTTGCCTGGTGACGACTGCTGCTTCCACCATGGTCACGTGAGCATTGAACATTTTCAGGTTTCTTTTTTAACTTACATCTCTATAGTCAGTGTGGAAATGTTTTAGACAGTGGGATGAGTAGGTGTTATCTGATCTAGAACCGGCCGTAAAGTACACAAGTGTATCTGTCTCACCCTTAAGGAATGACACGAGCCAGAAAATGACACGAAAATATTTTTTTTCAGGATAATTAACACCAGTTATTGGGTAATCAAATAATGCAACCCATTTTAACTTAAGTGCATACTGCATATAGATGACCATAATCTAACTTTTAAGGGCTCTGCGCACGTTCTGATAATTTACCTATGTCTCAACTCTATCACAACTCAAGTTATTATTTTCTCAGTAGATATTTAAAAGTATATTTGTAATCATTTTCCGATTAATGGTGGAAGGGAATTCATGTATTTTTCAGGCTACTAATCAAGGAAATCGTTGTTTAGGCCTATGTAAGAAACAGGCAGTTTTAAAGTAAAAAATTGTAAAAAGTTGATTTTTCTCGACATTTTGTTCCTCGAATATTTTACTATTCAAATTGCTGGTAGCGTAAGAATTTTTAGCCAATTACTAAGAAATTCTTAACATAGCCCTTAACATATGACCAAGTGAAACTTACTAAATGAATTTTTAATTAAAAAAAAAGATTTCACTGTTCATATTGCTCCTAGCGTAAGACTTTTTAATCAATTACTATGAAATTTTCAACAAAGGACTTATTAATTTCACCAAGTAAATTTACTAAACGAGTTTTTAATTGAAAATACATTTGTGCCCTTGTAACACATTGTTTAAAATTTAAAATTATCGAAATTAAGTAAAATAATGTTTACTGTTTTTTTTTAAAGAAATTCTATTAGAGAGTAGATTAAGTAGTAACGTTTTCAGTTTGAAGTGTCTAGACATCAAATCCCCAATTTGGTTGTAAAAATTTCAAAACAGCAACGCAAGAACCTTTTGCCATGAAACCAATAATTTTTTTTTTTCAGGATTAATAAATATACAACTCTGAACGTTTTAGGGTTTATTGTAGTGAATGCTTCCCGACTCAGATAAAAAATGAAGAAATTCGTAGGAAAAAGTTCGAATTTCTAAATTCCACAATTCGGCCACCTTAAGTAGATACGAGTGGGGTCCGGGGCCCCTTTTGCCCCGCCAACGGGATGAACCTGTTAATTAATGCCTAATTAAGATTCACTGTCGTAATCGGGAGCGTGTTCTATATTTTAATTCAACAATAATTGAAGTATAGTAATAAATGTATGCATTATAATTTATGTCCCACAGAAACTTCCTAATTAATAATTGCAATAATTAACATTATCTTCCGTGCAAATAAAACATGAATGACATGGTTTCCATAGTCACTGGATATTCACTTAATTGGATATTTACACACAAGGAAAACCCTCAGAACAAATGACGCAATTAAGAGAAGAAGGTAGTGTGATCCATTTTGCTTCTGGACAGGAGTTAATTTAAGTGGCCATTAATAAAAAACTATACATTTTTTATAGATTTTAAATTTTTATATATATATATATTAGTGTGGATAGGCCTACTTTCAGAATTATATTGCTTATTCAAATAACTCTGGTAGCAAAAATTATGAATTTATCTTCATTGGATCAGTTGATTAAAAAAAATATAACCTATGAATCTATGAATTCTTCACCACCGTAGGTTAAAGGAATGTGCAAAATTTCTACACTATAACTAACACGTTCTGAGATGAGGGTAAAAACGTAAATGAAAATTTAGTTTTGAGATATTTGCGTATTCGGACCAATCCAATGCATTCTAGGATCATATGATTATGATCTTCATTCTATGATCCGTTTTTCATCTCACATCTATTCTCTTGGTCCTAGCTTCCTCTGCACTTGCCTGGGTAATTGTTTGTGCTTTGTGCGTGCAGTTCTTGTCCAGTTGAAATGTTTTTTCTGGTTTTAAATTGATGGGAATCCCAATGAAATGTATTTTTAAGTAGGCAAAATATTGCGTAACACTGTAAAAATATACACATATTCTTTATGAGAAATATTCAGGTAACTAAAACCCAAAAAAGCTATTTTTTATCATCTCAGACTATTTTTTCCCCTTAATAGAATAGGAAGGTATTTTAATATTGCTTTCAGTATATATATATTTATAATAACCTTGTATATTCCCTAAAATTTGTTTGTTTACGCTGCAATTAATCACCGCATGTTTGATAATGGCCTTGGCGTAGAATCCAGTGAGAAAAAGAAAACAGAAATTACCACGATCATGAAAGTGGGTGACGAAACACTGCCAACATAACATCACATCTCGGTGAATGTGACTTTCTATCAAAACGATTGCTTTCTCTGAGAGATGCCAACTTACACGTATATTGCCGTGCTATATTTCTGTAACTTCACGCCAACAAACCAAGTACACAAAAATACCTTATCTTTCGTCTTATATAACAGGGGTGGCCAGCGCCTTGGCTCGTGGAAGCCGCAATCGACGAAAATGAGAGACTTTAGAAGAGAATGGCATTCATGTATCGAATTTTAAACTAGTAATTCTTCAAACAGTACACCGAGGCCCGTCTGTCCTGAGTTCATATCCCGACTACCCTTGAACTGATAATGCTTATAATAAAGCCATCTTTTCAGCTCATTTATTCGCCCATTTACATTCCATGTAGAGTTTCTTACATAAGAAAAGTGTTAAAAAGACCCTACCTGTTATTGAGGTGTGTTTATCAACTGTTTTTATTTTCTGCAGTGCTACCATCCAAGCAAATGTTTATAAAAACTGTACTTGCATTTCTGAAGTGTAATTTCATTCAAAATAGATTGTTTTGCTTATCATCTATTGTATTAATGACTACTTCCGAAAGATATAAGTGACAAGAATAGAAACGCCTTTGAGGATTGTTAAAATAGGCCTATGTTAACAGCAATGAGAACTTTTGCACTTGGCACATCAATTCGTGAATCTAGTTTCTCTGTACCGCTCTGTTCTAACAAGACTTAACAGGCCTCAAAGACTTACCATAACTCACTCAAGAATGGCTAATTTAGTGTAAAGCCATCTTTTATGCTAATTAGTAGTTGAAAAGAGTAGAAAAAGGGCATGAAAATGGAAAAAGTTCTGAGAAAATTCAACTTTTTGAAACTTGCATTAAAAGAGGATTTTAAAGGCAGTTTGAACAAGCTGTATCCTACATTTATGAATTAATATCTGCATACCGATCCTTAGTAAGAGTAAAAATTGTCCTTAGTAAGAGTAAAAGTGGTAAAAATGCATTTTACGCGGTTCTTAGTTTTACGCGATAAACACAACGAGGATATTACTAATTCCCTTCTCTTTGTTTTAAATTTTCTTTGTTCTTTTTTTTTAATGTTTGTGGAACAAAAGTGAACAACAATCTAAGAATATAATATTTACAGTGCTTCTCTGTGGAGTGTCTTTAATACAGATAGCTCTTCCGGTGTCTCGCAACATTTAATTCTAATCTGTGTATACGGACTTAATCCGACTCATTTTCTCGCGAATATGATATTGCTTTGAATTCGTAGAACATGTAGAATGATAACTAAACCTATTCCTGTGCATTTTGTTTTGTATGTGCAAAGTATTAGCATAACTTAACGTTTCGGGGGCCGCCCCCCTCAGAATACGCCTCTGATATAACATATTGATGTGATACTAGAGCGTAGGCTACCGTATACCCCCCATCCCCCCGTGGGAATTTCCGACTCATATATTTTTTTGTTGGTATTGCCATCTAGTTTCAGTTTTTAGTTGTTTGCCCCCTTATCAATTACAGCATTTACCCGGAAACCCCGGAAAACTACGGAAATCTGGAGAAAATTAGTTTGTTTTAATTTTTCTTTGTTCTTTGCTCCTAATATGCCCAGGGAATTTCTGACTCACATATTTTTTGTTGGTATTGCCATCTAGTTTAAGTCTTTAGTTGTCTGCTCCTTATCAAATACAGCATATCCCCGGAAAACCCGGAAAACCACGTATATACGGAGAAATTGACAATGTTTTATTTTTTAAATCTTTGTTCTTTGCTTCTAATGTTCAAAGGGAATTTCTGACTCATATGTTTTTTGTTGTATTGCCATCCAGATTAAGGTTTCAGTTGTTTGCCCCTTATCAATCACAGCAAATCCCCAGAAAACTTCGAAAACCACGGAAACCCGGAGGAAATTAATTTGTTTTAATTTTTTTTAAATCTTAGTTCTTTGCTCCTAGTATTCAAAGGGAACTGGTGGCTCATGGTTTTGTGTTAGTATTGCCATCTAGATTAAGGTTTCAGTTGTTTGCCCCTTATCCCCATAAAACTCGGAAAACCACGGAAATCCGGAGAAAATGATTTTGTTTTAATTTTTTTAAATATTAGTTCTTTGCTCCTAGTATTTAAAGGGAATTGTTGGCTCATATGTTTTTGTATTGGTATTGCCATCTAGATTAAGGTTTCAGTTATTTGCCTCTTATCAACTACAGCATATTCCCGGAAAACTCCGAAAACCACGAAAATCCGCAGAAAATGAGTTCGTTTTAATTTTTTTAAAACCTTCGTTCTTTGATCCAAATATTCCCAGGGAATTTTTGACTTACATATTTTTTGTTGTTGGCATTGTCCATTGACCACATTGGCCCATGGGCCACCCTGTAGGGGGCCGATTCACGCCATGGCCGTGAAATGATACGAGTAGTGGAGACAGAAGAAAGTATGGAGTGTGTTTGTTGCTGAGGTGTTGAATTTTCAAGATTATCGTAGCCAGTTACTTTATTCAGATATTTGTTTTCGAAACTCTACGGTAGAATAATCGCTGAACTTAAACAGTTTTTGCTCGTGGCCTTGTGGAGTCTTCATGACGCGTACACTTTATCAGTGTCAACACGCGAGACATGTTTGACTTTGTATTACAAAGAGGTTGTAATAGTTCCCCGTCTTAATTAAGATATTTTAATGAACCAACACGGTTGTACATGCAGATCACAAGACGTGCTTCTTTTATCATCATTTCTTCAGTCAAATCGCATTAGTATCTGATTCATTTATTAAGTTTTTTTTTCATTTAATGAGAAGGACAAGACATGACAACTATTCTTTCTTTTGAAAATGTGGGACCATCTTAAAATTGTGAAATATAAAAAATGAAAGGGCAGGGTATGGAATGAATGCATAATGCAGATTATAGGTATGATGTAGTATTAATAGTGAAGGAAAAAGTCACCCATAAACATCCTTACGCGAATGCATCGTGCCACTAATGCATTGCAGTAGTTGGAAGCATGGAAGCACCACACCCACTCCATGATCCCTTCAAGTTCAGTACGGATGGGTATTATTCCTCAAAGTTTCCATCAGCACCTTGTGGTATTCTCTGGCATTTCCTCTTCGGATAGTGATTATTTTGACGGAAGAATGCTGTCATATCCATTCTGTACGTAGAATGACTCACAACTAAATTACCATTGCCTCTATTCATATAATCGTAAATCACAATTCTACCAAAATGATGTATCCTTATACTAGAGATGCCACGCTCTCCCGTGACATGCATCCCATGGTACCAACGCCTTACTTCGAGAAAGAAAATAGTTGTATTGACTTATGTTCCATCCCTCGTATGCACAGGTTTACAATTACAACACAAGCATACAATTTCAGGTTTTTAAAAAAAAACTTAAAATACCGGTACCCTATTTAATACATATTATAATACCGCTACAAGATAATTAGGCCATAATAATGTGACCAGAATAAACGAATGCTTGTTTGTGCTCGGGTGTAGATCCACAAGATACAGAGAGCAGAGTGAAGAAAAGAGGAAAAATGTGACTAACTTGAATGATTAAGCCCATAAAATATGAAACATATTTAAAATAAAATGTCCATTTAACATAATGTAAAAATATGAGAGTTTTCTAAAATCTATATACCTACTATACCTTGAAATATGGAAAATCAAATGTGTATTAAACCATTCCAAATGTCTCAATTCATAAACATAGCCTATATCAAAATCTTAACTAACTTGAAAACAAACATGTATTTTCGTAGAAATCCTGGTCATCATAAACAGCCCGCGACTTACCTCTCTACTTCGTCGTGAATTTATCGGCTCTTTATAAGTTACACGTGGCATTATCTGTGACAATTCTCCGTCTTATCAAAGGAGATCTGCAGTCTCGCAATGAAAATGCTCAAATTACGATATCTACATTTAGTGAGCATAGAAAACAACTTAAGTTCAGCCCACACGATACTGTGGACCACAGATTGAGTACCAACTCAGGATATGCGTTAAAGCAGTATTGAGAGTAAATATCTACTCTTAATCACAATATTTAAAGACTTTCTTTCCAGTAAATTAACATGTTCAAACAAAACACTTCTGTCAGACAATGGCATCACTTTCTCCAGGTATGTGTGTCTCCATTTACTACGAGAAAATGGTACCTACTGTACCTCAACATGCATAACGTAGCACTTTATCAGTGGGCTTTGTGTGATCGTTGTTTATTAAAGACTATAGTATTTAGCGCATGAATCAGTGACCAGTTCCTATGTAAAATTTCAACTAGATCACCACTGCCTATCGCCTTATTTTTATAGTTTATTTTTGTCGCACCTACGTTCGGTTTTTGTATGTGAATCTGTGCCACATTTGTTTTGAAATATGTTTGCTTTTTTGAAGTGAAACTTCTTTAGCCGCGGTAGGGGTAAATCGAGAGCTTGTGTAACGCTAAAAAATCGTCACGAAATTAATGTGACGCTCAAAATCATCACGAAATTAGTGAGGTGTGACGGAACGGACTGCACAGAAAACAGTCAACTAAGTGATTAGGCTTTTCCAAAGTTTAAAGAATCAAGAAATTCAAAATTTAAAAATCGAAAATCGAAAATTAAAAAATCGAAAATAAAAAATTTGATAATAAAAAGAATCAAAGATCCAAAATTCCCAAATAAAAAAAATTCAAAGATCCAAACATCAAAAGTCCAAAAATCCAAAATTTAAAAAATAAAAAATCCAAAATTAAAAAATCCAAATAACTTATCAAAAATTTAAAAAAATAAAAAATCCAAAATTTAAAAATGGAAAATCGTACATTAAAAAATCCAAAATCAATAAAGTCCAAAAACTCAATATTAAAAAGTCCAACAATCCAAAATTCAAAAAATCCAATAATCCAAAATTGAAAAATCCAAAAATTAAAACAAGGTTCACTTCTGTCCGTGGCGTTCCACGCACACTATTATTATTATTATTATTATTATATTATTATTATTATTATTATTATTATTATTATTATTATTATTATTATTATTCAGCTGTTTTTATATTCCTTTTTGCTACGAGGTGATATCAGGAGTTCGGGGTGTGTATCTATACAGTAGGGTAGGCCATGGACCTATTGATTGTAAATTATTTCTAGTATTGGTGTATTTTATGGAGTAAATCTCACTGATCTTAATTTAAATGGATACGATACAAGATGAAATGGTGAGGATGATTCAAGGTATGCAAATATCCAATTCGGCATTTGCCTTTACGACTGGGGAAACCATGAAAAAAAAAAAACCATGCCAAATTGGCTGGACACGGGATTTGAACTCAAAAACTAGATTAAAGTTCAATAGGCCCTATGATAATTGAATTTTTAATTAATTTGATAATTGAATTTATTACCTCCAAAGCGGTGTGTATTAAAGATAACTAAAACAGAAGAGATTAGAAGAATTTACTTTTAGACAGCTTGAATTAAAAGTTGAACTTCTATCACAAGACACTTTAAGTAAAAGTTCAATATCACCGCACTAGTGCTATAAAATCTGTATGCCACTCTATCCATCACATGGAAAACACTCTTAGGAAGTTCTGGTTTCCATCATAGGCGTAACCAGGCCGACCATATGGGGGGGGGGGGGTTATAACATTCAGGGAGAGGGGGGTCCGGGGGTCCTTCCCCGGAAAATTTTAAAAATTAAGATGCAAAATAACGAGTTTTAAGCTTCTGGGAGTCCTCCCCCGGAAAATTTTAAAAATTAAGACGCAAAATAACGAGTTTTAAGCTTCCCACGCTTTATACTTGTATTAAGTAATTTATGGGCAGACTTAAAAAATTACACAATTTTCCTTTTTTTAATCAATGGGGGGGGGGGGGGTTCAAACCCCCAAACCCCCCCCTCGATACGCCTATGGTTTCCATCATGATAGAATGATGGAGAAACGGTAGAAAAAATTGAGTGTATCACACCAGATTTTTTACGCGTATCGGTAAAATTTCTCGTTGGAAATGCTTTTTCAAATAAGGTGAGATAAAAGCAGGAGACCGCTCATCTAGCATATCCACTCAGACACTGCCAAATTCAATTACAGTTTGGTTTTAACATAGAAATTAACTTTTTAATGAAATCTCTTGCTCAAGACCACATAACGGACCTGGGGTTCCAAGGTTTGCACGCAATGGCAAACGGTGAGGGCACAGATGTCTGCCAGTGGTCAAGAATATAACTTATGTGGCATACCCTCAGAGTTTCTAATAAACGAATTAACCTGTACTATCCATTTGTTTGACACAGATAAGATGTAGATACTTAATTATAAGATATTAAAAGGCCCGGCGTCGCCCGGGTTTTTTATTTTGTAATTGGAATTTAACTTATGAAGGACTATTGATTTTTAAATTCTAGGTCCTTATATAGGTATTTAGAATTTGATATAGGAAGAATGACTTATCACACTCAAACTATTCCCTCAGAAAATGCTTGATATAGCTTTTTATGTCTCATAGAGGATGTAGAATTTTGCATCCCATAGCTTGTACACAGCAAGCCCGGTAGGGGTTCAAATAAGAAGAAACAGAAATTATGGGTAGCATAAAATTGTATTGTCTTTGTGGAATATTTATTTCTCTCTCTCATGTTACCATACAACCGTTTCGGGGATGAAATTAAAAAGAAATTCAATATCACTTACATACTTTCCTCCCCAAAAATCTGGGATACAATAATATACATACTACCATACCTCGTATTGTATTCTCTATGTCCAGGGTAGAGAAAGTTATGTGACTGCAGCACATTGTGCATTATTTTCGTGGATTTCTTTAATATTTATTTATAACATGAATCATATTGATAGCTTCTCTAATTTGTCAAAGTCCAGTTTATTATAGTTTAGGCTCTACGTTGTATATATATAAATTGAAAGTGTGTGGGTATGTTCCCACCCCCCCTTACAGATCTACATGATTTGAACAATCCGCATGAAGATTTCACACATACCAACTTCAACCAGGAAAGAAACGTAGGCAACATAAAAATTCAAACAAACGACCCCTACCTTTGTAAAATTATATAATTTCTGAAAATATTACACCAAACGCAATCCAGATATCACGACAACAGTATTGTTTTCAGTGTTCACAGGTGGCTTTGGCAAATTAGAGAAGCTAGCAATAGGAATCATTTCCGTAAGTCAATCGAAAATGAAATCCACGTAAATAAATATCGCATGTAATGCATCACAAAATTTGTCTCTACCCTGGACATGGAGAATATCTTTTTCTCACTTCACATTTTGATTTAGAATAAGAGGTCGTCTTGAGGAGAAAACGTTTTCAGTTGGCTCAGTCTTGAGTTTGTGCCAACGATGGGTAGTGACTATGTTATGTCATAAGTCGGTAAAAAATCATATCCACTGATGTAAACGTACAGCAATGTTTTTGTCTTAGTTGAGAAATAAGGCTGTTTATTGTACAGTAGGCCCTAATTATGCAAAAAGTGACAAAATACGATGAAACATTTTTAGTCCTATGTGCGCAGTAAATTATTATGTCCCGAGTTTCCGGGGAGAAAATGTGATTATTTAAAGGTGATATAGATTTTATTATTATTATTATTATTATTATTATTATTGAAATGGTTTTATGGGAACATGAGAATGGGGAATAAAATATAGGTTAATGTAAAGCCAGTAAAATTTTATACTATCGGAATTGCTATTTCTTCTTATTTCATGATCTAGCAGGCATGATGTGTAGAAGCAGCGGGTTGCAAAATAATTCCAAGTCTTCTATGACCCATAAAAAGTTTTACTTGACGTTTTATGAGGGAAGTTGGAGTGTGACAAGTCGTTCTTCCTCATTTCAACCTCTTCATTCCTTACCTACTTATGCAATGGCAATAGTCAATTCTTAAGCAAGCTAAAGGAATATTATATTTTTATGGAATCAGCAGGTTCATTGCCGCGCTTACCTGAGCCCACCATTCAATTCTATTCTGTGCTAACTCCATTCCACCGTTCCTCGCAAATCCAGTTCCCCTAAATCTATCCAAATATTGTCCTCCCACCCACGTCTAGGTCTTCCAAGTGGTCTTTTCCCTTCGGATCTCCCAGTCAGTATTTTGTTCAGACATGTATTTCCTCGCCCATGCGCTCAACATGTCCAGCCCATTTCATCCTCTGTGATTTAATTACCCTTACTATATCCGGTGAAGAGTACATGTTATGAAGCTCGTCGTAATGAAGTTTACCCCAGTCCCATTTTCATCTCTCTTAGGTTCAAATATTTTCGTAAGTCCCCTGTTTTCGAACACTCTCAGATTATATTCTTCCCGAAGAGTAAGGGGAAATGTCCCACATCTATATAATACAACCGGCAGAATAATTGTCATATGAATTTTCAATTTTAGATTTCTGGACAGAAGACGAGAAGGTAAAGAATTTCTGAACTGCAAGCATTTCCATTTCAGTAGATACTTAACTTCTACCTTAATATTATTTGTATAATATGTAATTATTCCTTCCAGATATTTTAATTTCTCGACTTGAACGATTTACCGGCTTCATACCTAGAGTTTGAAAATCGAAAGTCCTCCGTAAGTTAATTTCGAATTACAAAATACAAAACCCGGGCGACGCCGGGCCTTTTATTCTAGTTTATAATTTATTAGAAGTGAACAGCTCAAGGAAAAGCTCGGAAACAAAAAGCTATTGGGCTGTTCCTATTTTGTCAATCATACTTTCATCCCCATGATCACAGAACATTCCCTGAGGAAGGCCGCAGATAAGTAAGCGACATTTTGTTAAACTTTAAAACCTTTTCCCCAATTTCTCTTTCGTCCTTTCAATACAATTTAAGACAAACGATTGCATTCTACAGGATACGTTAGGCTGTCAATTGAAGGGTTATCTTTGGGGGTCCAGTGGTCAACGTGGTGACAATGGCTTTGAAGGCCCGGATTCGACCTCAGGTATCTCCTCGGATTAGGAAATCTGTCACAGGGATCATTCATCTCTTGAGAACAAATTGAGCTAATTCACAAAGAGAAAGCCTCTTTAGTAGCCATGGTGACCACATACCTTCTAATTCTGCATTCTGAATGCATACAAATTGAAAACTGAAATCCCAAAACAAAACAAAAAAATCGGTGAAAGACCAAAGTCACTCAATGATAAAAGTAAAGTTGGAATTTGTAAAGTCTGCTTGCCAAAAATTCGTGTCATCGTTATTCATGCCATCATTTGGGAGAGCTTAAATAAATAGCAGGAAATGTTTTGTTCGTGAAGTTCAATTTAGGCTACAGTAGCTGCAGAAAATTGCGAAGATGAATTATCTTAGGAATGCTACATAAAAACAGTGTTCACACGTTATGCTTCCTAACGATAACCGCAGAACAATAATACAGACCCGACACTTTTACTTTCTTCTTATACATGTAGAATTCCATATAATATTTATATATGGCGTCATTATATTTTCAAAGCGAATTCCAGGTCAATAGCTACGAGTGATATCAATCGAAATATTTGTTTTCCATTCATTCTGGTTTAAATAATTTTGCATAGTGTTGTGTTTTTATTACATACTAGCATGTGCCCGCGGCTTCGCCCGCGATAAATATTTCAAAAATTAAAAAATAAGAGCATAACAGTTAAATCATCATATTTATTAACGCCTAAATCACGTGGACTACATACCACGATTAGATAGCGTCGCATGGTAAAAGCAACCTCAGATTCGAGTTTCTTGGCCCACAAAACCCCTATATAGTGAGTTTCGTCCAAATCGAACAATTTTTGACCATATTTAGGCCTACATTGATTATCCCTCTTCCGTCTATGTTGAAAATTTCAGATATATGCGTGCCTTGACATTATAAACAAATGAATCGACCTGCGTGGGTTTTATGACAAAAATAGCCAAAGCCAACTGTAATTGATTTGACATTGAAATGCATTACTGAAAACCGATGCTTCGAAAACGCAAAAAACACACGTTTTCTGCCCGTTTTTCACTCAAAACTCACGAACGAAAGCGAAAATTAAAATTCCGGCTTCGAGGTGTATTTTCCGACCCTTCAGTCCACCTATGTTTAAAATTTCAGATCTCTGCGTTGAGTAGATTTCGCTGGGCATCGCGGACAGACAGACAGAAGGAAGACAGACACTTCCTTTTATCAGGGTGAGTAAAGCATTAAGTGTTGGAACTTCCATAACAACGTATAGTTCAGATGAAGTAGTTTCAAACTCCCACACCAGGCGTCGTAGCGATCGTCATCCCTTAAGAAACTCGAGAGCATAGAGAGCTGTGTATTGTGAAGTTCTTACCATGCCGTGTTATGTAATGTATTTGTAGAAATTTATTTTGTGATGGTCGATTTTAGAAGTGTTACTTGTGTCATAATCATTATATGCAATTGTTCAGAAGTGTATTTTATGTCCTTCTGCGAATAGAATCATCTAAACAGTGAAGACTCTAACAAAGTAACTTTCACAATACCAGGATGTTTTGTGCCTGGTTGTAAATCGGGGTATGTAAAAGGAGATGGGAGACACTTATTCAGACCCCCTAAAATTTGTTTGGGTGAATGGAACAAAGCAATTCCAAGAAGTGACCGTGTGCTAAGGGAAATTGACTGCATGTGCGACATTCATTTTAGCAATGAAATGCTAGTTAAGGTGGATTCCTTTGTAATAGAAGGAAAAACAGTAGAATTGAAACGAAACAGATGGAAATTAACAGAAAATGCCATACCACATTACTTTCCCGGGATTCCGAGTTATTTGAGTTTCGAACCCCGTAAAAGAAAACCCCCAAAACACGAAATCCTCATTGTGCTCCACAAAAGCAGAAGAAAATAGGAAAAATCGAGATCCTATCACAGGAAAGCAACGCCAGTGAATTAGCATGCAGCCAGATTCTACTGCAGGAAAGCAATGACACCGAAACAGAATGCAACCAGAAACAATGTGCATCTATCAACAATGACCACACGGCAGAAGTGATACCGTACTTCTGTGGAAAAAAGTAAAGCATTTGACACACCTTCTTGCTGTGAATAGAAAAATAAATTTAATTATCTCAAAGAAATAACAAAATTAAGAAACATCGTAAAAAGGTATGATGTTAAAAGTTTAAAACAAAAACAAAAACTTGTGGTTCGCACCATGACAAAAAAGAATGCAACAAATCCACAAGGAATGCGTTATAAACCAGAATTTATTTTAGAAAGTTTGCTGTTTTTAATAAAATCTAGGAAAGGTTATGAACATTGTTGGAAACACCAGCTGCTACCTCTATCTTCAATTTCATTGTTACGCAAGCTATCACGTGGCTTGAAATGCAATTATGGTATAAATCCTCATGCCTTATCTGCCATCTCTAATGACATGGAAGGAAGTGATGACAATCATCGTAACTGTGTTTTGATATTTGATGAATTATGTATGATCTGCCAGTTTTCGATCGTTATGTTGTTCAGAGATCATTTACTTCTATATCTGCCTCAACTAGTATTTCATTATATTTAATGTCGCTTCATTTTCCGCGCGAAAGAAATTTCAAGAGAGAAGATATGTAGAGCGACTGCAAAATCATCAAGGAAACTGTCAAAACTTTCTTGTAAGATTTTAAAAATAACAAATATATTTAATTTAGTTTATTTTGGAGTGTAACTGTAACTTACGTGTGTAAAGAAATTTGTAATGTATTGTTTCATCATACTAAATGTCGAAAAACATGTAGCTAAAACTGATAAGTCCAATACCTCTGCATGCAGCCAGCCAGTGATGACGGAGCTAGCACCATCACGCGGCGGGAACGGTGAACTAAGCAAGTTCCACCACTTAATGCTTTACTCGCCCTGCTTTTATTAATATAGAAGATTTTGGCTAAGACGTTCAGTTAAAATTCAAGGGGGCGTTGGATACACAATTTTAGCTTTGAAAGAAATGAAATCTACTATAATATAACAACAAGAGTCACTGGGATGAAAGTAAGATTCACAAAATAGCAACGGCCCACAGTTAACTGCCTCACCACTTGGAGCGTTGTAATAGCTTTTTGTTTCCGAGTTTTGACGCGCGCTGTTCACTTCTTATGATAAATAACTGGTGTTCTTTGACAAGAGTTATAAGTTCGAAAGCCAATAATTTCATAAAGGAAAATAAATAAAGCTATAAAATTAAATTTTTTTATTCAAAAGCAAAGTTGCATGGTTCATGGCCTGTGAAGACGGTTAAATCAAAACACATCACTGTATGGAAGTTGATAAGAGCACTAAAGTTTTGTATAAATTTGTTTCATGTAATGTAATTATTTCTAATGAGGAATAACGTTAAGACTATTTCTATCACTTCACAAGAATTAGAAAATAATTGGACTGTACTTACCATTGTGTTTCTGTGCTTAACTTACGATGATCTTATGATTCAGATATCTGCAAATACGTTTAGAATTTTGATTGACACCTCATTCGTAAGTACTGACTAAATTTTCGCGTAGTTCGGGATTTTTATAACAGATGATAGAAATGTTCAATATCTCATATCAAAACTTTTGTACTACAACAACGTATCTGCATGGGGTTTTAAGATTTTCGTACAGGACTGTCTGCTACACTACTGTATCCTTGCTCCAGTAACACTTAGCTTTTGTTAAAAGGGGCGAAGTGCGAAAGATAGTTGAAGTGAATTAGTACCAGGATTTTAATACGGAGGGTGCTAAAAATTATAAAATATATGCTGATATTTAAATATATAGGGAACACTTGACTTGCTTTTATAGTGAAAAGTAATTATTAATCCAATCAACAATTCCAAAATTGTATGTCAAATGTTTTAACTATCTTGAATTCTTGTCACTAACTGAAATTCACTGAAAATGAGACAATTTAAATTATTCTAATTTGGGGGCTGGGGGGCTACGCCACAAATTAATACTAACAGCTAGTTAGGCAAATATCAAATACTAGGATGGAAAAATATAGTTGAAAATAAAAAGCGGAGTAATATGAGAAAATTGGGTCGCAGCCATTTCCTCATTCTTCTAGTCTCAAATTCCGCTTAGTTGTGCAACTAACATTTTTGTGTACCCAGCATTGTGGAGGATGACGAATATTTTAGAACACAGCATACCTTCCACAATGTAGTTAATGGAATAGGGACAATGACACCGGCAGTGTTCCCAAAGAAAACCTCACTACAGAAATACTCTAAATTCTAACTAGGGCTAGAATATCCTATATAGGCTACATGAGAAATGTAATATTCAACATGAATACTATTCTGTGGTTTTATGAATTCCTATCTACATTCGATATAAGAGATATCCGAAGTGTTGAGAGTGATTTTCTAAAATACTTGTGCTATAAACTTGAAATTGCACACACTAAACTAAAACGTGAACAGAAATTTCTGTTTAAAATTTCAGTTTTAAAAGTCCATTTGTTTCAGAGATATTCTTTAATTTGCTTTAAAAAATGAAAACATAAATATATCTCCTCCGACAAATATTAAAAAAACATGACCCTGAATTTTTAAGTGACTTCCTTTCTGCTTGCTTTACAAAATTAGTGCTGGATTTTAAAATCTTATTTATGCTTTGTTAAAAAAAATGACATAGCAAAATGAAAAGTTATTAAAAAATTAAGGTTACTTATGATACTAAATATTTAAAAAATGCTTAGGCCTATACCAGAAATACTATTAGCAATTTTGTTGCACACACATCGTGAAGTACATTGTGAAAATGTCAAGAAAAGAATTTCGATTTTTATGAAAGGAGATACATTTTTCATTTGAATAAATAATATCAGACTTTAGACTGAGAAATCGAGTGATTCAAGTTTAGAGCACACAGTTATTTAAATAAGGCGTCAGCAACATTTTTCCATGCGCCCAAACGGCGTAAAGTTTTACAGAGTTACGCTTCATGTTATGCTGGACTTTACATTAAAATCCAATTATAGTTTTTTTTTTTTAACCAAAATGCCTAACAGGACATTTCTTTCATCCCTTAAGTAATAAGCTAAGATATAAGCGAAGTAGAGGCAAATGCCAACACAACGGCATAATGAGTCAACGTTGATATTGCTTATCAGTTGGTTGACAATAAAACTAAAGTTTCGTCACTTTTCAGCGAGAAACATAACAAAGCTCTTTAGCTGTAATGGCCAACTTCGAGCGCTGGCGAATTTCCTGTACTATGAACATTCGTGAAAGGGAGGTATCACTATTACAGTCTAATGGATCATACAGTACATTTTTCACATATAAAAAATGCATCCTTTTGACACCTGGTGCAATACTAGCGCTTCCCATGAGTACAAGCTGGACGTAAGCTTTCTGTATAGCAATATTTACTTACTTCCTAGATGGCAATAGACAATTCCTAAGCAAGCAAAAGGAATATTATTTATTTTATGGAATCCGAAGGTTCATTGCCGCACTTACCTGAGCCCGCCATTCAACCCTACTCTGTTCTAACTCCATCCAATCATCCCTCTCAAATCCTACTTCTCTTAAATCTATCCTAATACTGTCCTCCCACCTACATCTAAGTTTTCCAAGTGGTTTCTTCCCTTTAGGGCTCCAGTAAATAATTTTGAGATATATTTTTCCTCTCCCATGCGCGCAACATGCCTAGCTCATTTCATCCTCCGTGATTTAATTACCCATGTACACAGTACAGCAATGAAAAATAGGGCTCATAAGTAATAGGCTATATTTACAGTTCATGTGGATTAGCTCACCACATGAACTTCACATGAGCTTTTCCTTATAGGAGGCCATTGCCCTTCACGGAATCCAATTGGCTTCATTCATTCATTCATATCTGGTGAAGAGTAGGTAGGTTATGAAACTCGTCGTTATGCAGTTTTCTCCTGTCCCCATTTTCATCTTTCTTAGGCCCAAATATTTTCTAAGCACCTTGTTTTCGAATACTCTCAGATTATGTTCGTCCCGAAAAGTAAACGACTTTGTCTCACATCCATATAGTAGGCTTACAACAGAAAAAATATATATATAACTTCGTGGCGCTAACATCCCAGAAGGGACAAGGCCTACCACCCGACCACTGCGTCATCTACCATAGGCAGACGGCAGGATTGAGGGCATGTAGTCAGTATACCGACACCCACGGCCGTTAATGGTGATTTCCATGACCGGAGCCGCTACTTCTCTACCAAGTAGCTCCTCAATTTGAATCACGAGGCTGAGTGCACCCGGGGATCGAACCCGGGCCAACGGATCTGTAGTCAGCGACGCTAACCACAAGACCATGCCGGCGGTAATATATATATATATATATATATATATATATATACACACCTTTGAAGGGGGCAAGGGGTAGGTCTAAGTCACCCCTTAAATGGGAGGCCTTCGAAATTATGGATACTATGGATACTATCCGTGCTTAAAAGTAGGTAATTTACTTGGAAATCTGTACTCAGTTCTATATGTTTTGGCTTGCAGGATGAATAGGCCAAATGCGAAACGAGTGACGAGTGACATCTGTTGTACTTTTAATTACAAGATGAATATATATGGAAGTCTCGGCAAAATGACAGTACTGGCGGTATTTTATTTGAACAAGTTCCGGGAAACCAATTCATTAGAGAGAAAGTAGCGACACTGCGCGGATCCGAACAGAAATAAGATCCATGCGTGGCCCACTTCCTTTCCTGCCCCGGGGGCGCAGTTGCGTTGACATCTGGCAGTGAAATAAGGTCACTATTCATCAAGCCCTCACCAGACAAGTCTGTCCAGCAGCCAAATATTTACTGTCTGTGTTTCAACTCCACCCCTTCAAACACTAAAGAAGAATGATAATCATAAAATCCTATTTCTAATGCCACAAACACAATAGGAATGCATCAATAGGAGGAAGTTGTAAGGCCATTAACAGTTCGCGAGTTTTCGACAGTAGGCCTACCTTGAAATAAGTTGAATAACTTATTGTCAAATAATTTTCACAAAAATGTTCGAGTGGGTATATTGTTTCTGCCTTATTAATCTATCCAAGGAACACAGCATTACGACAGCTTTGGGGGGGGGGGGGGCGAGGGGCAAGGGCATCCATCAAAATATATGAAAATTTAAGATTCTAAAAATTACATTTCCATATAATATACGAAAACTATTTTGCCAGAATAGTTTTATAGCCAACATATTTATGCCAAAATGCCCCAAAAAGTTTCATTATCTGTAATACAATTCTCTGCCAGTATTCTTCCTACCCTATAAATTGAATCATAGGCCTACATCTTTCATTTAAAATTTATTTGCACAAAATCACAAAAATTATACAATTTACTGCATTAATAATAATAATAGTTTTTATTTATTCAGAATTCGTATAAATGTTATCTTGGCGGAGTTCCTCTATCGATTACAAAATTGTTCTCCTGGTCACAAAAAAATGCTATTCAGTAATCTCAAAATATTAACTTACTATTCTGAATCAGTGAAATGTGACATAGTTGTAAAAAATCTTATTTGAAGTTCATGTAACTTCCTCTGCCCAAATAAAAGTTAGCCTCTTAATATAATATAATTATTATGTATGATATTCTCTTTATGTAAATTGGTTGTAAAAAATTAAGAGAATGTCGTTACCACATCGCATCGAATCGCATCCCCGAAGTATACATAACCCAAATGATTTCTTATTCATGTACTGTAACTTTCTTTACTTTAAGAATGGCCAATACTTTTTTTCACTTTTGAAAAAAACAAGAACAAGTATTGCAAAGAGCGCGTGTTCAGAGTGAATGGTTTATAACTACCCTTCAGATAATTTTTTCGAAAAAAGTTAAGTTTTAGCTCTTGATATAAGCAACCCATGTCAAAATTTAAAGAAAATCATTACAGCCGTTTTACAGAAAATCGCGAAAAACGAAAATTTCTCCATGTAAAGACCCTTAAAAATAATAGAAACTTGTCATCATTCTTCATGTCACTTCCTCAAAAGGTACCTGACCCAAATACAAAATTTTGTTTTCATACGGTTTTCCGTTCTGGAGCTAGACTGTTCACAGACACACCTACACACACAAAGACATGTTTCCGAAAATAGTATTTTTTGTTTTAGGGAACTTCAAAACATATATTTATGTTAAAACTCAACATCGAATTTGAGGGTCGAACACAATACTTCCTCTACCTGTAGCACCTAAGATACAGGCAGAGGAAGTAAAAACTTAATAAAAGCGAATAAACAGAAATTCATGAGGATTTTTATGTAAAGGTTGTAAGAATTCATTGGTAAAATCCACAAAGCAACACTGTATAGGACATTATTACCTGTATTAATGGTGACATTAATCGATGAAAAAATTCTACTGTCATAAATCTATTAACAGGGAGCAAAGTTAGACGGATAGCAGAGGAATCATCTCGTCTTACATTCCATGAAGGAAAAAATGTAATGTGTAATCTACGATTTTTACACCTGTACCCTTCTATTACTTAGCAAAAACCAAATAAACACAGTCATGGCCTACATACACTAGTCAACGTAACAAATCATAATTTCGTAAGTTCATATAATTATTTTCTTACGTGGAATACTGACCTCATAATATGGATTGAATCTATGGAAATTACGTCAAAACGGACTTCAAATTGCGGGCATTTCGGTGTCCAACATTTTGTCATGGTTTGCAGTACGCTACAGTTATTTATTATTATTATTATTATTATTATTATTATTATTATTATTATTATTATTATTATTATTATTATTATTTTACGGGGGGCTTGAAGAGAGGTTTTTGAGACCTCCCGCACATCAGCCTAATCCATTTGTGCTGACCCTTTGGCGAAGAAGCTCTTGTTGGCTTCCTTTCCCAAAGGCTTCCCTGGATATTTTACTAGAGTAACACAGTCAATAAGGGTATTTGGATTACTCCTTCCTCCTGCTTGCTTAAGCCCCATTGTTTTCGTTCCCTGAACCCATGAAGGAAATTTTACACTTTGAAAAATCTCCAACCCGGCCACTAATCGAACCAGGGCCGCCAGGGTGAAAGGTAGTCACGCTCCCAACTCAACCACGGCGGCCGTAGATATTTACAGTTCTTTTCCAGTGCCTTCATACAGGCCTAGAGATACGTTCTCTCAACCGAAGTATGGAAAAAACTATTTTCTCACTTCACAATCTGGTATAGAATAAGACGCCTTATTGCAGGGAGTACAAATTCAATTGTTTCGGCTTCATGCAGAATGTATTGTTCCCCACGCAAGACATCATGAGAGAGGCAGCGAGAGAAATAGACAGATACACAAACTGACATGTTTCTGAAAGTTTTATTTTTTATTCCGGGATCTCAAAACGTGTATCTGTGCTGAAAACCGGACATCGAATTTTAGGGTCGAATGCAATACTATACTTCCTCCAGCTATAGTACCTATGGTACGATTAGAAGAAGTAAAAGTACTTTTAAATCTTTGATTTCTAGAATTAAGGGCTATCACCATCACCATTACTTAGGGGACGTGTGTAATTTATCAAGTTCAAAAACCATACTAGACATATGCAGTGTTTTTTCTTTCTTTCTTGGGGTACGCTTACCCCCTTAAAGATTTTTCCAGCTTCATATTGGAGAAAATCATTATTTTACACAATTTTCAAATCTGCAGAAATTTATGCCAAACAAAATAACGAAAGTGATCATACACATCTTTTACATTAAAATAGATAAGGTGATCGAACGTAAAGTTTATGCATTACCTAATTCACCACTTAAAATTTGGAAAGATTCGCCCTGTATTAGTTGGGCCGCGGGAAATCAGACTGGCTGTGGAATGAAAATGCCTGTCGATTTCTGCCCAACCCTGCGGACGGAATCATTGCTCGGAACTAGGCCAGAAAACGTCATGTTTATGCACCAGCTAATCCACATCTTGAAATTGAAAAATATTCATAAATTCACTGGATAACAACCAAAATGTTACGGAAATGATTGACTGCTTCTTACTACCCATAATCTGATGGTCTGGTTTTCTGTTTAAGCCTGGTTTCTGGTTTATTCGTTTGTGGAAGAATGTTGCAGTGTGTCATTTCCGAGATAAGTTTACTGTGCCACTGGAAAAAAACTTTTTGAAAAGTAAATAATGGCATTTTGTAATGATTTAAAAGGCGTTATGGAAGCCATAAATGTTAAACACACACCGGAAGAATGGAGGTGTTTTAGATTCATCCATACTGAGTCTTAAAGCTGAATTAATGCACGATTCCAGGTGGCTATTCAGTGCATGTGGAAGAGACGTATCAAAACAGGAAAAGTATTTTAAAGCGCATAGAGCATGATCGATAACACTGTACAACAAATCTGAACTTTTTTCTGTTCTTTATATGAAACTATGTGATTCTGTATAAACAGAAGGTTCTTGATTCATATATCAAAACCAAAATGTTCCATCACGTACCATTTTTGTTATTTTCAAACTCTTCATCACGAAAGACTGGTTTAATCTGTGGGCCAATAAAAACCCCTTCTTTTACCTTTGCCTCGCTTAAAATGTTTGAATTTGTTCCTGAGATGCAAGAAAGTCACTCCTTCTCTGTCCAGAGCTTTTACAAACATTTTCATCACACCGAGTTTAATGTGCAATGGTGGATAAAGACACATGGCGAATTCAGAAGTGGTTTATGTGATATGTTTTCGGTGCCAGAATTTTTTTTTCTTGGAGGCCAATGTTTACGGATGTAGTGGTTTTTTCTGTCGCGGCTGTCCCATTCACAGATAAAGCAGCAGGAATTCATGTGTCCCTGTATCCTTACGCAAAAAAGCAAGAATGTGGATTTTTGGGGAAGTGGTGCGTGGTACACACAAAATAATTACAGATTCGTTATTTTCAGCCAGAAATATACAAGAAACACATCTAAAGGGCAGTTGTCCAGTTGCACAGTGTAACAGGTAAATATGGGCATGGGGTGTCAAAAGATGGTTGCGATTCTATTTTGTTTTCAACAGGAATATACAGTGTTATTTCTTGTGCGGAGGAATAGCCGTGCTATATATTTGTGATCTCTTCAGCACAATTTAGATCTTCTAGATATCAAACTCAGACTGATTTTTTAAAAATCGTAAAAGCACTGGTTCCTGATGGACCAGCGCAGCGTTCAGATATCTGATCCCAAAATTTCCAAGACTAAGTACAGCTAAAATTAAGGAAGGTGTTTTCACAGGATTCCAAATTAGGGAAGCATTACGGATGAACATTATGACGGGCTTCTGCTTAAGAATCTTTCAAGAGCGGTTCCTTAAATTTCCTAGGGAAATGTCGGGCCCCAAACTATAAGGAGATTGTGGACAACATGTTAGTGCCTTATGATGAAATGTGATGAAATAATCACTAAAGATACAATTTTTTCGCTCACATCTGGATTTTTCTCGAAGATTGTAAACCCGTTTCTGAATAAAATGGTGAGTGCTTTGAAGACAAAATATCAACGTTTGAAAGGCGATACCAGGGTGAATGGAGTACACCAATGCTAGCTCATTATTGCTAGTCAGTGGTGAAGAATGCCTCAGAGGACCACTAACTATATCCACAAGCTAAAAGGAGACATCTGTAACCGAGGTAAACCCAGTCGACATTTAGTTTTTTTTTAGGAAAATGTAATTAATGCTCACAATTTATTTTCTGAATTACAAGAAAATTATGCAATGTTAGACAATTTTATTGAATATTCGTGTTTAGCACAAAAACGTACATCGAATTCCAGTCATTTCGTTTCTGTAACACACACACATAGTTTTTTTTTTTTTTTTTTTTTTTTTTTGTCCAGTGAAATCAGACTGAATATGGGCTGAATCCGCCCAAGTCTGAGGATGGAATTACTGCTCGGGACTAGGTCACAAAGCTTGGCTGGTGCATAAACTTTAGATACTAGCTATTTCACAACTTCAAATTTGGAAAGATTCGTCCTGTATTAGTTGGGCCGCGAGAAATCAGACTGAATAGGCTGCAATGCCTGTTGGTTTCTGCCCAACCCTGCGGACGGAATCATTGTTCGGATCTAGGCCAGAAAGCTCGTACACTACGGTGCTAGTGCATAAACTAGACCAATTCACCATTTGCAAATTATTATTATTATTATGATTATTATGGCCCAGAAGTTGATGAACTGAAAATGCCTTAAAATTACCTATAAATTTACCTCAAATTTATGAACATATGACGTGAAGATTTGAAAAAAGACGATATTTGTAAATATGTATTTTAAAAAAGGGAATATACAGTAGTATAATTATAAATAATAAAGAAAGGTTAATTTTTAGTATTTAATATTAGGCCTACTATTTTTATTGCCATTTCTATTATTATTATGTTTACTAGACAGGGTGTTAATGAATAACACCGAAATATTTTACCTGTGTATAGAGGGGACATAGACAAGCAACTTTTATTAGGAGATTTTTGCTCTATGACATAAAATGTGTATGCAACAGGGCATTAAAGTCATTACAATTTGATGCTCATAAGTCAATATTGAATCGAAATAGGGTTAAAATAATCACTAAATTGACTTAGTGTCTTCGTAATGATAGACAAAAACCTGATTCTTAATCATTCATCAATAACTGTATCATAATTTAGTGCATCCTTAATCTGAAAAATTTACATGACTGGCCGACACTGCATTAGTTTTTTTTTGGGGGGGGGGTTGTTTTTATTCATAACTCCAGTGTTAACAACGAAGTTCCTTTGTTTTGCATTTTTTCACATGTTAGAAGTCAGTGGTGGCCTCTATACACAGGTAAAATATTTCGTTGTTAGCCTATTCATTAATACTCTGTATTTATTAGGCCTAATGAATGTTGTGTTTTATCATCTGATTATAAGGTTGCCAAATCAATTGGCATGTAACTGTCTGGAGGTAAGGAAATACGAGATTGCTTTGTCTGTAATGTTGGAGAAATCCATGCTGAAGACAAAAAATGGAAATATGCAACGAAAGAACGAAACTTAAAATTAAAAACTTAAAAATAAAGACCAGCAGAGGATACAATTCCGAAAAATTCAAATTAAAAGTAAGCTATTTTTTTAATAGTTTTGAGGCAAGACAAATGTATGCTACATCCTAAGATGTCTAAGCAAAAAGATGACATTTCATCAACTTCCGAACCCTAATTAATATTATCATCATCATTATCATTACTACTGTTTTCGTGCAAAAACGATGGTTTTACGAAAGACCCTACCAACTATTACAAGTATGAAGAACAATGATGTAATGTCCAGGTATCAGGTATCAGGAGAAAAATTCCTTAACGCATCGCATTTCTATTGTTTCCTTCGGTTTCACCAACACAGCTTTCTACACGTTTTATTACACCTAGCATCAATAAAGTGGAGGAGTGTTTGTGTGCTCAGGCTAATCCAGATCGTTAATAAGAAGAAAAACACAAACTTTCCTTCATACGTAACTCCTCCACAAGTTACGTTGCTCGAAAGCCGCTCTATGAATCAATTTTCCGCCCAAGAATACGTTGGATTGCCCTCCTGTTGGACAGTTTTTAGGTAAATTCATGAAATTTTGCAATCCTTTATTGAAAATCAAAAATGAAATATAACTATTATTGTTATTTAGATGTAGTTACTTATTATAGCTTCCCGCAGCAATAATTACAGACACAAATAATTTTAATGCAGAAGCAAAGTGTAGACACAAATCAGGAAATGCCTCCTTTTATGCATTTCAGAAACTCTTATCTTCTCGTCTTCTGTCCAGAAATGTAAAAATAAAAATGTATAAGACAATTGTCGTGCGAGTTGTATTATATGGATGTAAGACATAGTCGCTTACTCTTCTGGAAGAACGTAATCTGAGTGTGTTCGAAAATAGAGTGCTTAGGAAAATATTTGGGCCTAAAAGAGATGAAAGTGGGGATTGGACCAAATTGAGTAATGACGAGCTTCATAACCTATGCTCGTCACCGGATATAGCAAGGGTAATTAAATCACGGAGGATGAAATGGGCTGGACATGTTGCGCGCATGGGGGAGGAAAAACATATCTCAAAAGTAGTGACTGGGAGATCCGAAGGAAAACGTCTACTTGGAAGACCAAGACGTAGGTGGGAAGACAATATTATGATATATTTTAAGAGAAGTAGGAATTGAGATGGATGGTTGGATGGAATTAGCACAGAATAGGGTTGTATGGCGGGGTCAGGTAAGCGCGGTAATGAACCTTCGGGTTCTATAAAATAGATCATTTTCCTTTAGCTTGCTTAGGAATTGTCAATTGCCATTGAGTAAGTAAGTAAGTAAGTAGCTTTCCCGGATTATCAGTCTTGTCAAGATAACTATTACTAGGGTCCGGAAATAAATGCTCTTATCATAGACAAAACGCGCGTGCAAATATGTTGTGAATTTTTAAAAATACTTCATATGAGTAATGAGGTAGAGTGGGACGGACATGCTTGTTTCCTTCAGGGCCGATTCTAGAGCGGACAGTACCTATCTATCCCACTGCCCAAAACACTTGAGCGCGAATGTATTTTAAAACATGAACTTTCTAGTAATTCTATGAAGAGTTGGCTTCGCGTCCAAAATGAATCTCAAATCTGTTCTTCATCGCAGTTTTAAGTTTTAGCCAATGCTAATTCAGCGTTTCTCAACCTTTTTAAACCCGAGGACCTTGTTTAAGTACGAACGTAACCCACAATTCTTTCGATTCAGAGGGAATTTCAACCAAAGGCGATTAGAAAAGCAATAAAATTAACAATATATTGAACATTATTATGAAGTAGGTCTGTCACCTCCTACATTTCATTGTGATTGTTGTGCATGTTAGCGCTTTAAAGTTAGAGATGTATACACATAGGAAATGCATTGTTTTGGGTAATAACGGCAATACAATAGATTTCACTTCCAGCATGCACTACTGTATTCATGTTTCATTCTTTGTAGTCTCATTGTGTTTTGTACTCAAACTTGTTCATTCTGTTCTTTCTATCTTCACACATAATGGAGAGGTAGTCGGAGAGAAACTAGGCCACGATCTGTTCTATTCGTTCCCTGTATAATGATAATGTTTTATTTTGCCTGGCAGAGTTAAGGCCATAGGGCCTTATCTTCCACTGAACCAGGATAAATACAAAATACATTAAAAGGAATCTACAAAAAACAAATACAATAGATATCATACATAATAATTAGACCTGGGATTTTAAGGCAAATTCCTATTTTGTTCCTTATGAAATAACATGGATTTTTTTAAATATGTGGACGTTTCATGATAAATCACTTACATTTATAGAGTTTTATAGTACCCTAAAATGCCTATTTGGACCTTTAGAGAATATTTTACTATTTTAGTGCCTAAAAAAGCCTATTTTGTACATTTAAAATAAAATTCAATTTCTGTAATTTTTACAATTTTATAATGGACATCCCTCAATGAAAAGCAGAACAGAAAGAGGTGCGTTTTTCACAGAAGTATGATTATTCCAAACAACTGAGTGGCTTAATATCAAAGGCGGACATCTGTCGGAAAAATTGAAATTGAGTTAGAAGTGGATTCCTGTAGGATTTTGTCTCCCCTTTCCAACGGTGAAATCGGTTTCTGTCAGAAACGGGCGCAAGCACGTAATTTTTTGCTTCAAAGTTGAAGGTTTGTTTCAAATTCGGACTCCTGCTATGCAAGTTGTTTTCAACATCGGACATCTACAGTGAGTCCCACGCAAGAGTTGGCCAATGACGCGGGTTTCTGCGTCGCGGCTGGCACAGCTCCAACTCCCGAGCGATCGGGTGAAATATCTACGCAAATAATGCCGCGGCCGTTGTAATGATTCAGGTTATCACATTTACAGTTAAAATTACAATGAAAATAACCACGTACCTCATCACAAGAGATGTTGGAAATGTTCTCCTCTTGCATACGCCCAACATTGGCACCATTTTTAGGGAATTTTCTTTCACGCGCGTAAGTTCAGCTTCCGAGATAGAGTAGATGTAGATGTAGATGTAGATGTAGATGTCTCGTTCTGTAGATCCTGTGTTGAGCAGGGCTCAAGGATATAGAACACGTCAGCAGTGGAGTTAATTTCTCTTGTGATATTGTCTTGAAGTTCTTTTTATGTATGGGAAATTGACCTATACACTTTATTTTTCAAGTTTCCCCATAAATAATATTTACATACTGTTAGAAGAACTTAATGGCGATATCACATAGGCCTATCAAAAGAGAGTAACTCTGTCTCGGAAGCTGAACTTATGCGCGTGAAAGAAAATTTCCTAAAAAGGTGCCAGTATGCTCTGGATGCAAGAGGAAAACATTTCCAACATCTCTTGTGATGAGGTGCATGGTTATTTTCATTGGAATTTTAACTGTAAATGTGAGAACCTGAATCATTACATCCACCGCGGCATTATTTGCGTAGATATTTCACCCGATCGCTCGGGAATTGGAGCTGTGCCAGCCGCGACGCAGAAACCCGCGTCATTGGCCAACTCTTGCGTGGGACTCACTGTACCAAGCAGCCAATGCGGGAGCTAGAATCTGATCACATGACTTCCGTTTTAGTAATGGCTGCTACTGTTCCCATTGTGACAATCTGTTTTGCTCATTTTGCGTGCTGCTAATAATGTTATTTTGACCTTGAAATAATATTATTTAAGGTATTATTCAAAAGAGAAAGTGTTCCCATGGAGAATAATATTTCAGTTAGTGAAGGGAGCACAAGAAGAAGGAAAAGCAATTCAGAAAAGTGGAAAAGAAATGTGGAGAAGCATCAACCTCACATTTCGGATAATGCTAATTTGATATGTCAAAATCTATCGTGTGGTGAAAGTTTGATGTCAGAAATGTTAGAGTTATTCATAACGAATACTGTAACACGGTAAAACCTCGTTAACAGGGCATAGAATAATAATGAATTAACATTATTGCTAGCTGTTGCAATCGCGAGAATCGTGCAGTATTTATAAAACAAAATTTTGTTCAAGGAATTTTGACAATGTATTGGTATTTAATTCGTACTGTATTTCAGTTTTCACCTCCTATCTTTCATAGCAGTATTAGGGTTGGTCCGATATGGAATTTCTTAGGTGAGTCATTTGGATCGAAAATGGACACCTACCATCATATTTGTATCAAAAGCGGACATCTGTCAATTTTTGTTTCAAAACAGGACATCTGTATTTTCAAAGCTAATTTTCACTGACTTTCTTAATGATATTGATATCAGAAACAGAACACATTTTATTTAAGACTTCTAAGCGGAAATATGAAAAAGAAGCCATAAAAAAATACAAAAATATAACTTGTATATAAGGAACTGGCATTTTTCAGGATTTATGAATTCGTCAGATGTCTGCCTTTGATATCAAGCCACTCAACTGTCGCTAAAGGAATGCTGACTGACGGGAGAGGGGGAGGATCAAGGGGGAAGGACTACTGTGTCAAGTCACCAGTGAAAGAACATCTGTTTAAGTGAATATAGTTCGTGATGGCTCATTTTGCAGTTAATTCTGTTAAGAATAAGTATACCACGTTTCTTGCAGTAAAAAAAAAAAAAAAAAAAAAAAAAAAGTCACAGTTTAAGTGTATATTGTAATATTTTAAAGTCTATTTTCTGTCTATCTACACACTTTTAAAGCATATTTTAAGTGCCTATTTTATCTTTTAAAAGTCTATCTACTTGTTTTAAACGCCTATTTTAGGTGCCTAAAACTAATTTTTTTAGAGTCTAAAATCCCAGGTCTAATAATAATACAAAATGCCAAAAATAGAATAATAATACAATATTGATCTGCCTATATTAAAACATAAGACAAAAATGCGTCCAATAATATGCCGAGAAAACAAAGTGAATTAAAGAATTATAATATAATTGGATGAGTGTATAATTATAATATTATACTATAATATACACTAAAATTGAAACTTAAAACTAAGAAATTAACAAACAGAAGCAATATAAGCTAAGTGCTATGAAAATAGTGTACGATATAAATTTTCCTAGCCTAGATAACGAGACATTCATTCTAGTTATCACCGAGATATTCCAGTGACTTTGACACTAGAAGATTTTTTACAAATCTATGGCTACGTCACTAATATCTAAGAACTTTAATTTCAATACTAATATACACAAATAAATAAGATGTAAAACTATATAAAACATCTTACTAAATTACAACCTATCTTTCTCACAGAGTAGGCCTATCTAGATAAAGAATCGAAATTATTCTATTAAATAAAAATATTAATACATATTGCAATATATTTCAAAATATTTTCATGGTAGTTATAACAAAATGTCTTAAGGGAATTAAAAATGTTAATTTCAAAGAATGTCCACCGCTCCTCTCATGCAGCGGACCCGGGTTAGATTCTTGGTCGGGACAAGTTACCTAGGTGGGGTTTTTTTCTGGGGGTTTTCTCACCTGTGAGACAAATGTCGGGAAACTTTAGGCCCTTGTAATCCCCGGATATCTTCTGGCCGTCATTATCATCTTCATTCATCCCATCCTCGCCTTGTTTGGAGTGAGTGTGTAATTGTGTGTGAATGGTGTGTCTCGTCCTAAGTGTTCGTTTTTTCTCGGAGGTGGCCCCGGCATTGGGCTGATCACTCATCCGGGGAGGCCCTCCATGCCCTCGTCTGGTCCAAAAAAGTATGTATGTGGTCCAAAGATAGTCCCTCTCCCGACAGGTCGCGGCCCTGTAAGGCCCGGGCGGTTTGGGTCGCTTAAATGTCCCTAAAAGAGAGAGGTAAAACTAAGACAATGAATGAATGAATGAAATTTCAAAGAATATTTGATATTTTATTAGAACTACCTTAAAAGGCCCGGCGTTGCCCGGGTTTTGTATTTTGCGTGTAATCCAAAATTAAATTATGGAGGACTGTTTATTTCCAAGCTTATATATAGAGATCTAGAGTTTAGAATTATAGATACATTTTATCTTAAAACACCATAGGTGGCGTAAAATCAACTGGAGTAAAATCACGCACCACTATAAGATACAGTAGTTTGCCTTATATTTTTAAGAAAATTACCGAAAAGAAAATGAAAGGAAAATTCAAACGTCATATAAAATGACAGAAAATACAAGAAATAAACTATGGGCCTAATAATTGTATTAACTGTTTTCTATGCAGTCCGATGTGGATTTACATATTGAGAGAGCAATTAAGACTCCGGTATTTAAGAGTTAATTTTCTTCATTTTATTTTCTCTTCTTCTTTCTCTTCCTAGGCCCAAGACCATTTTATTTCGCCATATTTACATTGGCCATGGGGGTGGTGCCTAGCCGAGAGGATGGAGACATCTCTCCATTGTGGGTTGACGGATACTGAAAGTTTGTAATAAAGTAAGTTGAACCCAAGGTCTGTAGACATACCGTCTACAAACCTTGAGTTGAACCTACAGATAACGTAGACTCGGACTAACGGCACATCTCCCATATGCTTAATTTAACATTAATTAACTGAGGTGAAAGAAGCGGTCACCCATTCAAGTTATCACAAGAGAATAGTGCTGAGTGCACCCCATTCCAAACCTCCGTACCTCAGGTACCTATGTACCTAATATAATCCTTATTTTTATTCACTGGAAGAATTTTTAGAAGAACTTTCATACCAATGCTAAACTCTAAACTAAAATCCGTGGCGCTACATCCCTGAAGGGACTAGGCCTATCACCTACCATAGGCAGATGGCAGGATTGGGGGTATGTGGTCAGCATGCCAACATCCACGGCCGTTAATGGTGATTTCCATGACCTCCCTGCCTCAGAAAAATCCGACGGATCTGTAGTCAGCGACGGTAACCACAAGACCACGCCGGCGGTCTTGAAGGATACATAACCCAAATAAAATCTGATTAATGCACTCACGTAACTTTCTTTACTCTAAGCATGGCCAACAACTTGTACATTTTTCTCATTTCACATTCTAATGTAGAATAAGAGCCCGTGAAAGAGCGCATATTCAGTTTGAACCTGATACGAATCTTAAGAGTTTCTGCAAACAGTTGGCGACTTATAACTACACTTCATAGTTCGAGAAAAGTATGAAACAAAAGTTTTAGCTTTTAGTATAAACACCTCGTGCACAAATTCTAAACAAAATCGTAAGATCCATTTTCGAGAAAATTCTGAAGAATGGAATTTTCTTCATGTAAAGTGGTAGTAAAAGTAAAAGAAATTCTTCACCACTTTTTGTATCAAGTCTCCAGACATTATATATAACCCAATTATGCAATATCGTTTGGATGCAATTTTTTTGTTTTCGAGCTTTGCTGTCCACACTATTTTAGATCAGCCCGGTACAGAATAAAATTTAACTCTTAAATGCGCAAGACTATTTTTTTTTTCACACAATTTATAAACCCGAGCGCATCTGCATAAAAAATAATAAACGCAATTATTAGCTCACAGTTTATCTCTCATACCTTACTGACAAAATTTAAATTGTTATCCGATTTATTTCCCATCATTTTATTACAAATTCTTAAAACTGTGTTGTTTAGATTCTAAACTAAAACTAAGCTTCGTGGCGCTACATCCCTAAAATGACTAGACCTACCACCCGACCGCTGCGTCATCTACCACAGGCAGATGGCAGAATTGGGGGCATGTGGTCAGCATGCCGACACCCACGGGCGTAAATGGTGGTTTCCATGACCGGAGCCGTTATTTCTCTATCAAGTAGCTCCTCAATTAGAATCACGAGGTTGAGTGCACCCCTTTCCAGACCTTCCTACCTCAGAAAAATCCGATGTGGTACCGGGGATCGAACCCGGGCCTACGGTCAGCGACGCTAACCATAAGACCACGCCGGCAGTCGTTTTTAGATTCAGAGGACTTCAATTTATTGAATTTAAGTTAATACATTTTGGGGGTAAGGTTAAGGTAGATAACAATAATGATAACGTATTTATTGTGAAAACGTGACAAATTTCAGGATCGAACACAGGTTCATTTCCGCGCTTACCTGAGCCCGCCATTCAACCATATTCTGTGCTAACTCCATCCAACCACCCCTCGCAAATCCTACTCCCCTTAAGTATATCCTAACTAGCATAAAAGGACCGGCGTCGACCGGGTTTTGTATTTTGTAATTCAAAATTAACTCATGAAGGACTTTCCCGCAGAAAACGCTTGATATAGCTCTTTATGGCTCACAGAGGATGTAGAATTTTGCATCCCATCGCTTCTACGCACCAAGCCTGGTAGGGGTTAAAATAAGAAGAAACAAAAATTCCGGTAACAGAAAATTAATTGTATTGTCTTTGCGGAATATTTTATTTCTCACTCTTGTGTTAACATACAACCGTTTCGGGGATGAAATTAAAAGGTAATTCCATTTCACTTTCATACTCTCCTCCCCAAAAACCTGCGATATAATAATATACATTTCATCTTCAGTATTTAATTACAGCAATGAATTACATAAATAGTTTCTCTAATTTGTCCAAGTCTCATTTCATTTATTTCCAAACCTACGTGATACTAATGTCAACAATACACTGTTGTCATGTGAACTGTGATTTGGATTTGATAATTCTGTGTAAAAATGGATTAAGTATTCTCAAAAACATTTGATTTTTTTAATTTAAAATCAAAATTTTTCAAAATCCTTTCTTAGTGAGCACCTACGTTATGAAACGAAGGTACTGTCAAAATTCCAAGTCTCTACCTATTATAGTTTAGGCTCTACGTTGATTCCTGTCAGTCAGGACAAAGCCTTTTATATATAGAGAAGATATTGTCCCCCCACCTATGTCTAGGTCTTCCAGATGGTCTTTTCCCTTCGGGTCTCCCAGTCAATACTTTTGAGATATGTCTTTCCTCCCCCATGCGCGCAACATGTCCAGCCCATTTCACCCTCCGTGATTTAATTACCCTTACTAAATCCGGTGACGAGAACAGGTTATGAAGCTCATCGTTATGCAGTTTTATCCAGTCCTCTCTTAGGCCCAAATATTTTCCTAAGCCCCCTGTTTTCGAATACTCTCAGATTATGTTTTTCGCGACCATGTCTCACATCCATATAATACCACTGACAGTATGATAATAAAATAATAATAATTATATAATTTTAGTGGATTTAGAAATAAAATTCAGACACTAACTTTTTCATTTGACTTCAGCCTTAGTGCACTACTGCATTCACAACATATTCGTTAATATATCTAGGGTCTGAAGACATTTATAATAAAGTAATGCGCCAAGTCATCCGTCTATTCTCTGATAAATGCTGTTCAGCCAGCAAAAGGTAGGTTGAAAGTTGCAATCATAACTTGATTCGTTAATTCCGGCCACCTGACGGAAACAGTCGTGCAGTGGCGTGTAAACTTTTGCTGCACGACGCTGTTCTGTGAGTAAACATAACCTCAACCTTTCTCTGAGCAGCGGAGTTGGCAACGCAGCTCACGGGCAGTTTGTAGGTCACAAGTACGGCTTGCAGGGACGAGTTTTTGTGAATCCGAGGAAAGGCCTTGGACGTGTTGCCACTTCCTCAGACTCGAACCCAGGACCGCTGACAGGGGACCAAACTTTCACTTTGTTACGAAACTGACCCGAGTGACCCCCGGGTGTGGGTGGAACTTTCACCCTACCGATAGTTCTGATATAATACAGTTATGTAAATATAATAATTCCACACTCCTACATACTGCTCTACAAATACAAGATTAACTCCCTTGTTTAGGATCTCGTTCAGTGAACCGGTACTGTTCGTTCTCTAGGCCTACATAAGAGTTCCATATATAGACTTGATATGTCCTTAATGCTCCGGATTTACCAGTAATTATTTATTACCTGCCCTGCCGGGAAGTTAGCTACATTCATTTTTAACGAAAGAACTGAACGCCGGTTTAATAAAACAATACAATTTTTAATTTAATTATCTACTTAATTTGATAATTTATTTAAATTTAATTTCCTATTATGTTAAATATATACAATTATTTTTACATTAAGGAAACACCCCTATGAGCACATTACCGTGGTCGGGGCCAGTTGAGAAATAACACATGTCCATAAATATAAATTCATGTACAGAATATAAAACCACAGGGAAATATGATGAATATGATTTTGACTGCATAGTTTTTGCTTTGTTTATGTACCTGCTAAATATTTATGTTCCTCTGTTATGTTCTTTTATGTATCTCTTTGTATGTATTTTATTTCCACGTCTACCATCTACTGCCAGGTATGCTTTGTCTAATGGCAGCCTGTTAATGGAGAAAGCTGAAAGTTTTTCTTTCTGAATAAATAGGAAGGACATAAAAAGAGGAATAACACAAAGATTATATGCGCAATTGTTTAAAGTAATTAGTTCACGGTAATTTTAACTAGCAGGTGCCCGCGGCTTCGCCCGCGATTATTTACTCAACTGCTAGATGTTTTATTTAAATAATTTATTTAACAGAAAAATAATAGAAACATTTACTAACACTGACAACGTTTTCACATGATTTTATTCTAAATTATTGTTTTGCGTACCGGTAGTAAATATAAAATCCCTTTAGGCAGGCCTACAGGCTGAGGTAGATTTCGAAGTGTTTTTGGTTTCTCTGTTACATTGGTAATTTTATCCTTACTCGGTCCTCACACATTCCTTTCGGCAGGCCTTCAGGCTGAGGTATATTTTTAAGTGTTATTGTTTTTCAAACATTCAAATCTCGCCTTATATGAGAGCTACCAAAAAAACTAGTTATTGATTTGTAGAGTACTCATCAAGAGCTTTTCAACGATATCCCACAAGACGTGGTTTCAAAAATTTCGAATTTCCATCCCCCACCCCCACTCGTACCCCCAAAACCCCCGAATCGTTGGTGTCACTGTGAACTCCATAGGGAGTACTCTAATTTATTCAAACAAAGTTTCCCTCTATACTTCATAGGGGCCGAGATATAAATTCTTCAAAATTTCAACCCCCTCCCCCACCCTTGGGCCAATTTTGCTCATTAACGAACTTGTCCGAACTATTGGGCCTAGAAATAACATAATAAAATTTGGTTCAAATATCTTCAAAATTATGACCGCTAGATATATATAACAAAAAAATTGAACGGGCGGTGGTTTCGTACTTAGGGAGGCATGAAACGTGAAGATATTAAAGAATTTTTCGAAAATCATGACATGGTATCGATTGCAATAGGTAGATTTGCTTCGAAAAAGAGAGGTAAGTCCCTGTGCTATGTATTTATACGGCATGGTGAACTCCAAGCCGATATTATAGCGTCTGGACAAAATTTCCCAAACATTTCCTCCTAGAGTCGATACTTTGCCCTCTACAGAGAAATAAGTGTAAGTGAACTAAATTCGCTTCCCCCGGGATTGATTCAAGCCAGACGAAGTTAATAAATATAATTTCTGGTAGACAGTAACGAACATAATGTAATTAATTAAATACACTTCCTTGACTTTTTTTAATGTATGAAACCATACAGGAAAATAAACGATATGAAATAAACACTTGTACAAATATATTAATATCTCTTGAGCGAGACAATTTCTCACGTAGGCTAATATATAAACCCGTGCCGGACTGCGTAGAAAACAGTTAACATAGCCTAATGATTAGGCCCGCAGTTTATTTATTGTACCTTATTCTGCAAGTGTACATGAAATTTCAATTTTCATTCAATTTCTTTTCTTTCATTTTGACAAATTTAAGGAAAAATAGGCCTACTCTACAATGGCCTACTGTACAATTTGTACAGTAGGCTAGGCTACAATCTGTGAAAGACTTTGTGTCTTTTGTAGAGTTTTTAAAGAACCAGTGCTTTACGCATTAAGAGGTTCCTTTGCTATATTAAAAATCAATTAAACTCAGACTTAAAATTAAATATTTAAACTTACCATAAGTAACTAATATCATCGTACTAGTAATCCGTATACTGTACCTTTGTTAATTTATTAGTTAATCCTTGACAAGTTGGCAACCTGTATTTTCAGGAAGACAATAAATTAAAATTAAAAAATAGGATGTATTGTCATTTAAGGGTTGAAGGAAACACATATCAGTATGTCTGCGTCTTTCCAATCTTCTATGGTCAGGATCTAGAAAGTATCAGAACTTTAAGCAATTGCAGTAATGTGAAAATGATGAATGTATCTTATTTTAGCTGATGCAGAGAACTACATATACCCAGGAAGCCACAGATCAGTTTACAGGATAGAATTGCGTTCATAACCATCATCCTCATTCCTCAGTGGCGTAACTCAGAAATGTGCCCCCCCTCTGCAAAGTTTAATTTGGGCCCCTAGCAAAACGATTCCTGTTTACGTATAAGTTATGGTTTCAATAGCATGTCTTCCACCGAGAGAAATATTAAATTCCATAGGCTCACAGGACCTTTTTTTCCTTTTCTTTCTTTATCTGAGTTTTACCTCTCCCTTTGAGGATTTAAGCGACCCGAGCGCCTTACAGGGCCGCGACCTGTCGGGAAAGGGATTACCTTTGGATCACATACATACTTTTTTGACCAGACAAGGACATGGAGGGCCTCCCCGGATGAGTGGGCCTCCCACTGCTGGGGCCACTTCCGAGACAACACGAACGCATAGGACGAGACACACCATTCACACACACACACACACACCAAACAAGGCGAGGATGGGATGAAGATGATAATGACGGCCAGATGATATCTGGAGACGACAAGGGCCTAAAGTTACCCGACATTTGTCTCACAGGTGAGGAAAAACCCCACCTAGGTAACTTGTCCCGACCAGGAATCGAACCCGGGCCCGCTGCGTGAGAGGATCGAACGCATCCCCTGAGAGACAGCGGTGGACGGCTCACAGGACCTCGGAGGCTGTGTTATCTTTACTGGTAGACGGTGTTATTATGAGGGACGTCCACAAAGTAAGTTTCCCTGGGTCCGTTTACAGAAACAAACATAATTTCGTGGACATATATATTCCAACAGATACAGCAAGTATTCAGCTATTATTCAACATATTTGCCACCGAAATTGAAACATTTCTCATACCGTGGGACCAACTTATAAATACTTGCGTCGTAGAAGTCTGCCGCCAGGGATTTGAACCATTGTGTGACAAACATCTCCTCTCTGTCATTTTTGAGGTGTAGGAAAAGATGGAAATCACTGGGAGCGAGATCCGGGCTTTAGGGTGGATGTTTAAACACCTCCTAGCAAGTCTCTTCCAGAAGTTCGGCTGGGAGGTGTTTAAACATTACTCTAAAAAGCCCGGACCTCGCTCCCAGTGATTTCTATTTTTTCCTACACCTCACGAGGAGCGAACGCATCCCCTACGGCACAGCGGTGGACTTAGATAAACATATGACTTTAAAATCGGGAAATTAATCGAACAAATAAACACAAATAACACATTTGCTGCCATTTTATAAACTTATGAACTGTGTTACAATGATTAGTATTAGAATTATTTATTTTCGACCAATTACAAGTCTGACTTGTGTAGTTACCGTCAAAGATAAACAAGGTACATCAACACAAACATAATATACATATACAAGATACATAAACAGACTCCACAATACACAAGTTCTATATACAACTTTGTACCTATTACCCACTCCAGTTTCAGTTAAAAACATATATCTACCTCCGATAGGCAGAGAAATTCCTCTAGCTTGTAAAAGGGATTTACAGCCAGAGCCAACCAATTATACACTTTGGTCTTAAACCTTTTCAGGTTAACATAGTGTGCTCCAATAGGTAATTTGTTAAACATTTTTAATCCAATATACCTGTAATATTCTTGTGAGCAAGCCTAACCCTTGGAAGGTCAATATTATTCGTATATCTGGTATTATGTGGATGCCTGTCTCGTCTCAATGGGATTTTGGGGGGAAAAAAAGTTGTAATCTGTTTCGCTATCATATTTAATAGAGATTGTACACTTTGAATTTGTTCATGAAAAGTGGTTCGAAGAATTTTGAATAAGTATTGTTTATCAAAAAATAAGATCACGATTCGGATGTATTGTATTTAGGCCTATTATCTTGTACTATAAATAGTAAGTTTTTGTGTCTTTTCTTTTTGTAATAGAACATTTTGTAATAATGTAATAAAAAAAATATTTTAAAAAAAGGGATGAGACGTGTGTTTTGAAAACAACAATGAAGTGAAATTCCCATATGTGAAAACGTGACTAACATTTCTCTCTCTCTCTCTCTCTCTCTCTCTCCATACTTTAGCAACAAGTACGGCCCCTTTTTGCAGTCCACACGCTGAGCACATGACGCAAGTGAGTTTGCCCCCCCCCCCCAACACCTGTGCATGAGAGAGATGTAAACAAACCCAAGGTAACCTTGCAAAAAATTCGGCTGGGACGAGAAGTGACTGCCATAACAGGCTTGGTAATCTGGCGGGCAGCTTCCCACAAGTTCCTCTGGGTTCCGCTAATATGGCGTGGACTGGTAACTCAGAGTCCGCCTCCAGTTTTACATATTTCAGTTTCTTCACAGAATGTTCCAGAGAAAAGATCTGCCATTGTCCCCGAATCTTAAGTAACCGTAGTACAATACAACATCTTCAAGGTTTCAACCGCTTTATTAATTTACTAGCTTAAAAGACCCGGCGTCGCCCGGGTTTTGTATTTTGTAATTGGAAATTAACTTATGAAGGATTTTCAATTTTAAATTCTAGGTCCTTATATAGGCATTTATAATTTGAAATAGGAAGAACGACTTATTACACTCAAACTATTCCCTCAGAAAACGCTTGATATAGTTTTTTATGGCTCATAGAGGATGTAGAATTTTGCATCCCATCGCTTGTACAGTGCACAGCAAGCCTGGTAGAGGTAAAAATAAGAAGAAACAGAAATTCCTGTAACATAAAATTGTAATACCGAGGCGGAAAATTTCCCACTCTTATGTTACCATAAAGCCGTTTTGGGGATGAAATTAAACAGAAAGCATTATCACTTTCATACTTTTCTCTCCAAAAACCTGCGATATAATATAATAATATACACATTACCATACCTCGTTTTGTTTTCTCTATGCCCAGGGTAGAGAAAGTTATGTGATTCCATTATTTTAGTGGATTTCATTCTGTAATATTTATTTATAACATGAATTATTTTGATAACTTCTCTTATTTGTCAAAAGTGCATTTCATTTGTTTTTTCCAAGCCCTTCTGATACCATTTGGCAACAATATATTCTGTGATTTGGAATTGATAATTCTATGTAAAAAGGGATTAAGTATTTTCAAAAACATTTAATTTTTGGCATTTAGAATCAGAATTTTTCAAAATCCTTTCTTAGTGAGCACCTACATTATGAAACGAAGGTACTGTCAACATTCCAAGTCTCTACCTGTTATAGTTTAGGCTGTACGTTGATTCCTGTCATTCAGTCAGTCAGTCAGTCATTCATTCAGTCAGTCAGGACAAAGCCTTTTATATATATAGAGATTTTAACCAATAGAGCATTATGCATATGATGTGGGACGTGTCAGCATCAAATGGCACACAAACAAAAAAACAACATAATAGGTAAAGAATAGTTTACAATCCTATTGAGAAAAAAATGCAAATTGCACGTCTAATTATTTTGCATTTTGCTCAAACTTGGCAAATGGCAACCAAAAATATACATTAACTAACTAACTAACTCCGTGGCGCTACATCCCTGGAGGGACTTGGCCTACCACCCGACCGCTGCGTCATCTCCCGTAGGCAGATGGCAGGATTGGGGGGCATGTGGTCAGCATGCCGACACCCACGGCCGTTATTGGTGGTTTTCATGACCGGAGCCGCTACTTCTCTATCAAGTAGCTCCTCAATTTGGAATCACGAGGCTGAGTGCACCCCTACCAGACCTCCCTACCTCAGAAAAATCCGAGGAGGTACCGGGAATCGAACCCGGGCCGACGGATCTGTAGTCAGCGACGCTAACCACAAGACCACGCCGGCGGACAAAAATATACATTAGTTATGTTTTTACAACAAAAATACTTTTTTTTTTTTAAATTCCATGGCAACCGGAAAATTGTACAAAGCTATACCTTGCTATGAAAGCATAGACGTAGGAAATTCATGGGTTTAAGAATCGTTAAATTTTAATCTATTCAAATTTTAGCCAGGAATAAAATTTGTCTGAAATAATATGTTAACTTTATATCGATGAAGTATTTTTATAACTGTAATAATAATATTATTATTATTAGTATTACTATGTCGTGTACAGACAGAGTCAATTAACATTTAAAATTACATACAACCTACATATTTACAGATGCATTTAAAAATTCAATTATATTATAAAAAAGGGTTTCTTTCTAACCATTGGAGCAGACTTTTAAAAATTGAGATAGGCAGACCAAAGGCATATGGGGTAATCTATTGAATAACATTACAGCCATTGCATCAAAATTACTTTTCGTTACAGTCGTCTGGCGAATCAATAATAAGGGAGATATTTTCTATTTTTACTGTCCTTAATGAACCTCTATCATTGTATTTTATATTCTGAAAACTTCCTGGGATTATACAAAAAGCGCAATTAAAAACTCGCTACGTTACGTTATGTTAAGCCTATCGTTTAGCCACCACCAGTTACTTCATTCCACTTCTCTCGGCTACTTAGGCCATGATTCATGGCTACGGCAAGAAATACCTTTACTTAAACGGCAAGCCGAATTCAAAATTCCTTTATAATAGTTTAAAAAGAATGCCGGTAATGCCTTATACATCATAGATCAAATAAATACAAGAAATTATGTTTTGTAAAGTGAAATAATGGCATATGAAATAGTACTATTCAGATATAAACATGTTTTAAAAATTTATTATTTGTGAGGTGAAGTTAAAATATGAAAAGGAAGAGACGTGATCTAATTTTAGAAAAAAAAAAAAAAACTATATTTATTTATTGAAGAAAAAAGAGAGCCACAATTATCACTGTAATATCCTGACTTCAGTCTTTAAATAATCCTTCCGATAAAATCATTTTACAGTACTGTATCGGTAATATGCAGAGTTGTGTTTGAAAAAAATATTTTAAAAAAATAAAAAATTTAAGAAAAAAGATTTTTCATTCTTGTGTCCGACTTTAGCGTTGTGTATAAAAAAAGTTGAATAAAAACAATTTCCTTAACGTACTTTATTTACCTTGGTAAACTTTTGGACGGCCGTTTCACAGGTGATGTTCCTGCATCATCAGCAGAGTGCCAACAAGATTTTTCTTAGTCACTAAGCATTACATGTTTACATGTTTCGTCAATTAATACACTTAAAACTAAAATTAAACAATATGTTATAAATAATATATAATTGTGAAGAGAGTCATGCGATAATAAAGTGTGTCGGTGATTAATTCAAATTGCAATCTACTTATACCGTAGTCTACAAATATTAATTTGGCCTGGTTAAGATTCACATCACAACATCCTCTACATCACAGAATGCTTTTAATACAATCCATCTTTTTAAGATTAACTTTCGTCAATAGATTTTTTATGGCAGAACTAGGCAACTTAAAACAAAAACAAAAGGTACAGATTGCTCCCCAGCTGAAAGAACAGGCCACGTAGCACGAATGAAACAATATTCAGAATGTTTTTATGGATACGAATGGAGAGCAGTTTCTGAAGGATTAATAAACTTTACCGAACCTAACTTTAAACAGCATCGCACTGCTATGGATATCTGTTAATTTTTATAGGAGAGTGATACGTATAATTTGTTATATGAAAATTAAAATTCGGCTTATAAAATAAAAGTGCACATAAATTGGACATAAATTCTGAAAACTACATTAATGATTTTCGTGGACGTTCGTTTTACAGAACATTGCAGGATATATCGCAGCTGATAGTAAGAGAGTTTACTTTGATAGGTAAGGTGAGGGTATGCCACAATAATGTACCCTAATAATAATGATAATGTTATTTCCATCCTATGTATCAGACTATTTCTGTAGAAAGTTCCTGTGTGTTAATAGAGACAAGAGTTGTAACTTAACTGAATTTAAATACTTGCGTAAAAGAAGGAAATTAAAAACTCAAGTGATCATTCCCTTACTTACTCGAACCTAACGTGCTAAAGTAGGTGTTAAATTTAGATCCGATGTCCACTCAATACAAGTGCTTAATCGATTTCAAATTGTTGTAATGTAGGCTATAGCTTATTAGCTTATGTAGGCTATAGCTTATTGTTATTCGTTGATAATGCCTGTGACACCTGGTTGTTAAAAAGCGACCATAAATAAATAGTATATTGCGATACAAGTGCCGTAAGCGGTGCATACGGATCGAGGAAAGAGTTTGAAAAAACGAGGCGCTTGCGCCTCGTTTTTTCAATTTCCGAGATCCGTTATGTGCTTACGGCACGAGTATTGCATGCTATTTTTTGCACGATGATTATTTATACAAATTTATTTATATTAATTGAGATATTAACTGAAAATATTATGTGTATGCACTATTGAAGATGGATGTTATATTTCAGAAAGTGATTCGCATATGTTGGTTGTTATGGGGACCGAATATTTGTCCTGTTAAAGTCGCCACAAACTGGGGGGCCTTGGTTCCGGTCTTCCAAAAAGGCTTGTGGTTTTACTTACGGCACGGATATTTCTTTTGTTTTCATAACAACCAGATTACGTGCGGGAATGTCAAGTTACGAACCACGGCAACAATATTCGTATCACTAATTAGTTACGTCGTGCAAAAAAAATATATATATATTATTGAAATGGTGTACATTTTTATAAATGTACGTAAATGTACTGTACGTTATTGCAGAGGCACTAAGTAATTTACGGGATATTGTCCATATGTAAAAATAAATAAAACATGCAATCTACATCTGAAACACCCGAATGTACTGCAATTCGTGCAATATTAATTAACAAGCATAATGACAATTCCAGCTTCAACACTAACTACTATAACATGCGACTCACCCAGAAAGTATCCTTGAACATAGCTGTCATCGTATAGTTTTCTTTTCTTGATGTACCGGTACACTTAATTAAAAACACATTTTGTTCAACCGGAATCAAAATTCAATTTCACTACCCACACACACTAACATATTTAGGTGACACTTTTCAGGATTAACTCATTCAGCACGTTCAAAATAAGTTACTGCTCATTTTATGATGTCACCACACTATTTTCAAACCGAAAGCCACTATCCACTTCGTTATCACCCGTTACGTTTTATATATCTAACGAACCACCTTTTTACATAACACGCGGGTTGTGTTTGAAAGCTGTAAATGCAGTAGAAGCAAAATCAAGACTGCGTCTGCGCTACGCTATTCTGGCATGACGACCCAGTATTATTCCAGATGGCAGCAGGGTATGCCAGCGTTTGTCATGCACTCTCTTGGCAATAGTTAACTATCACTGATGCCACCTTCAGACACGAGATGTCAGGACTTTACGGCAAAAGATTTTTAATCGACTAGGATGCCGTAATATCTCGCTTCGCCATATCGCTACTCGCTAGTCGAACGTGACAAGCGCAATCTCTACCGAACGTTGTTTCATTACTGCGCAAACATGTCGGGTGACGATCAGTAAGTGTTAACGTTTTTATTATGTGTTGTTTGTTTTGTAGGCATAAGTAATAATATTTATCTCACCGGACTGATGCTCTAAAATGTATATCCAAGAACACTTTGTAGTAAAACTTGCATGTATTGTGTTGTAAGGTCGTGCAATTCGAATGGCGGCCATCTTTGTTCCTTGGTTGGCTTTTGCTTTTATTGATTGCCGAAATTTCCAGAAACTTTTATAGTGCCAACTAATAAAAGGCATTCCTTTTCGAGCTTGAAAGCTGGCGATTCTGTAAATAAAAATTTAACAGTTATATATCAGAACTTTTTGTAGGAAGGCTCCATCACGTTTTTCTTGGGTCCCGCGCGGTATCCGGCAGCGTGCTTGCCTTTTGTTGGCAAGGAGTGGTTAGGGATAGTTTTATAGAATAAACTAGAAATGGTCCTTGAAAACGAGTAGGTTTTTTTAAATTGTTTTTTTTATTAACGTCTGAATTGTTGAAATAAAGAATTTCGTAATTTCATTGCTTTCATGTTACTTTTTTTTCCAGGGCTGTGCCTCCCTCTGTAATGTGGGCTCAGAGGACTAATGTTGTTTTTCTTACAATTTGCCTCGAAGACTGTAAGAATCCGGAAATCAAAATAGACAACGACAAAGTATATTTCTATGGAATAGGGGGAACAGAGAAGAAGAAACACGAAGTCACAATACCGCTGTACAAAGAAGTTGATCCAGAGGTAAGATTCACTGTAGTTTCCTTCCATTCTTTTTTAAAGCAAACGTAAAGCGCTGCAGCAGCACTTTGTGGTCCCTGCAGCAATGGTGAAGTGAAGTCTGATCTTGCTTTACGGGTTTTGCTACAGCAAAACTGAAGTGCTTTATGGATTTACTTTAACAGTTTGTTGTTCTCCTGTATATGCCACCTCATCACACCCAAATCACAGGTTAAGTTTGTACAATGCATTGTCGGCAATTAGTAGTTGTAGTTACCCATTCAAAAATTAGCCCACAATAAACAACTGAGGAAAACAGAAGGATCTGCTACATTCTAGCTCCCCACTATTACTAACGAGATCTGTCTGGGAGACATCTAAAACTAAACTAAACTCTGTGGCGCTACATCCCTGGAGGGACTTGGCCTTCCACCTGATCGCTCAATCATCTACCGCAGGCAGATGGCAGGATTGGGGGCATGTGACCAGCATGCCAACACCCACGTCTTTAATGGTGGTTTTCATGACCGGAGCCGCTACTTTTCTTTCAGCGGAAGAGTCCTCATTCCACTCAATACCCACCTGGCCGCTTCCCCATATCCCGCCGGCCGCTCCTAGCAAGTCTCCTAGCCATCCGCTGGCCGCTGCTCAACGCCAGTAATAATATTTCAGAATAAAAAAATACCCTTGCACCAAGCATATTTTGCGTGGCCTGTTTTACTTTTTTCCCTAAAAAAGACCCTTGCACCAACACTGCTCTTTTCATAAGAAAACTCCTACTTTCCAGGCGGGTTGGAGTGGGGGACTCGTGCATGGCCTATTCCACTTTTTTCCCTTTCTTTCAAGTAGCTCCTCAATTTTAACTACGAGGCTGAGTGCACCCCTGCCAGACATCATTACCTCAGAAAAATCCAAGGAGGTACTGGGGATCGAACTGGGAGACATCTAGCGGCGACATTTGAAGTACTATCAACACTGTTACGCAAAAGCCAAACAGGGGAAAAATTAAATAATTTATTTCTCCTCCTCTCTTCCTTTCTGTCACCACCTCTTCACACTAAGTAGGCCTACCTATTTGGGACTTATTCCAAACCATAAATTTTACACTTTGACCGTTATATGAACCCGGTACCACTAACACCGTAGCCAACAGCCTTACTAAGCCACGAGTGATAGCTGAGTGATGAAGGAAAAATTAATCTGTCTATGTTTAAATAGCTTTAATACATGAGAAATATCTGTTTTGGTGCAATGGTAAAATATTATGTTGGCTCTGAAAAGAGCCATTTTGGTGCAACTTTCATAGTGGTACAATTAATAGCGCACAGTGCAGTAGGGTATAATATGAGGCAACAGTGAGCTGCATTACTGGCATTGAGCAGCTTTAGAGGGGAAAGGCTGAAGGCGTGGCTAGGGGGAGGGGGCCATCACCATGACAACACACAGCGGAGAGTGGAGGGAGGGCCACGGTGTAGCAGATACTTCCATTTTGCTGAAAGTGACTTTTAGAGGTTAGGGTACCTCAATAGGCCTACAGTAACAAACATCAGAGATATAGATCATTCAAGCATGTGAAATTTTGAGTGCCCACTTCACATTATGAGTAGGCCTACTGGTACCGGTACCTAAAATTAAAATAAAAATGTCTGATGGTAGAAAGGAAAATCTTCTTCTATGGGTTACTAGGAGTTTATTAGTTTACGTTAAATTTAAAAGAAAAATAAATATACTCATCCTTCAATGCCAGCTAAAAATTTCATGTAATTAAATGAGTTTCATGAGTAAATGTTTTACTGGACATGTTTTTACATTTCCAGAAATGCCTAAAATTTATACGAGACCGTAACATCGAGCTGGTCTTAAAGAAGAAAGAGGACGATGGAGCTTACTGGCCACACCTAATGAAGGATAAGAAGAAATACCATTGGCTCAAAGTGGATTTCAACAAATGGAAAGACGAGGATGATAGTGAGGATGACGTCGGGCAGTCAGAAGATCTTGAGGAGGTAAGAATCGTTTCTTTGAGATCTTTTTCATCAGCACATAGTAGTAAAGTGTTAACAGTAGGCTTTCAATATGAAAATATTATAGGAGAAAAATTCCTCCGACACTGGGACTTGAACCCAGGACCTTTGGCTATTCGCGCCAATGCTCTACCAACTGAGCTAAGCCGGAGTTCAATTCACAGCGCCAGATGGAACCTCTCTCCTATGACTGATTGCCCTAATGGTCTACCTCACAGACAGACAAGTTATGTCATATGCAGTAATGTGAGGCACACTAATTAGTGATTTTTGTGACCGGGCTTCTACTGTTATTGTACAGTTAACATTCAAGATAGATAGGCTGTATAAGCATTCATGAACCACAGATTACTGTCTCTGTTGGACATGTCCCAGTGTTGGAAGAATTTTTCTCCTATAATATTCTCATGTAATGTCCAATAGAGACAGTAATCTGTGGTTCATGAATGCTTATATAGCCTATCTATTTTCAATATGAACTTGCATACATAACACAACTGATCATACATTGCATTTCACCAGTCTTCTGCGTGTAGCTTCACCGTCCGATGATAGGGTGGTGTAAGGGACAACCATAGTCAAGAGAGCAGTGTTTTTCATGTTCTTTAATTCTTCCTGCTGCTCTTGGAACACTCACGTGACTTTCTCTACCTCGATCATTAAGAATGCTATTTTAATTAAGTGGAAGGAAAGGAAATAGACATTAAATCCATGTCTGGGATATTAATACAAGTAAGAATCAGCTTGAAAAATTTTATGTCATAACCAGGATTTGAACACGGATCTTCGGCTTGACGCGCCGATGCTCTACCATTGAGCTACCATGACAACATGCCAGTCTGACATCAAATTCCTCAACTGATTCAGAAGACAAGGCAAACCACGGGAGGTTTCTCTCCGTCGAGAACACAAATGTGTTGAATCAGTTGAGGAATTTGATGTCAGACTGGCATGTTGTCATGGTAGCTCAATGGTAGAGCATCGGCGCGTCAAGCCGAAGATCCGTGTTCAAATCCCGGTTATGACATAACATTTTTCAAGCTGATTCTTACTTGGAATGCTATTTTGTCTCCTCTTATTCCATCTCTGCGAACTCTCATGTGACTTTCACTATTGTAATACAATTTTATGCTGTTTTCTTGGGTCTTCATCCGTCTCTGGGAACTCTCACGCAACTTTATCTAGCATAATAAAATTTCATGCTACTTTCTGGAGTCATATTCTGCTTTGGAATAAGAACCCAGAAAATAGCATAACATTTTTTTATGGTAGAGAAAATCATTTGAGTGTTCCCAGGAATGGATTAAGACCCAAGAAAATTGCATAAGATTGTATTACGATAGTGAAAGTCACATGAGAGTTCCCCAAGATGGAATAAGAGGAGAGGAAAAAGTATTCTTCATGATTGAGGTAGAAAAAGTTGCGTGAACGTTCCAAGAGCGGCAGGAAGAATTAAAGAAGATGAAAAACATTACTCTCTTCACTATGGTTGTACCTCACCTCACCTTACCGTCAAGACAATGGAACTACAAACAAAAGACTAGTGAAACACAACCTAAGATCAGCTGTCAATTACAATGGACAATTTTTAAACACTTGTAGCTCTACTTACGTCACAATTTTCGGACTAGTTTCAGGGAAGACTTTCATCCCCATCATCGGCAGTTGGTTAGTTGGTTAGTCTACCAACTGCCGATGATGGGGATGAAAGTCTTCCCCGAAACTAGTCCGAAAATTGTGACGTAAGTAGAGCTACAAGTGTTTAAAAATTGTCCATTGTAATTAATTAATTAATAGCTTTACTGTTTATACCACTTCTCCCGTTTTATATATTTATTCAGATCAGCTGTGTTTGTATTCAAAGCCTAGTAGGCCTATTATTCTATACCAGGTTCACAAAAATGTTTCAAGGGATAAAAATATTTTAATAACAAACTACTTTGAAAACATTATTGCAATTTAGAATTTCACTTAATTGGTAGAGTAGAAATATATAATAAGTGATTTTATGCATAAACCTACTGTGATGTTAAGAAGAGAAAAGAAAAATAGCGAGAAGATAGGTAATATTCTGTCCTCTGTTTTTGTTAAGACAGTAGAAATGTAAACAAGTAAAATTTTCTGTTTCCAGATGATGAGGCAGATGGGTGGTCTCGGCGGCGGTGGCGGAGACAGCAAACCAAGCTTCGATGACTTAGAACCCGAGTCTGATTCAGACGACGAAGAACTTCCAGATTTGGAGTGAAGGAGTGATACCAAGAAACACGTTAATATTTTTCCTCATCAGTCGCCACTCTAAGCCTGAATTGGGAAAATGGACCAATTAAATATAAAATAATCCCATTGCCAGGCTCGTCGTAATCGTATTGAACGCGGTTATATAAGCCTACAAGACAATGATAATACAAATGGAGTACAACAGTGTGACCAGTTAATCTTCACATTGCCAAAGGTGACAAGTAACGGGGTAGAAAAGAAAAATCAGAGAAAAAATGTATGTCTTATTGTTTCCTTTTTGTAACAATTTGGAAGACTTACCAACCGTTGACTCACTCCTAACCACATGTGTAGAATACTTCTAGGACTCTCGTGTTCTAGTATTGAATGCTCTTCGTTGAATGGCAGTTCATGCTTAATTTTTTTAATAACCACCGTTGTTGTGTTGTTTTTTTTTCTCTCATTTATTTTCCTTGCAGTGTTCATTGCACCTTATTGCATTCCCTCAGTCCAGTGCTGGAGTCGTTCCCTGGAATAAGCAAGACCAAATTGACTGAAATGTGTCATGATGTCATATGTCATGCAAATGTACTCACTATTTCTGCTGCTTTTGTTCAGGGAATGTATAACCATTGTTAAATGAATTTCATAAGTAGACTTTTTTGGTAGTTTTCCTTTTATTTCCTACTATTCCTTCAGATTGTCTTCACAGATGGCAGAAGTGTTGGTTCAGCCATTTTGGTTTTAAAGAAATTGGATTCTAATGCAAGGAAATTCAGCATACACTCAAGTGTAACTCTAAAATTTGGCAAGTTAGTAGTTTGCCCACAAACAGCACCCCCTTCCATCAGTGCTGCCACTTTCCCCACCTGGCTGCTACCCCTCACACCTTCCCTGCCTGGCCGCTGCTCCGTGTGCCTTCCCCGCAGTGCATACCTGTATCCACCCGCTGGCCGCTGCTCAACGCCAGTAATGCAGCTTAATATTTCACATTTAAAAGAAAAATTACCCTTGCACCAACGCCAACAAAATATTTCACTATTATCACTTGGATCATATGGGTTTTTTTAGTTAAGGATATGACCAACTACATGTAAATGTTTATTGAAAGAAAAAAGTTCCCTTGAGGCAAACCTACAGGCTGAGGTAGATTTCGAAGTGCTAAATCTCACCTTATATGAGAGCTATCGGGAAACCAGTTATTGATTTGTAGAGTACTCATCAAGAGCTTTTCGACGATACCCCATAAGACATGGTTTCAAAAATTTCGAATTTCCATCCCCCCACTTGTACCCCCGAATCGTTGGTGTCACTGTGAACTCCATAGGGAGTACTCTAATTTATTCAAAGAAAGTTTCCCTCTATACTTCACAGGGGCCGAGATAAATTGTTCAAAATTTCAACACCCTCCCCTTGGGCCAATTTTGCTCATTAACGAACTTGTCCGAACTATTGGGCCTGGAAATAACATAATAAAATTTGGTTCAGTATCTTCAAAATTACGGCAGCTATACTTGGATTCAGGGTAGGAACATAGTGTAGGAGATGTACCTGCAACTCAACGTTGCAATACACAACCGCTGCTCACTCACTCCCTTTCATTCTGTAGACAAGGAATGGGGAAAGCCGGCAACTGGTTCTCAGGCAGGTTAGAAACATGGAAACATATTAGAAAAGTTCAAAACATAGAAAACATGTTCAAAGTGTATAAAAAATAAGGTGGCCATTTAGGTTATGATATCACTTGCAAAAGTCCCCTTTTTTTTTTAAATTGTTGATTTGGTAACCCTATTATTAGTGGGCCCTATCCTGCCATGGGATATAGTGATGTGGAATTTAGTTTGTGAAAATGTTGAAATCATTGGGGGGGGGAAGAGTTTCCTATGAAACTTCCACGAGAGTGAACTGCTCTGGATTTTTCTCTTATAAAATCAACTTTTAATTGCCTTTCCAACTTGGTTATCTAAGATTTAATGAATCATTTATCATAGAAATAGCCCAAAAAGATGTAAATTTGAAATGGGGAAACTGTCTCCTGCATAATTTTTAAAATTGACAGTGGGGCCTTTCAAAATTAAAAATTTCAGCAAAGAAAATTATCTGAAAATGTTTTAATAAAAGTAACTTCAATATTTTCAGAATAGAAACAACCCGAAGAAGCGAAAGTTAATAACCTATAACTCTTAATAAATCTATTACATTCTTACTTGGAATGGGCAGACAAATTTATCGTGCTCAAGCACATTTCCATATCTCGTAATTATGTCTCTACACTATGGGAGAAGGTAAAATATGTTTGTACAGTCACCTTTTTATATTGACTTATTTTTCTTTTATTCACAGTGTGGAGTGCATTGTTGAACAAAACTGTGATAAATGCAAAATGTAATTTAGTTGTTTTATGTAATTACATGAAATGAGGAATAAATGGTTAAGAATTCTAATTTGGGTAATTTATATTCCGCCATTTTTGTCTGAAAGAAATTTACTAACTGCAGGTAGGTGCTGCCCTCTATGAAAAACGAGGTTCAACTAACTTTGCTACTTCCAAGTAGGTGCTGCCCTCTATGAAAAACGAGGCTAAACTAATTGTAAGTAGGTGCTGCCCTCTATGAAAAACGAGGTTCAACTAACTTTGGTACTTCCAAGTAGGTGAACTAACTATGCCAGTTGCAAGTAGGTGCTGCCATCTGTGAAAAACGAGGCTGAACTAGCAATGGATATCCTAACATGCGTGAGTGCAAAAGTGAACCAAGTAAAAATCTTGTTAATGTAAAAGTGGTAAATTTTCTTAGTGCAAGAGTGGACTATGTCCAAATAAAGATTTGTAAAATAGTTCAGCCTCGTTTTTCATAGAGGGCAGCACCTACTTGTAACTAGCACAATTAGTTCAGCCTCGTTTTTCACAGAGGGCAGCACCTACTTGAAACTAGCACAGTTAGTTCAGCCTCGTTTTTCACAGAGGGCAGCACCTACTTGAAACTAGCACAGTTAGTTCAGCCTCGTTTTTCACAGAGGGCAGCACCTACTTACAACTAGCAGTTAGTTTAGACCAATTTTTCATAGAGGGCAGCACCTACCTGTAGTTAAACTAGTTTTTTGACAAAATTAGGAAAACCCAAGTCCCCACACCACCAGCTGCGCAGACGGCGTGAAATGGCTCCAAATAGAAGTGGTCGCTCGCCGCCATCTTGTCTGCAAGAAATCATTTAGCAGACGACATACAACTGTTAACGTAAAAAACCTATCGGTATTTAATCTCATAAATAATGAAAAAAATTAATTAAACACGAGTTAAGAGTAATATCGCTATAAATAAGTGTAAGAACTAAACATAATTACCTCCATTTATCGCATGTGGACGCAATAACACATCATAGGCCTGTGTTGACATTCCCAGTAAGTCATTTTTGTGAATAATTTAAGTTGTAATCTTTAAACATAGCCCTTCGGGTCCTGAAATATGTCATTAAGATATGAAATTTAAAATTACTGTTCTCAACCTAACTATGAAAAATTACAGTTGTACAATCCATTCCAAAATACAACACCGCTCCTAACCTATAATATAACTAGGCTATACTACTTACTTGTGGAAAGAAATCCCCGAATCCTTCTTCTGACGATTTGTGCAGTTGTATGCTGCACAAGAACGCACCATATTTTTAGTAATCCCAGGAACACTATAAAAAAACACGGGTCGAAAATATGAATTCTAACCAACACACGTGGCCTACAATATTGAAATGTATCTGCAATAATAATAACCATATTATAGCTCACTACACTTCATGCAATTACTAAATAGCACACAATACTAAAATGAACACAAACGCTGTAATTCTAAGCTTACATTTAGTTTTTAATATTTAAAATATCACTATTAACATTCTCACTTGTGTCAGAAGCATAACACATGCCGCCAACATGGCGGATGCGCGAGTTGTTCAATTTTTTAGAATTAATAGAAGGAATGCGCACAAATGTGCATTTGGGGTTTGAGTTCAATCCTTGCTATATTCACTCAGTGATCTTTTTCGCCTCCTACACCAATTGAAGTGGTATCGATCACATCCCTCTCCACAGAGCTTGCACACGCATATGTCACTTGGTTCATGGTAACGTTCTCTCACGCACAGTCTGTGGTGGAATCCATGAATGGCCAATCTGTTTATTGCACTGCGCATCTCCTGGTTTGGCCCAGCCCAACTCCGATTCATCATGGCATCTGTTGAGAAGAATTCTTGCCATACTTCCTCTTGCTTCTCTTTTCTTTTCTTTATTAATTCTGTAGATTGTGGCGTAGATGGAAGTCTATATCTGAGGTCTTCTATAAGGAAGCTTTCCTTTGCTAAAATGTATGCTAGTCTTGAAGGTGCTGTCTTTGAAATGCCTAGAATCCTTTTCAGAAATCTGGCTTTAATTTTTTCCAATACGGTTAGATCTGTCAGAGTGAGATGGTCCCAAATTATTTCTAATCCGTAGGTAAGAACTGGCACGACCTTGGCATGGAAAAGTTTCATTGCAGTCTCCAGTGACAGTCTGGTAGGGTTGGGAATGTCGTATATTGCTCGAATGGCCGTAACTGCTCTCTCTCTTATGTGAATTCCGAAGGCTTTCCCAGTGGGCTGAAAGATGATGCCTAGATATTTAAAGTTGTTCACGATCGTTAACTTTTCCCCTGCACATTTTATCCTGTCTTCTTCCGTTACTCTACCTCCCTTTCTGAATACCATGCTTACTGTCTTGGTTGTGTTTAATGCTATTTCATTTTCCACAGACCATTTATGTAGTCTGTTCATGGCTTCCTGCAGTTCTTCTCTTCGTCTTGAGCCCATTACAATGTCGTCAGCATATATGTACATTACAACCTGAAGGTTTTCGATAACTTTTGTGACATCAGCCGTGGCTATAATATACAGCCTGGGGCTTAGTGGGTCTCCCTGCAATACACCCATGGTCTGAGTAATTGGTGCTGAGGTTGTAACTCCGTCTTTTATTTCTACGCTGTTGTAGGCTAATAAATTGTTTACTGTGACGGTCAGGGCGTTGTGTGATCCTGTCAGAAGTCCTAGTTTTCTTATCAGGTGCTTCCTATTTAGGGAGTCGAAAGCTTTCGAGAAGTCTATGAATGTTGCATAGAACTTTCCTTTTTGGTGTCTCAGCGCCTCGTTTATATCGTCCAGTAGATTTGAGGCTGCATGGAGCGTTCCTCTTCCTTTTCTGAAGCCAAACTGTTGTTCTGGTATGTGTTCTTCGGTTGCTTCAGTGATTTTCTGGTTAAGAATTTTTGTGTATAGCTTTAATATATTGTTTTGTAACGCTATGCCTCTGTACGAATTGGGGTCATCTATTTCTCCTTTCCCTTTGTAGAGTACTCTGATGGAAGAGTTCCTCCAGCTTTCTGGTATTTTCCCGGTACTTAAGCAACGTGTAAATAGATTTGCCCATATGTGGCTTAGGGTCTCTGAAGTGTCTTTAAGATATTCGTTATATATCCCATCTGGGCCTGCAGCTTTCTTCTTTCTTGTTGTACGTATCGCTTGTTTGACGTCTTCTGTTGTTATGTTTATTCTCTCCACCGGTTCTCTCAAATCTAGTGTTTCTTGCTTATTTTTTTCTTTATTTAATATGCCTGTGAAGTGACTTTCCCACGTTTCCATGCTTATGTGATTGGTAGGGTTTGTTGTTTTCCTCTTGAGTGCGATGAATGGGTCTTTCTGTGCATCCTGTGCTAGTATTAGAGCTTGTTCCTCTGTGAAGTCCGCATTCTTTTGTCTCAAAAGTTGTTTGTATTGTCTTCTTTTGTTGGCGTATCTTTCCAAGGCTTCCTGTGTTCTTTGAGTCCTGGCTTCGTGTAACAGTTTCAGTGTATGTCTTCTCTCCTGATAACATTCCCTATCAAACCACGCTTTCGCCTTTCTCTGTTTTCTGGGCATGACTGCTTCTTTTATGTAGTTTGAGATGTTTTCTAGTGCTGATTCAATTTGGCCATCTTCAATTTGTTGTTGGGCTGCGATTACTTTTGGCATATTGATTTGTAGCAATTCCTTGTTAAGTTTTCTTGATGACTGCGATTGTTTCTCTTCTTTACTCAGATGGCTTTTTCTTAATTGTAGCTTGGTATGTACTGGCAGGTGTTTTCTTAGAGTTGACATACTGTTGTCTCCCACGACCTTTTGATTTAGTATTCTAATGTTTTTACCTCGGTAGAAAACGAGGTCAATCGTACTTGTGCCATTTGGTGCAAGGTAGGTAATTTCTTCTTTTTTGTTTATGAGTCGATATCCTTCGTCTTTTATCATGCCTACTATTAGATCCGTCTTGCTGTTTGCTTTGTCAATCCTACAATTTAGATCTCCACCCAGAAGTACATTTTCCTCGTCTTTTGTGCAGGCTAATGCTTTAGATACTAGTTCCGCGGACTCCACGATGTCTTTTGCCGGGCTTATGTATAGTGTAATGATAGTAAGTTCTGTTGCCTTTATAATCATCAAGTTCTCTTCTGAGTAAGTTTCTTTTATCCTGCCTACCTTGCTGTCATAGAGGCAAGACACACCTCCTTCGGGTCTGCCTCTTTCTTTCAATTTTGCGAGTGCATGTTTACTGTAGAAATTAGGGATATCCAGTTGTTCTAACAGCATGGTTTCTGTTAACATAATGATGTCAAAACCTGTCCAGGTATCCTCTGGAGTCATTTTTATTATATTTTTAAGTCCTTCCACATTCCAAAGCATTGTATCCAGTTCGAGCCAGTCCGATTCCTTTGCGACATTTCGTGTTGTGAGATTTTGTTTATCACAGTTCCACTCCCTCGCTCCGTTGCCGACGAAAATTGAAACGTCTGACCGTTACTCCTTCTGGCCAAAAATCCGCGCTTCTGACTTTATCCATGTCCCCTAAGTTTATTCCAATTTTGAAGGATTTGTTTTGGCCTCTTGAGCTTAGTGCTTCACATTGAATTTCTCCTGAAATTCCATTGTTTCGTAGGAAGTTTTCTAGGTTCAACTCGCTTGTGTTCCTATGTAGTCCTCCTACATACAGCCATGCCTCTCCTGATTTAATCAGCGCATTTTCTCTTGGTCTTGTTCCTCTGATGAGCGTATCCCTTCTTTGTTTGTCTTGTCTGGTTTCAATTGTTGTTCAATTTTAGCCACTGCTGCGTCGCACATTGTAAGTCTAGGTCTTTGGAAAAACCGAACCAATTTTTTTTTTTTTCAAATTTTCTTTTTGATCAAAGCGGACAATTTATTTAATGCAAAAGTTGTTTCTACGTTCTATGTTAAGTAATTCCAAATTCACCAAACAAAACATGCAGATTTTACATAATCCCCCCAAATTTTTTAACTTTCTGCTTTTTTTACAGCTACACATACCTGAGTTCTTCTCTTTCGTCCTCCTTCATAGCTTTGATTTGGATGCAAGTACCAATTAACCAATTTAAAGTACAATTTTTTGTATAGCTTTATTCATATTTGTCAGGAATCTACACATAACCTATAAAAATAATACACATACAGTTAAAGAGAAAAGGAAAAGTTGGAAATGAAAGGAAGCAAGACAATTAAGACAATGGTCTAAATCTCAGAACTGCCTAGACTTCTCGGCATTTAAGTCACTGAAGATGGCCCAATGGTTAGGGCAGGGCCGTATTTCTAAATAGGCTAAGTAGGCTGCAGCCTAGAGCGGCAAATTTTCAGGGGTGGCAGTTTGGCAATTTATTCAAAAGTTAAGATTAAGTATTTCAGACGTTAATAATACTTTCCGTACGAATTACGTGGGGTGAGTTGTTTTAGAGAACTTTGTGTATTTTTCAGCAAATAAACACAGCATCACTTGCTGGGGCTAGACGGATACAGAAGGATGAAGAGGAAGGCAGAAGGGAAAGCTGCTACCCGACAAAACATTCAAGATTATGATAAATACATAAATAGACCAAAAAAGAAAACCAACAACCGGACATGATAAATTTATTGACACTAACTGCTGGCAACACTGATACAAACGTCAACGAGCAAAATTGTAAGAAATGATTTAAATCAGTCTTGGAGAAGGACCAGTTTCTCCTCCCTCGCATGAAGTTTACTGCTGAATTATTAAAACTAAAGTATATACACATTCTGTGTAAGCTGGAACCCCATCTGGTATTATTATTTATTTATAAGTACAAGCCTGATTTTGTGACATAAAAAGGCTGATTTCATCATTAACTTCCTATTATTTTGGTGGATATTTTGCAAAATAAGTTACTTTTTAGGCTCTTATATTTGACACTGAAAGTTTATTCCTTCATGTAGGCCAACATTGATACTCAAATATAGCAGTGAGAAATATAATCAAAATCATTATAAAACATTATTTTGGAGATAAAATAAAATTTAGTCTCAGTGACATATTACAATATATCTTACGTAAGGATTTTTCCACTTTTTAAATCATCATATCTGTGAAACTTCAATTTTAATTTAACTTAAGTTCTGCTAGTAGTCTCTCAGAGGGAAGAGAGATCCAGATTGCCCAAAAACAAGATGATTACAGCAAACTTTTGAGGCCAGAATAGGCACTACTGATGCCTAATCCCTGAATGTACAGGGTCTTTATTATAAGTTGAGACGGGGCGACCGGTGTTTTCACTCTCCGCTACGGAGTCCGCATTAGCCGTGGGCGGCGCGCGGCTTCCTTGCTTATAAAGTGTAGGCTATATAAAGTATTACATATCTTACCTTATAACATATGTTGGAAGTGTCGTCCTTCCTGTGTTATACAGGCATTGTATCTGGAAACCACATTCTGGCTGACGCGAGTGAGTTTATCGAACAAATCCTCACACATTGGAGCTGAAAGAAAACATTACGAATGAAATTAGGGGCATTACAGTGGAAGAACTCACTCGCGTCAGCCAGAATGTGGTTTCCAGATACAATGCTTGTATAACACAGGAAGGACGACACTTCCAACATATGTTATAAGGTAAGCCTATATAGCCTACACTTTAAGCAGGGAAGCCGTGCGCATGCCTCCCGCGGCTAATGCGGACTTCGTAGCGGAGAGTGAAAACACCGGTCGCCCCGTCTCAACTTATAATAAAGACCCTGTAGATGATGATTGCCTAAGGTCCATTGTTTGTATCACTTTGTCCATCTAACAGCCTCTAATGAGAAAGGTTTTCGTTTAGTACCGCATGTAATCACTGTTGTAATCGATTATGAGTCCCTACAACTTCCCAACTGTCATAGAGGCAGCCTAGAAGAACATGGTACTAAGAGAATTTCTCAATACCTGTCCAGCACGGGGGCCTTTCATACTTTTGGGGATATAATTTGCATAAGAGTGACATTTTAAGAATCCATAAAGCTAAATATATCTAACGAAAGCTGTTTTGTAATTCTTTGTGGCTATCACTGTTATAAAAAATATGTTTCCTATGAATAAGGAATACTGTTCCTGTTCTCTAACAGTTGCATCAGAAATATTTTTTTTAATTCCCAAAAGCATTTCAATGGGGAAGAAAGAAAGAAGGAAAGAAAAAAAAAACAACCATGTAGAAGATGAAATTAAATCTTACCAACATAGACAACAGCAAATTTTCAAAATTAGAAAATCTCTACCTCCAGGGGTTGAACTGAAACAGAAAAATGTGTATAGCATCGCTAAGTATTGAAAAAAAAAAAAAAAAAAAAAAAAATGAAATTCCCATTAAACACTAAAAATATTTATAGGCCTATCCTTCAGCCTGAAAAAGATACAATAAATTAATACCACTGAAGAAAATTCTATGATGTAATTATGTTGGTATAGATGAGGAAATTAACACTGTCAGTAAGTCTTCTTAATAGAGTGCATCTAATGGAGCGCATCTAATGGTATACTGACAGATATTGGAACAGCTCAGGATTTGTCATAATTTCCCCTGACCCCCAAAAAGTTACTGTTTTTCCATCAATCTGTAATTTTTAATTAACAAAAAATAAAATAAGTAATGATATTGTCAAATGCATATACAAAGTCTTCCTATAGGAGCAGTTCAGACTATTTCTGAGTACTTGACACACACTTAGTATTATTGCTATTGTCCTATACTCACTAGCTACTATCTCAATTACCCAAGTAGCATCATAACTATCTACGAACACTGTTTTGGCTGTAAATGGAAATAATGTTTTGATATTTCAAAAGGTTCTATACATTATTTATATTTATCTATGTTTGATCTGAGCTGCTCCTCAAGCTAGACAGTTTGTCACTAAAAGAAACAATTTGAAAAAACAGTGTTTCAGAAGGCACCAAACGATAATACAGATAATGTAGTTCCTTATACATATCATGAAGACTCTTAGAGTTCCAGGAGGATGAGGCTCCCAAATGTTTAGGCATTCAGCATATGAAGATGCTGAAGTTGTCAGCCTTATGCACTAGCCGCCTTTACCCCAAGATTCTTCCTGATACTGATTTCTGTTCGAGGCTGAGTCAATCCAAGAGCAGTAGTTATTTGTTTTTATTTATTCTTTCTGGAAGAGCTAAGGCCATTTGGCCTGCTCTTCTGCTCTATCAGCCAAAAATATTATTACAATAGTGTCCCAGAAGGATTAGGCCAATTGAAAACTTCTGACATCATTGGGGATCGAACCCACAATCTTTTGGTTGTAGTTCCTTACCCAAATGGACCACGGCGCATCCTTAGTCATACCTAACACTAATACAGTATTGCTCCCATTATCGAAACTAATTGGGGATTGGTTTTTTCTGGATACGAAGAAATCTAGAAAAATGGGACATAAAGGAAAATCACCCTCACAACGTGTTATTGTGAAAGTGCAGTATTGGATATATCAAAGGAACAAAAGGTGTAAATATATATAAAAAATAACTTAAGTCACAAATATGTAAGCACAAATAGTATTATTTAAGTACATGTATTGTACTGTATGCAAAAATAAGTTTCAATGAAACATTAAAAGGAACTCTTTATACTACAGTACAGAACACAGTATTAAGTATTTAGGCCCACTATTGTACGCTGAAATTAAATGTTTCTTCAAACATATCCAACAAAAAAATTTTGAAATTTTCCACGAATCAATCCAGATAACTGGCCCGTGAGGGAAAGGCAAGAGAGATCTAAACTAAACTCCGTGACGCTACATCCCTGAAGGAACTAGGCCTACTGCCAGACTGCTGCATCATCTACCATAGACAGATGGCAGGATTGGGGGGCAAGTGGTCAGCATGCCGACACCCACGGCTGTTAATGGTGGTTTCCAAGACCGGGCAAGAGATCTCTTGTTGCAAAATTTCAAAACTGACATCTTTAATTTTTTCTGATTACTGACTTACTCTTGACAATAGACAATTCCTAAGCAAGCTAAAGGAATATCTAGTTTACGGAACCCGGAGATTTATTGCCATGAGCCTGCCATTCAACTCTATTCTGTACTAACTCCATCCACCCATCCCTCGCAAATTCTACTTCCCTTAAATCTATCCTAATATTCTCCTCCTGCCTACGTCTAGGTTTCCCAAGTGGTCTTTTCCCTTCGGGTCTCTCAGTCAGTATTTTAAGATGTCTTTCCTCCCCCTTGCATGCAACATGTCTGGCCCATTTCATCCTCCGTGATTTAATTAGCCTTACTATATCCGGTAAGAGTATAGGTCATGCAGTTTTCTCCAGTCCCCATTTTTATCTCTCTTAGGCCCAAATAATTTCCTAAGCACCCTGTTTTCGAACATTCTCAGATTAGACTATATATAAATAAATTTGATGAGACTACTTCTTGAGATAAGCAATGGAAGCTGCATATTATCATCTCAGAATTATTTAACTTAGTAATAATTTTTGAAGTAAAACTTCTTTTCTCGCGGTTGGGGTGAATCGGGAAAATCAGTCACACTCAAAACTACGTGTTTCGGAGCGGACTGCACAGAAAACAATCAACTCAATGATTAGGAGTAATCAAAGGAAATTTTTCAGACATTACTTCCTCAATGGCAATAGACAATTCCTAAGCAATCTAAAGGTATATTATCTATTTTATGGAACCCGGAGGTTGATTACCGCGCAAATCCAAAATTAAAAATACAAATTTCCAAAACTAAAAAAAAAAATTAAAACAATAAACTCAATGATTAAGCTTATCCAAAATTTAAATAAATTATCCAACATTGGTAAAGTGTGTTAAAACCACCGCCTTCTCGAGAATTACACTGAATCTTTCTTTTCGTTTGACTGTGTACATTTTGAAAAAAAGTTGAACAGCACTAGCCACCGCCTTCTCGAGAATTACACTGAATCTTTCTTTTCGTTTGACTGTGTACATTTTGAAAAAAGTTGAACAGCACTATAATCAACAAAGTCGTAGCAGAAAACGCATACGATTTTAAATGAAGTGCATGATAGCACTGATACGTATGAACCTATATTAAAATCTATTTTGCCTTATGCAAACTATAAATCTCATAAAAAGGCACACACAGACTTTAAAAAACCGAAATCAATTGCAGAAAGAACAAGAGGATACCGTGAGAGGATGAAAGTGACAATGAAAAGGAAAATTGAAGAAAATACATGAAGTGTAATGGCCAAAACTGCAGCAGAACGCAAGTGAGAAAGCCGATCACGAAGAATAGCATTAGAAAATGCTCGTGAAGCATCAGTAAGTGAAGTGCATGATAGAACTGATACGTGTGAACCTATGGTAAAATCTATTTTGCCTTATACAAACTATAATTCTCATAAAAAGGCACACACAGACTTTAAAAAACCGAAATCAATTGCAGAAAGAGCAAGAGGATACCGTGAGAGGATGAAGGTGACAAAGAAAAGGAAAACTGAAGAAAATACATAAATAAATAAAGTTTTACTTCTGTCGCGTGGCGTTCCACGCACTCTTTTTTTTGTTTTTTTTTAATTTACTATTTTTTCAGCTTTGAAAAGGCAACTTTCAGTTGGTCATGCGTGAATGGTCTGACCACTGGTAATTGGTTGTAAAACCTTAGATAAGGGGTTCATCCAGAAAGTAAGTTCTGACTACCGATAAAGAAAACAGAAACATCAGTAAGTGAGAAATGTTTATTACAATATTCACAGAGATTCATTGGCTACTTCTCAACATAGTCACCACCGTTATTGAAGCATTTATCGTACCAGTGCACCAACAACTGTATGTCCGTGTCCTAGAAGAATGCCTCCAACAACTGGAGTCATGAAGTCATTGCCATCTGTAACTCAGGGTCATTGAGGAAAGTGGAAATGTTTTTTCCTGCCAGAAAGGGCTTCTAGAGACAGAAGAGATAAAAGTCACTTGGCATGGGGTTGGGGCTGAAGGGTGGTTGGTTGAAGATCTCCCATCCAAACTGAAACCAATGTGGCATGGCCTGTATGAGATCGTGCAGTGTCATGCACAAGCATAATGCCTCTTGTCATCATTCTGCATCTTTTGTTTCCAAAACTACTCATGACTGCAGTCACTAGAGGCATACTCCTGTGACACAGGTGTAACTGGTATGATAAATGCCTCAATAACAGTGATGACTATGCTGAGAAGTAGCCAATGAACCTCTGTGAACATTGCAATAAATATGTCTTACTTATTTAAGTTTTTGTTTTCTTTATCAGCAATCAGAACTTATATATATAAGCTTTCATGGACCACAGATTATTGTCTCTGTGGGCCATTACATGAGAATATTATAGGAGAAAAATTCCTCCGACACTGGGATTTGAGCCCAGGACCTTTGGCTATTCATGCCAATGCTCTACCAACTGAGCTAAGCCGGAGTTCAATTCACAGCACCAGATGGAACCTCTCTCCTATGACTGATTGCCCTAATGGTCTACCTCACAGACAGACAAGTTATGTCATATCCACTACTGTGAGGCACAATAATTAGTGATTTTTGTGACCGGGCTCCCACTGTTATTGTACAGTTAACATTCAAGATATATATATATATATAAGCTTTCATGAACCACTTCTGCAAATAGCCAAAGGTCCTGGGTTCAAATCCCAGTGTCGGAGGAATTTTTCTCCTATAATATTCTCAATCAGAACTTACTTTCTCGCATTTAGCTTATTAAGTATTTCTGTGTCCTATATCACTGAATTCTTTGCTAAAAAATAAAAACAAAAATCGTAAAAAGTTACTGAGATTAGTTTAGTGCCTTCTGAACATCCTGAATAAATACCCTGGGTCATCCAGCTCACTACGATGTGTCACATTTCTCTCTCTTTAGGCCACAAAAAAGCATGGAAGAGGATACAGGCCTTTCCTTGGATGTGACACTCGAACTAAAAATGCAAGTATCAGCAGACTTCATGCTATTTTGTTAATAACATTTTTTTTTACCCCCACTATTTGCAAAGTCTTCTATAACTAAATCTTTTACCAATTAAAATTACATGTTCATCCCTTACCTACAAAATAATATGGCTGCAAATAATTAATTTTGTATTATACAATTTTTGATAAGAAACAAATAAGATACTTTGATATGTACATTTATGTTACAGAAATAAAGATTATGGAAGAATAAAAGTCTAGAAAGTTAAATGATCCTATTTTTCATTATAATAATGCATCACATTATGTTTAACAAATGTTGGTTTTACTTCTTAGTGGCAAAAATGGGCAAAATTTCACAACAAATCATAAAGGATGCCTAAAAAAGGAAGCTTGTTAACGTTAATATTTTCCTGTCAATAAAATTATTTTGCAATGCACAATTTTATTTCTTTGTACCTAAGACATCCTTTATTTTTGATAAAGTTAATTTGATAATCATTAGTTTTGGTAATCCTATCATCCAGTTTATAATGCCCTTTTTATTTTGGGATTTCTTTTAAATTGTACTTTTCACTGCTGATTTCAGAAGAAGCTGAATGAATTAAAAAAATTGTTCAAAGTCATTTGAGGTAAATATAGAAAGCATGAAGTGAAATACATATTCAATAAGAGATGTATTTAAAATGATTACAAAATCAGTGGATAAACGTTAAAAAATAAAACAACGTTTCGACTCTGCCCTTGAGTCTTCCTCAGGTGGCACCTCAAACAGTACCCATCACAAGGAAGATTGAGTTTCATCATGGTAACCATTGATAAAAACATTGTTTCTAAAATATCTGTTTTTCCAGTCCTTTAAAATGGATAGAGGAGGAAATGTTTGACATTCCATCAAAGTAGTGGAAAAACAGATATTTTAGAAACAATGTTTTTATCGATGGTTACCGTGACGAAACTCAATCTTCCATATGATCATTACCGTTAGAGGTGTCACCTGAGGAAGACTCAAGGGCAGAGTCGAAACATTGCGGTTTTTTTTAACGTTTATCCACTGATTTTGTAATAATTTTAAACACATCTTTTATTGTATTTGACTCAGTGGAAATTGGGACCAATATGGATGTTTTATGAAATACATATTATAACAAAAATGTAATAAATAAACAATCATGTAAACTAATAGAACTTGGAAGTACAAGATGAACATATAATTTTAAGTAGCAAAACTTATTTCAAGTGAATGTTTCACATTGTTCACAAACCACTCTTATGTAAGTTCAGTGTTAAAACCACTTGGATTACAAAGCGCTAAAACATTCCATTATAGAAAAAATTGAACGGAATCCAGCAAATATTTCAGTTGCTACAACCGTGCACAGATAGAAACCACTGTCATCGATGGACATAGTTCCATAACCCATAGTATTATTATGTACAATACACGCGTAGTGTGACAAGTTCAATTGAGCTTGTTGTTGACTTCGTTCACAACCACGAGAAATAGCACTGTTGTCTAGGCCTAAAAATTGGCTCATATCGTAGTGTTCAATTATAGTCACTGTAGTATCATTTTCACAATGGTAGGACAAGTCGTATACTATTAATGATACGTCTGATCTGCAATCTTATTTTCGTTTGATTTTTAATGTTGCACCAACTACTCACCGGGGCAAAGGGGGATGGTTGGAATGGTAATGTAAAATGTACAGGTTTCCCTGTTCACAATCAGATATGAGTGGAAAGCTATTTCTGTCAAGCAACACGATGTACATCAATGCGAGTTTAAACAAGACAGTGCTTGAGGAAAGAGTGCTTATACTGGAATAATAAATTATGAGCTTTTAACTGTTTTTAAATCTTAAAATCCAAAAGGAGATCATAAGAATTATCTTAAAGTACCTGATGACATCCGAAGCAAGCCTGATAACATTTTTCTTAATTTATTACACAAAAATTACATATGATCCAGCTTTCATATATATATGTCATATTAAAGAGGAACTCAAATGGTTTTATTTTCAATGTTTGGTTTCACAATGACTCGAAACAGGAACCTCGTGTAACTCAGCAAATCAAACTCTTGCCATTACCCTTTGAAGCATATCCCAGTTACAGTGAAGGCAACTTCTTCAATCCTATGCTTCAGTTCTTCTACATTTTGTGGTAAAAGTGGCATATACACACAATATCCTCCACAGGAAGACGTCACAGGGAGTATTATCCGGGAAGCCTCAGTCTTTACAAAACACCAACTACGGCAAATGTGGAAACTATGAGGATTGGCAGTAAAATCCAAACTAACCTATTTGAGTTCCTCTTTAATATGACACATAAATGAAAGCTGTATCACTTGTAGATTTTGTGTAATAAATTAAAAAAAGTGTTACCGGACTTCAGGGACACGGTCTCTTACCAGTACCAAGTCTCTACATCCTTGAAACTACTTTGCTATGTTCACAGAAATATAAAGTGAATTTAAAAGGAATATTGAATATCATTCATATAAAATTAGATTATCCAATGCTATACATATAAACTCACAAAGAACAGTTAAACACTTTAGAAGTATAATGCACCAAGGCGTAAAATTATGTAACAAATTCAGCAAAGACATTGTTCATTTCAAGTATACCAGATACAGTCAAACCTCTGTATAACGAATATCAATATAACACGATATCAATATAACGATAAACAATAACCGGTTTGTTCCCGGTGAATATCCTATCTTAATAATGTTAAATGTAACTCACTATAATGATGAAGCTATTTTAGAAACACCCTTTTATAACAATTACTGCAAACGAGTAGCTTAGCCATATGGATTGTAGCTGGTATCAGATCAGTATCCTTGCCAGCCACCAATATAGTTTTCTGAGTGCCTGATATATGTTACATTTCTTAGAAATTCTACAAAAGAAAGGTTCATGATAGGTGGAAAATAGAATCACTGAGGCTAAAATCATCCCTTATGTGTGCAAAAATTTACTGTGAGTTAGGTTGTTACTTCAACAAGTACATAATGTGCAATTAACACACCATAAGGAGCAACTGTTTTAGTTTTGCCTTGCTATGTGGTAAATTTGCTTTTTTCCCTTCCCTTTTTCCCACCATCTACAAGTTTGAAATTTCTGACATATGGCTAGACTCAAATGCATGCCATGATCCGTGATGTTAAACCAGTCTGAAGTGTGCGGGTGTAAAGTAGCTACGGTTAAAATTCAATGGAAGTCAGTAGGTTGAGTAACAAAATTAGGGTTTTTTTTTTTAAGATTTGGATTTTTGATTCATTATTTTCCACTTCTTCACATGTAAATTGTAAAATCTGTGAATAAACTTCTACTCCATTCTACTCTTAAAGCATCTGTTTATAAATGCACTTTGTTGTATGCTTTTTTATGATTATTTATGCTATTATTTTCCTTGCTTAAATGTTAACAGCTTAACCCTTTAACTGCTGAGATATTTTCACTGTCACTCGGCGCTAAATCCGAAAAATAAGAAGGCAGTTTTAAAATACGCCAGAACTTCGTCATCATGTTAGAAATGTTTTTCCTTGCTCGTGAAAGCAATGACTGTGTTGAAATTGAACATACCATGGCCTTGACGTGATTCCCGGCTTGTCATATGACTCGTGAGTTCAATGGCTTCTTCAGACATCACAACATTGTGGAAGGCCTCAGATTTCCGTCTACAGATTGCACCACAGGGCAAGGAAAGCAATGAAAATAATTTCTATCTAACCCCAAGAGATGGCAGGACATTATCCTTTCGTTGAAACCTTGTTAAAGAATTCTATTCTACGAGCAATTGTTTTATTCGTAGCACTAACTTCGCGGCAACATTGTGCAAGGCCTCACATTTTGATCTACAAATTGCACCACAGAGCAGGGAAAGCAATGAAATTAAGTTCTATCTAACCCCAATAGATGGCAGGACACTATCCTTTCGTTAAAACTGTGTTAAAAAATTCCATGCCTTGTGGAATCGTCTCGTTCATAGCACCCACTTCGCGGCCGTCACAGTTCCGTCGTTAGCAGTGAAAGGGTTAAAAAAGAAACTGGATCTAAAGGTTAGAGATTTTTTAAAAATGTAGTAAAAGACGTCATATTTTCCCCTCAAGATTTTGTTATAATTTCAGAGTATCCTCTTAAGCACATTTTCCTCATGCACTGGACACAAGTGGCAAAGCATGAATGCTTGACATTGTGTTACTAGACCAGAAGTGTTTCCCACTTCATACAACATGTATTATCTGCTTCAAATTAAGTATCACAAGTCAAGAATGTTGTCACTCAAATGGAATGTTTAGTGTGTTATATATAGAGACGAGACTTTCATGCAAATGCATGTTTTTATGAGAACTTAGGACATACCTCAAACTGAGTACTTACCCATGTCATTACTTTCTGGTTCCAAATATGCATACTTTTTCCGTGCATGTTTGCATGTTTTGACCTTTTTGGAGAAAAAAACATGCATAATGCATATTTAGGGCATTTTTGGCTAAATCATGCATATAATATACATTATATTCAGTTTAAATGCATGTTTAATGGGTTTTCAAGAAAGTGATATCGTGGCAAAGTTTCCCTATATTCTATTTTTACTACCCATTTTTACAGACGTTTGTGAAGTGTCGCAAGATGTGCGAAAAGGAATTTGACCTTGCCTTTGTCCACCCCCACCTATTTCCGGCCCGCACTTGGGGTGCATTGTACTTTGTCAGGGCTCGGGAAACCTGCAGTATCTTTACAGTGTGTGCAGTGGTTAGTGTGATTGTCTGTTCTGTGATTTTACTATGCCTCCAGCTAAATGTTCCAAAGGCGATCTTTTTTTATTTCAGATAAAGTGTACTAAAAAATTTCATATTGGGCCATAAATGTTAGTGCATATTTTAGTGTATTTTTCCCTTGATAGTGCATGTTTCATGGTTTGATAATGCATGAATGCATGCATATTTCGCAATTTTATAGTGCATGAAAGTCTCGTCTCTAGTTATATACAACAAGTAACTACAGGGTTAAAAACACCATTGTTTGTATACTTGACACTCAGGGTTTTTATTAATCCTGGGTTAATATATACTGACCTCAACATCTGAATTATTCATCAACATGATGAGGCAATAGAGTATCTGAATCTTTTTCTGCTGCACTGTGATATATTACGAAAAGTTTATTTTAGAATAGGTCTATGATTAAAATCGAACATATTTTCATGTTAGTATTATTAAATGGTACAGTCCCTGGCTATGGATTCACAAGCCTGGGTTTGATCCCTGGTACCTCCTCAGATTTTTCTGAAGTAAGGATGTCTGTCTCACCTTTATGACTCATACTGAACTACTTTATTAAGAAGTAGCAGCTCCCGTCATGGAAACTATCGTTAATAGCCACGAATGTTGGCATGCTTACCACATACCCACCCAATCCTGCCATCTGCCTATTTGTTGTAAATGACACACTGGATGGTTGTTAGGCCTTGTCCATGTCCTAGTAATGGTAAGTAAAGTGAGCTAAAAGTGTTTTAAACGTTTGACTACTTTTGAATAATTAGTGAAGCTTCACTGTCTAAAAAACTTCATTTTAAACTTTGTTATCACATATCTGATTTTACTATCAGTGAAACACAATTCTCATTGACCTATTTTATATTTTTAAGCTATTCTATTAACCAAGGGAAGTTTAAGGGGAATTATAATTCTAATACTTGCCTATCTTATAATTTCTCTCTTAACAATATACCGCCTACTAGATCATGTATACCAGTAGAATCAAGTTTATCAAATCATGCTCCTTGGTCATAAGCGTTCATGACTCACATGTGGATTCGAAACCTATTTAGGATTAAACTGCAAATCAATTATCTAAAAACATATTTCTTATGAAAATCTGTATTAATATGTCCAGTACCATTAAAAAGCAGAACAAATTTGAATTTCTACAACACCTGCCAGACCCATTTTATGGGGGGTTCCTAAAAAATAAAAGATAGTACAACTTCAATACAGTAAAAATTATATCCTTGTGAGAAAGCCTTGTACATCCACTTTTTTCGATTTTCGGATTTACATGTCAGCTGCATGGGAAAACATCAATTGATGGACCGTTTAAATTATTTATAATATAAAAAATAACATAAACCTTGTAACTTTAACTAGTGGGCAACAAAAATATTTTTGTCTCTTGAAAAATTCATGTTTTTAAAAGGATAACAAAAATTCACTCCATCACCTGTTTTAACAGGTATTTATGAATGAAAAAAGAAAACTGAGGTAACAAAAAAAAATGAACACTTAAAATTACTTGACTTATGATACTACTTTGAGCAGATACCATTCTGACATAACCTCAACCCATCCAACAATCAGGAACAATGGAAAACAACTATTCTAACATCAATCTACACTAGCCTAGCGCCTGTAAAATGAGGGAAAGACTTCTTTGGTATTTGGGTTCTAAAAAGGGATGTCACACTCGCACTTGATGGCACACTCATATAAATAAATAAACATCTCACTGTGTAAGCTTCGATGTCACTGCTGCCAACTCACACACACTCGAAAGTAGCAAACCTGCAATATCACGGGAGAAGCTACTCAGGATTTGCTGTGGGAGCCGACTCAATTCCTCTGCGTAACAGATATGGAGGACGGTTCAGGAAGCCAAAGACATAATAAGCTCGCCTTGGAGATTCTGTTTGTTCCTGAAACACAGAAAAGTAATCAAACAAAGGGCTTATTCAGAAGAGGGAAATACATGAGACATAACTTTATTTCAAGGCCTTAAATATTATTCAGATAAAAAAAACAGCAGAACTTCACATCTAATTAGGAACTCACGATAATTTGTACTGCTTTTCAAGTTTCTGTACACCTGATGCCTGATTTGAGGCTTTTCCAGTATTAATAATGGGTAATGGCTTCTCAGGCCAACAACTGGATGCATTAGAGGACTGATTCCAGTTTTTGGCAGCTTGCTTTGCTGCCATCTTCTGGGAGAAGTGAGCTAATTAGAAAAAGATTTTTGTTATATAGGACAGACAAATAAAAGCTATTTGGAATGGGGACACAATACGAAAATAGGCAAACCTAGAAAAATTGGGAAGTGAAACAAATAGACAGAGAACTGTGATTGAAAAGGAAAAATTGAACTGATTACAGTGAACCCCGCTTAATGTAATCACAGATAATATTATCGCTTTTATGAAGTCCCATAGGGATTAATACTGATACACTGAAAAAATGCTGTTTATTGTAATCAAAGATTCGGTTTAATTTATAACATTTTCCTTTTTGCGGCTTTATTTCCAAATACTGTATGTCATTCAAAATTTAGTTTTTAAGGGTTACGTTTTTAAATTAACTGTATTGGAGGTACTGTACTGGAGGTAGCAATTCTGTTCCCAGCTCACAGGATGACCAGTTCGAGGGGATGGCATTACCTAACTTTATTTTTTTAGCAATAAAACATGTTTCACCCCAGTTAAGCTGCAGCTTTTGATTTATAAAGATAACAGTGTTGACATACAGTGATGACTAGTGTAAAATGAAAACACTTGAACAGACAGGTGTTAGATGTTTTGCTAAGCGGTGTTCAAACCACAGACCAGTATAGATTTCCAAAAACACTCGTAACTCATAACTGAGTATGGAGTATTGGTTAATGGACTCTTAAAGGAAAGTGAAAACAATTTAAAATTTTGTTACCAGTTAAAAAATAGTTGCTTGCAGTCTATGAGTGGTCCAATGATTCACCGTTACATATTATTTTATGAATAAACATTTTTAATTCTGTTTTGTAGTGTATTATCTTAATCTTTCATTTAATTTCTTCAGCTACTGTTATTGATCGGTTAATATTATCAGATTAGCTGCGTCCTGAAGTGATCACAATAAGCGGCATGCACTGTAATAGTGTGGGATGTGTGAAATGGTCCTTTTCATGGTCAACACCCTATTTTGAAGTGACAATGGCCAATACTGGCTGCCATCCCAATTGAAGTTTCAGCTTTGTATCTCTGCAGAAATGCTATTGGGATCGTATTGTACCTCTGGGTCTTGGAAATCCAGATCACTTCTTGGAAGAATTCCAAAATTTACTTACCTCATTAATACAAGTTGATCTTCTTGGTGATGGTCTTGCGACACATGTGACAGATCTTGAGAGTCGTGGAGCACTTCTCGCATGCCCCATGACCACAAAGGAACACTACATTGCGCCGCCGTTCCATGCAGATAGAGCAGCAATGCGCCTCTTCAATCTCAGCTATTTTTGATTCAAGGTACCGCAACCTTTCAGTGCTTGGTTGTCTTGACTTACAAGCTATGATTCTGCCATCTGTAATACACAACATATTTAGCCTACTATGATTTAACATTACATAAAATTTTCAGCTACAACTCTAGACGAAAACAGCAAGGGTACACAAGGCAATTGTAGTTGCCAAGTACTGAAGCTTTCACTGTGGATAAGCAGCATTTGTTTATGAGCTGCCATGCTTAGTTTGTTATAGTGGCTTGATATGGTTCCCCTAGCCATCTCTAAATTTGTATTTTCTGAACATTTCTTTAATTATTTATTTTATTATAAGCCACACAATCTCATAAAGTACCATTTTGGCACTTAATAATTTTTCCTTCAAATTACTTGATATCAAAAACAACCTACCAATGCCCCCTCTCCAGCAACGACAACAGGCTTATGAAAATAATAACTACAACCACCTGACTTATATTAGAAGTGTGTGTAGCCTTGATACTTCCCCCCCTCAAAAGGATAGTTTATTTATTTTAATAAGAGCAACATGAAAATGCAGCAACTCTAAAATAATGCAAGGGGAGTAGATGAAGTAATAGAAACTAATATTGGGAAGAACACAGTGAAGTCATCATATAAATTATTAAGGCTATATTTCACACTTGAACTTCACTATTAAATATTTACCTAGGACTACGTAGTTTCAGTCACCCTTGTGACTATCTTCAGCTACATCTGAATTTTTGTTGGTAGCACTGTTTCCTTTTACTACCAATCCTGACTGCTGGATGCCATCTCTTGGTGGTTGGATGTACCTTCTGATTAAGTTTTCTTCTGCTGGTATATCAAAATTTAGTAATTTGTGTTTATTTTTTTGAATAAAAATATTTTCCCAGACTGTTAATTCTTGGGGTGTTTCTATTGGCTTTAGAAGCTTTACAGTTTGTTCTATTTCATGATTATCTTCCCAAAAATGAGCAGCTATTGCCGATTTATCTGTCTGTGCGTATTTAATGTTTCTGAAATGTTCTTTGTATCTGGTTTCAATATCACTTTTTGTTTGTCCAATATAAACCTTATCACAATCTTTACACTCTATTTCATAAATCCCTGATTTTTTGTTGTTTGGTTCTCTGTCCTTGTGGTTATGTTTTAGTAGGTTTTTTACATTTAATTTGTTCTGGGGAGCCAAAGTAATGTTAAAATTGGAGAATACTTTCTGGAATCTTTTTTGTGCCCATGGATGGAAAGTGAATTTTCTGTATTTGATTTTACTGTTTTCATTCACATTTTTTAATGTGGTCTGTTGTTGTATATCTTTTTTCCTTTCAACATTTGTTATTTTTTTGTCAATGAGGCATTTCCTAAAACCATTCTTATTAGCAGTTTTTACTATTTGGTTGTATTCCTTAGTGTATTCTTCTTGGCTTAGAGGAACATTCACCAGTCTGTGGGCTAAGCTATTAATCACTGCATGTTTGTGTTGAACTGGATTGTGGCTGTCTGCTTTGATATAGTTGTCTGTATGGGTTTCTTTCCTGTATATGCCAAATTCAATGCCATCAGATCTATGGTAAATATTCAAATCTAAAAAAGGCAGGCAGTTATTAGTTTCTACTTCCATGGTGAATTGAATATTTTTATCTTGTAGATTTAGTAGCGTTAGAGCATCTTGATTTAGTTTTTTTGGCACTATGGAAATGATGTCGTCTACATATCTATGCCACAGTTTAAACGTTAGCGGAAAGGCTTCTGTGATTCTTACTTCGAAATGACTCATATATAAGGTCGCCAAAAATGGGGAGAGAGGATTTCCCATAGCTAGATCTGAATTTTGCTTGTAAAATTTACCTCTAAATGTGAAAAAGGTCTGGTTTATGCACAATTTTGTAAGGCTCATGTATTCATCTACTTCCTCTTGTCCTAAACCAGTAGATAGTAGCCATTTTTCCAGGACTGGTAACAATTTCTCTCTAGGTATGCTTGGGAATAGCGAGCATACATCAAAGGATACTAATGTATCTCCACTAGTTAATTTTATGTCTTTTAGGCCCAGTTGCATAAAACATTAATCAAAGTTTAAGCACTGAAACTAATCTACAGTCAAGCTAAACTTAGAATTTTGGTTGTATAAAAGCTAATCCAAGATTAATTCACCTTGATCGAAGATCAGATTTAACCGGCAAACTTTCTAAGGTTAATCTATATGAACTTAGATTAGCTAAGATACGAAATTGCTTTTATATATTTTTAAAGTAAATAAAACTGAAATGGTAAGTCGTTTTGTATTTAATTACTTGTATACAGAATTTGTATGGAAATTTCGCATTTCAACTATTCGCTAAACGCATTGTTTCGAGCTTATGAGCTACACATAGGATGCATTTTTAGGTTATGTTATTTTTAGATAACTAGGATGGTTCATCCGAAAATGAAGGTTTTTAGTTTCCTCGGGACCCTCGTGTATTTCAACACAGAACTCAGTGAACACCACTTTAAAATGAGATTTCGATTATGTAAACATATAGTCGAGGAACTACAGTGCTTTTACTGTACGACTTGGCCGGCAATCGCACGGGCCGCTCCACCGTCACAGATAAACCGCATGCGGGGCCAGGAGCGTGTCATATCACGGTACTCCCGGTGAATCGTATATATTTCCGTAATGGTAATCACAATAAAATATGAAAATATGAAATATAAAATTAAAATATAAATTTACCTTATCACAGGAGATGTTGGAAATGCCGTCCATACGAATCGTACATAAACATTCTTTGTTCTAATGTATAATTATGTCGTGGCATTTTTAAAACACTTAAAAACACTTCAAGCAAAATTAAAAACTACTTTAACCATAAAAAAACACAAACACTGCTGTAATAATTATTCACGTGTGAACGCAATCAGATCACATGCTAGACTTCAGCGACGAGACAACGAGGCATCACTTGGGCGCTTGATGCATGAGTCACAGATAGTCGGCCCACGCGATTGCCGGCCAAGTCGTACAGTAAAAGCACTGTAGAACAAAGACTGCGTCCACAGCTAGAAACTCAAACTAAAAGAAATCATGCATCGAATTCAATGTTTATAATTCTGCTCACCCTGCGATTATTTGCAATGGTAGCTTCCGGATGGTAATTGGGAATATTTTCCATATGAATAAAGGAACTGCAAGTAGAACCATACAATAAGTAGCAAGAGAGATTGCAAATTTTAACCCCAGTTCATCAAGATGCCTACTGACGAGAATGAAAAAGCCGTGTAATGCGATGCTTTTATGACATGTGTAATTTTCCTGGTGTTCTGTTATCTATTTTCCTTTTAATAATTAGCTATAACAACAACAGACAATTACGTAACATTAACTGAGACAAAAGAAAATCGAACAGCGCAGACAACTGACATTTGATGCGATAATATTATGTATTTCCCTCGCATTTCCCTCGAACTTGGCGCTGTTGTCAAACGTCTTTCTGTGATCTTCGATTAGTACTAAACCAAATTCGTGTGATCTACGATTAGCGTTATACAACTCGAGCAGCGAATTAATCTGAGTTCAGTTCTGAACTTCGATTAAAACTGAACTACAGTTAGCGATTTTTATACAACTGGGCCTTAGTTTTTCAACCAATTCCAAAGAGTTCTGAATGCTAAGGCTTTCAAATTGTGGTAATTCCTGAAATTTATTCACTAGCCATTTGGCTATGTTATAGGTTGGAGCTCCAATATTACTTATGATGGGCCTCATTTTGTTGTCCGGTTTATGGATTTTTGGTAATCCATATATTTTTGGTGTGGTGGGGTTGTTTGCTTTTACTTTAAATTTGTCTTGTTTTGTAATTATTTTATGGGTTTTTTTAAGTGTAGGCCTATTGTTTACTTCTTTGATGCAAGTTTTTAGTGGGTCTATTTTAACCTCTTGGAATGAGTCAGTTGCTAGTAAGTGATTCATCCTTCTATTATATTCCTCTGTATCCATAACTACCAACTTATTGCCTTTATCTGCTTTTAGATAAACCACATCTTTTGAATTGAGGGATTTGGTAATCTTGTGGTATAATTTAGGCCTACTGTTGTTGTAGCTGTCTTCTTTAATTTTGTCCAAAATTTTTCCACACTGATTTCTGATTACACATTTCTCCTCATCTTTTAGGCCCTGGATGGCAATCTCTATGTCTGCTACATATTGTTCTAAATCTGTACAATAGCCTACACATGTTTTCAATCCTTTATTCAGGAATTCTGTTTCTTCTAAAGTTAGGGTGTGGCTTGACAAATTGATGACATTGCTGTTACTTTGTGTTGGTGCATCTGTAGGCTTAACCTCAAAGTTTTTTGGAAGTAGATGAATACAGAGCCTTACAAAATTGTGCATAAACCAGACCTTTTTCACATTTAGAGGTAAATTTTACAAGCAAAATTCAGGTCTAGCTATGGGAAATCCTCTCTCCCCATTTTTGGCGAACTTATATATGAGTCATTTCGAAGTAAGAATCACAGAAGCCTTTCCGCTAACATTTAAACTGTGGCATAGATATGTAGACGACATCATTTCCATAGTGCCAAAAAAACTAAATCAAGATGCTCTAAAGCTACTAAATCTACAAGATAAAAATATTCAATTCACCATGGAAGTAGAAACTAATAACTGCCTACCTTTTTTAGATTTGAATATTTACCATAGATCTGATGGCATTGAATTTGGCATATACAGGAAAGAAACCCATACAGACAACTATATCAAAGCAGACAGCCACAATCCAGTTCAACACAAACATGCAGTGATTAATAGCTTAGCCCACAGACTGGTGAATGTTCCTCTAAGCCAAGAAGAATACACTAAGGAATACAACCAAATAGTAAAAACTGCTAATAAGAATGGTTTTAGGAAATGCCTCATTGACAAAAAGATAACAAATGTTGAAAGGAAAAAAGATATACAACAACAGACCACATTAAAAAATGTGAATGAAAACAGTAAAATCAAATACAGAAAATTCACTTTCCATCCATGGGCACAAAAAAGATTCCAGAAAGTATTCTCCAATTTTAACATTACTTTGGCCCCCCAGAACAAATTAAATGTAAAAAAACCTACTAAAACATAACCACAAGGACAGAGAACCAAACAACAAAAAATCAGGGATTTATGAAATAGAGTGTAAAGATTGTGATAAGGTTTATATTGGACAAACAAAAAGAGACATTGAAACCAGATACAAAGAACATTTCAGAAACATTAAATACGCACAGACTGATAAATCGGCAATAGCTGCTCATTTTTGGGAAGATAATCATGAAATAGAACAAAATGTAAAGCTTCTAAAGCCAATAGAAACACCCCAAGAATTAACAGTCTGGGAAAATATTTTTATTCAAAAAAATAAACACAAATTACTAAATTTTGATATACCAGCAGAAGAAAACTTAATCAGAAGGTACATCCAACCACCAAGAGATGGCATCCAGCAGTCAGGATTGGTAGTAAAAGGAAACAGTGCTACCAACAAAAATTCAGATGTAGCTGAAGATAGTCACAAGGGTGACTGAAACTACGTAGTCCTAGGTAAATATTTAATAGTGAAGTTCAGATGGATTTACCACCACGAAGGCTTAACTTGTTCGGAGTGGAGAGATGCAATTAAGATGGTTGGCAATGTAACAGCAGTGCGTGCCATTCCTGGTAGGAGCCTAGATAATAACCGTTGTCGACACTGTCACAACGAGATCGAGACATTAGCTCATGTTCTTGGTTCTTGTCACCATGGTAATGCACTTCGCAATGCGAGACACCACTCCATCAGGACTGTCATTGCAAACGGTCTCCGGCAAGTTGGCTATGTAGTCCATGAAGAAGTTCATGGTTTAGCAGAGAAAGGAAGTGTTCGACGTATTGACATTATCGCCTACAAAGAGAACTCTGCTGCTGCTTACATCCTCGACCCGACAATAAGAATGGAATCTCATTTAAATCAGCCTCAGGAGGTTCATGAAGAGAAGCAAGCCATATATCAGCCTACAACACCGTATTATATGGCCAAATACAAACTTAAAAAAATAGAAGTCATCGGTCTTCTGATTGGAGCACGGGGCAGCATTCCATCTTTTTTCGTGACTGTGTGCAAGAGACTAGGGATTCCTAATTCCACCATTCTACAAGTTTCGAAACTGGCACTGAAGGGATCTGTCTCATTATTGCGCCATCACTTGTATAATTGATTTTTTTAAAGTTATGCATTATCTACTTCAATTATGATACAATTATTGAATTCGTAATATCTGGTAACTTCTAACTTTAAGTTGAATTTTTCTCAAACTGTTGGGTGTGTTATACTTCATTGTTAATAGAAGCACAGTAAGCTTTGTCATTTAGGCAATCTTGTAATCAAGAAAGCAAATAAAATAAAAATAATAAAATAGCCTTAATAATTTAGATGAAGTAATGTTTATTAAAGAGTAATAATCAAAAGCACCTGTTACTGTAGCTGGTTAAATACCTGTTGAAACCAGTACACAAGTATACTGATAAATATTATTTTCATCTTCGTCATCATCTTCAACTTTGTCTATCATCGTCATCATCCTAGTTGTTATCATCATCATCTGGGAAAAACTACACATCTGGGAAAGATAATTAGAATTTCAATGTATATTGTCTGCAAAAATTGAAGGCCTAATCAGCCAGATACCTTGTGTAAGTCGCTTGTTGACCATTTGTCCACAGCGAAGACACTTCTTCATGCGAGCTGAGCAGTCCTCACAGGCAATGCGATGACCACATGGCTCGAACAGAACATTCTCATCTCCTAGCTCTGAACAAACGGCACACTCGACTGGTGCCGGTGCTCTCTTCTCTGAAGTACTGCTGTTGGACAGTGCTGTAGAGTCGGATGCCAGTGTTTCAGTACGTGCTGTCACATATTGCTGGAGCAGCTCTGCCATCACAGTGTCCTAGTCAACAACAACAACATTTTACTCACAATAAGTTCAAATAATGGGTTAATAGAAATTTCAGTCTGTTCTTTTCATGTGCCTTGCTCATTAAAGTATGAAAATGTGCGTTCAGTGTCGGTGGAAATAGCCTATGAAACAGCTGGACATAATGCTGGCTTCCTCAGGATTGAGTAAATTGGCTTCTACATTAAGAAATACATGCCTTGCTCTTGTTTCTGAGGAAATTGACACATTCTTTGCTATTGTCCATTTATGATTACAAAAGAAATTTGTAAAATAATTCAGCACCACCAGTTTGTACAGTGAAAAATATGTTATCACCATCTTTTGCACATTGACATAAGTGGAGCATAAAGTGTTTTTACAATTTTTATCAAGTTCAGTGATGTTATCACTTATCAGTGAAAAGGTTAACACTGTCCTGAACATACAGTATTTTTCCTTTGTTGTCCTTTTTATATTTTTTATACTGTTTGTACACTCAGGCAAAATGAAAAACATAAAATGTTTCTTCACACGTTTTTATATTTGCAAATAGTGATCTTACAAATATGCAGTTTTGTGAACAACACTACCTCTCACAAAGCTAAAAAACTCCGTGGCGCTACATCCCTGGAGGGACTTGGCCTACCACCCGACCGCTGCGTCATCTCCCGTAGGCAGATGGCAGGATTGGGGGGCATGTGGTCAGCATGCCGACACCCACGGCCGTTTATGGTGGTTTTCTTGACCGGAGCCGCTACTTCTCTATCAAGTAGTTCCTCAATTTGGAATCACGAGGCTGAGTGCACCCCTACCAGACCTCCCTACCTCAGAAAAATCCGAGGAGGTACCGGGAATCGAACCCGGACCGACGGATCTGTAGTCAGCGATGCTAACCACAAGACCACGCCGGCGGACTACCTCTCACAAAGCTACCTCTCACAAATGTGGCCAGTTTCACTTTGACCATTGTACATTTGTCTTTTGTGTTTTTCCTTTAGTTAACTCATGAGCTCTCCTGTGTAAACAATAGCACAGTCAAAAAACAGGCTGTAGGAGTCACCGTGCTGCCTACATGCTTCTCAATCCTACCATCTATCAATGAAACCAAAACATAAGAAGCAGATGTTGCAGCACACAGAGAATTCAAGAGATATAGAACCAGTGGTAGTATCTGATCTATGAATCCTTAAAATTATTTCTACATTAGCAAGAAAACTTTGTAAAAGTTTACACACACATGCACACACACATACATACACACTGAAAACTTACCTGAACAAGATCGAGGGGAGTCTTGCCCTTGTTATTTTTCTTATTAAGTTTGCAGCCTTCCTGTACAAGGTAGCAAGCGATGGCTAGGGCCACCAGGTGCTCTCCTGTCCGAGTGGCGAGTTGTGTGAAGATGCCATATATCGTGGGAGCTTCCAACTCATTTATTTCAGTTGAGATCGTGGCACGTTTCATGAGAGCTAAGTGAAGACCCGTATCTCCATCCTCATCTTCCGCATGCACATCCGCTGACATGGAAACCACGAGCTCCACCACAGAACAGTGCCCCTACAATACAATAATATTCATTTCTAAGTAAATGAGGTATTTACAGTGGTTGCCTTATCAGAGTGTGGGTGGCTCTGGTGTACTACCTAAAATACAAAATGTTTTACATCTATAATAATAAAAATTTCAAGTAAGAAAACACAAATGTTCAACTGTGTTGTGGTAATATTTCTAATGTAGTATTGTACAAAAAATAATGCTTAGAATACAAGTGTGTTTGCTACTAGCCCGATTTCAGTTATGTGTTCCAAAATTAAATTTATTAATTACCGTACTAAAAATCTCCAGTACTGGAAAATAAAACTCTATTTTATCCACTTTTTTACCACTTTTTCCCATAACAACGGATTTATACAGACATTCCAGTTTTTACAAAAAATTGTACCCCCACTAATGTGAACTTTGTGTACACTTTCTGTACTCAGATTTGCTAAAGATGTCAACACTTCGCTGTGATATTATTCCCTTAATACAATTAATAATTTTACAAATATTTAAAAATCAGATAATATGTGATGAGAAACAAAATTATTATTTTAATTTCCTAAGGTTTATGTATATGTTAATTTTTACACCTACCTGTGAGACAGCAAGTAGAAGTGGAGTTTGTTTCCTGTTGTTCTGCAGATCCACCTCTGCCTGACCCTGTGCCAGTAACGTTTCTGCAACTGCTCGGTGGCCGTTCAAGCAAGCAAGGTGAAGGGCAGCAAAACCGTCATCCTTCTTGACGTCAACCAGCTGCCTAGTGCGAGCAAGAAGCCTCTCGGTGGCAAAGTTATTTCCCTTAAGAGCTGCATGGTGCAGGACATTGAAACCTCGCTTGTTTTTCAAGGTGAAGTCCACACCTGGCACATTGCACAGCATGTCGATTATCTCAGTACTGTCCTTCCCAATGGCATCGTGCAGAGCAGTGTCACCATACGAGTCCTGAATGTTCACATTACACTTGTACTTGAGGAGCGTCATGACACAGTGTGTGTGCTGCTTGTTCACTGCCACATGCAACGCCGTGCAACGTCCCTTGTTCACAGCATCAATGTTTGATTTTTGCGACAGCAAGATCTCCATGATCTCTGGTTGGTTTCCGAATGCAGAATAGTGTAACGCTGTGTCTCCATCGTCATCAGCCACTTCCAGAGATGCGCCAGCTGACAACAGGAATCGGACCAGTTCAACATGGCCTTGATGACATGCAACTTGAAGACAAGTTTTTCCTCCACTACGCCCGTCGACTTTGTCAGGATACTTAAGAACAAACTCCCGCACAACATCCAGATGCCCCTGAGCAGCTTCTCGAACTAATTTGTCCATGCTACTTGTGTCCAACTGTGGTCCAAGCACCAAATTAGATAGCAACGATGCCAGAGGATCTGGAACGAACAAAAACAAATATAGTTGAAATTTCTAAAAATATATTTTTTAAATTCAAGTTTAATACAATAATATTTACTAAGATATAAATATAAAAAATGTATGCAGCATACAAAATTATACTCTATTTTAAATTCAATAGAATACAGTTTGTTTCAAAACTCATCAATACCTGGTCAAAGGATGTTTTCAGCCATTATACGGAAAGTGAGCCTAAAGTGTCCAGACCATAACTCCCCTTTAAAATTAATTAAAAATATATGTCACCATTGAAAAATTATGAAATTAATTTTCAGTACTAGTCTGGTGAAGAACTAATTCTGAAAAGTAATTTTGAAATTTTTCAATGATGACATATTTTTTAAATTAATATTAAAAGGCTGTTACGGTCTGGACACTTCAGGGTCACTTTCTGTGGTATGGCTGTTTTGCTTTTCGCAGGAAACTCTTTTTTTAATACCTTATCCTGCAAAATGTGAAGAGACTTGGAAATCTCATAAATATCCCTCTTTTTAAAATAATCAGTGAAAAGTCTTGCAAAATAGAATTTTATGCGAAATACACTATTTCACCTTTCGTATAAAGATATCTTTAAATTTAATAACTTTTATGATTAAATGTTCATAATGACAGCTATATCTCAAGTGTGTATTTCAATGTCTTACAGTCAACAACAATAATACTAGGTACAAATATGCTAATAAGAAATAGTAATATCATTTTATATGCAATGCCTTTTTAATTTATTTCAGTGTAGATTATTTCATTTGTTAGTTGCATCCAAGAAAGAGAGTAGATTGGGTCTTGCTTTGTACATCTTGAAATTCTAGGGTTACCAAATTACCTGGTTTAGCCAGGTACCTTTTTTCAACCACATGTCTGAAAACTAAGAAAACAATAAAATACCCTGGTATCTCTGATTGTGTTCTTGACTGGGAAACTGAAGAAAATTGTGTGACTTATTTGAGTAAGAAAGGTTACTGTAGATGACAGTGCACTGTTTCTAAAAAGGTTCGTATGTGAACAGCTAGGGATAGAAAATAGAGCAACATTTTTAAAAAGACAGTTTCGGATAGATGGTATTAAATTCATGAACATGCACTCTGGAAACAAATTCCCTAAATTGTTAAAAATTGTACAGTTCCTTTTTTATGATTCTGGCCCATAATGCAGACATGGAAAGAAATATTCAATGGACGGATGAAAGAAATAGGTTGTCTATAGAATGTGTCAAGAATCTGATGATTCTGTCCTGACAGTCTCAAGCCTAGAAATGAATTTCTTCAGAAGGATTAAGGAAGTGAGAATTACTATTTTCTGAAAAAGTGAACAACGTTCAAATGAAAGTTCATAATTTTTGTAAAAATAAACCACACGTTAAATACCCCTGGTTTTTTAATATGATAATCTATCCTATATCTATGAGAACCCATGTCATCACGGTCTATAGTTTTGAGTGGAATTAATACATTAATGCTGGCAATGACTGCTTTGACCATGGAAAAATGGAGGAGTGATTTTGCAGCACTCCTGGTTTCACAACCTGCAAACTTGGGGGCAATTAAAATATAAACCACATGTAAACTGTAATGTTTTAACGTTTCACCAAACACTGAACACGCTGTTTACGTTATTATAAGAATAATAATAATAAGCAAACAGAACTTGCGAAATAGTTCACAAAATATTAATGACAACATAATAAATATTTCAACTTAATGATTACTAACAACTACTTTCTCTAACCTTCATCTTTTTTTCAACGCTTTGTCTTTGTTTATTTTTTAAAAAATCATTTCAACTAGCAAAATTGCTTTCCTGGACCAAAGAAAGGTAAAATCATATCCCTTATACATAACATAATGAGGTTGGCCTTGAAGGCTTCTCTAATAAAAATTGGTTGACATCTTTGTAACTAGTTACTGCATCTGTATTCAGTATGTTGTCCCTCGATGTATTGCAAGGTGTCCTATATTTGTTATAACCTACTGTTACATGACCTACCTTGTTGAGGCAGAGCAGCTGAAAGCTCAGATTCTAATCTAGCTTTATCTAAAGGAAGCATACTAATTACATTAATTGACCTTCAAGTCAATCAACATCAACAGTACAGAAAAATCAGTTTACTTGAAGGAAATAGGAAGCACAGCAACAAAATGATAATATGCTGTTAACTACACAGCCAGCTGTTTCAAGTGGCTTCTTAGGAGGCTGTGGCTGTAATTGAGTTTTTCAGTTTCTGGAATATGCACTATGCAAGTGTATTGGATTGCTTGGCACACCACCTGTGCAAGTTTTAAACAGTTGTTCTTCCCAAAGAGTAAGCAACCATGTTTCACATCCATATAATATAACTGGCAGGATATTTGTCTTATACATTTTCATTTCTAGATTTCTGGGCAGAAGATAACACAAACGTTTCTGAATTGCATAAAAACAAGCATTTCCTGATTTTAGTCAACTCCAACTTCTGCCTTAATATTATTTGTATCTGTAATTAATTACTGCTCCCAGATATTTGAATTTCTCCACTTGTTTGAATGCTTTATCTGCTATTCTAATATTTTGTAGTGCATCATTTTGATATTTCATTTCCACATATTAATTTTTTTCTGTGTTAATTTCCAATCCAACATTCCTGCAGGCATCGAACAGACTTTCAGAAATTCCCCTTGATTGTTTTTATGTCATCGTCCAACAGACAAGCATCATCTGCATAAGCTAAGATTGGGAGATTGCCATTTAAATCTAAGCCTACCTTGTTTTTCTGAATGATTAGATGTCACCATTAAAATAAGTACTTTAATCTTGTATTAGTTACGACTATGGCCCGGAACTTTAGGTTTTAATTGACCCTGTAATTCTGGTTTTTAACCATTTTGAGACAAGTGTTTTTAAGTTTCACTTAAACACTTAGAATTATCCCTAGAATATGTTTTTCAATTAGTCAACCAACTTTTAGAAAACTTCGCTTTGCTAGAGCAATCACTGTAAATAAACTGCAAGTGTAAGATTCTTAAGAATGCCTTTAATTTGCTTCTGAAGAAGCAGGGGGTTTCGGTTAACTATTTCCTGCTAGAACAAAAGAATTACAAAATGCAATGGTACATACAAATGTACTGGCAAAAATGAGCAAATGTAGGCATATATTTAAAAAATAATTTTTAATAGAACAAAAATAATAATTAGATTAATTTTATATTACTGGTTTGTTAAGTATTTTTTTCTTATAGCCTATTTAGTACAGAAATAGTTCTAGCCATTTTTAACTTTTAACTCTTTGCAAGCAAAATTTAATATACTAAATGCAATGTCTTCTGTAGTAGATTGGAATTTAATATATTAAATTCACATTACTGGCCTGTGGCGACAGAGTGCACAAAATTGATATTAGATGTCATGGGAAGTCTCTTTCACACTTCCTACAGTGAATCCCCTTTATCACATGGTTTCCTCGTGATTGCATCAGTCAAGGAAGTATAAATTATCTTGTAGGGCAGCTGTAAATTTTTCTCGGCTCTTTCTTTCATAGAATAATTACAATTTGAGTTGAACTTAGACACTTATGCTTCACTTACCAACTTTTTGGTAGAACATGTTTCAAGGACCCTTGTCCCCATCCTCGGCTACGTGTCCAAGGAGGACACCGAGGACCGAGGACGCCGAGAATGGGGACAAGGGTCCTTGAAACATGTTCTACCAAAAAGTTGGCAAGTGAAGCATAAGTGTCTAAGTTCAACTCAAATTGTAATTATTCTATTATAGTTGCTTCACTGTTTATGTTCCATCATTTTTTAAATCTTTCTTTCATATTTATTTACTGTTTTGGTAGAGAGGGTGCTAAGTGACAAACAGCTTAACTCTGTAATAGAATCTGTGTTAAGTGAAACATATTAGTGACTTTAGTTAGGGCGACGAATTTATATCAGATGATGCTACTGAGCACAACAATGCCACAAGTGACAGTGACACAGTAAATGTAGGATTAGCAGTTTTGACTGCATAGACCTGTCTGATTCAGAACCAGGCTCATCCCCATTTATAATACCAACCAAGGTCCCACATTATCATATCAGTTCAATAGAAACACAGATCCAATAGATCACTTTTTATTCTTTGATGATTAGATCTTGGAATATAGTGGAATATCCCTTATGCCACTATTCTGGTAACTATCATCTCCTATTTACTCCAGTTGTGAAATCTTCAGAACAAGGTAAATGTTTCATGTTATGCAATATTGCATGTCTTTTAGGAAACATTTCATAATTCACAGGATCTCTTAATTTTAAAGAGAATCTGCCGTGTACAAGCCATAAAAGTCGCCGCATGCAAAGGCTTAATGTCTTATTCTGCCATTATTAGATAGATTGGACTACGCGACAACCATGATAAGGAAATGGATAATTATGTTAAAATCACAGTTAGCCAGCAAGGGACAAGATAGTTTAAAACCTAAGAATCCGAGCCCTGGTTATGACGAAAAAATGCTTGTGAAAAACATGAGTATAAAAATATTGACTGTGTCAACATTAACAGCTAAATGGTCCTTCATTACTATGAACAGAATAAGGACTCTACTGAAAACCAGCTGGATCACTGCATGAGTATTTCTACTGAAGGAGAGAGTCCAAGTGAAGTATGCAGAGTTATGCCATTAAAAGACAAAAGAAAATCTGCCTGCTTTGAATAAGGTTGAAAACAACAGAGGGGCAATTACACTACAAGCACTGATGTAGAATGTACAGAGTGAAGCAAATTTCAAAAGATATTCAAAGAATTTGGAATCACTTTAGCCATAAAAAAATAACTACAGTAACAAAAACTTAATAAAAACCAATTATGTTGATAGCATACCTCCAGGCAAAAAGTCAGAATATACAAAATCAATTGTGAAAATTGTGATAAGTTTTACATTAAAAGAACAAACAAACAAACAAACAAACAAACAAAACAGTAAAAGAACATGAGGAACATTAGATACTTTCAAACTGAAAAATCGGCCGTGGCATCACATGCTTGGTAAATTATTATCAAATTTTTAAAGAAGTCAAATTATTAAAATCGGTTAACAAATATAAAGATCTGAAAATATGGGGAAAACTTTGTTTAATGGAATTTGAAAAATCTTTGATGAATTTTGATATACTGGAAGAAGACAAGCTGATCAAGCAGTTCATAGAAAGTTTGCCAGGTGAGCTTCAGGATCTTCCTGAGAAGGATTTGGCAGTTGAAAATGTATTTTAAAATGGGGATGAGAATCCCTGAAACGCATCATTCTATAGTAATGATAAGTGAAGCAAAGAAATGTGTACAGTATAAGTCAACTCATATAACCTATTACTTTACACTACAAGTATTTGTCTGTGTACTTTTTTAGATGTAAAACTGTTTTTTCTTTGTCTACACCCCTCATGCAAGTAATGATGCACTTACTTGCATGTTCCTCTCTCGTATTGGCATGCATGGTATTGCTGAGTTCGGTTGCAGACCCTGGCACAAGAGACACACATAATGGGTTGAACGTCCATGTCTGACCATCTATGCTCACACGCAAGTCCCCATCCGAGTAGATCTTGGTGACTTTGCCTAGTTTCCCAAGAGCCTGTATGACAGATTACAATGACATTATTCAAGCCCATTTAAATTAAATAAACTGTGGGCTAAGATTTTGATCTTCAAAAGCAATAACCTTGTTCCAATGTTGACTTGAAAATTAAGCTTTCCACTTGTGAAAAAGATCTGCTTTTTACTCTCTTGTATCATAATAATTACTGTCATCAAATCAGACTTGATGTCTCTTTTAGCAGAAAGGATTACAAGTAAGAGATATCATGTAGATCAAATGATGGATATACATATCAAGCAGGCCTATTTCACCACTAGTTGTTTCTGTTGGTTCTGTAACTAAATTGCATATAAAGACTATTACCAAATGTGTGTATAATTTTAGGTATTTGTATTTTAGAATATTGATCTATTAGAACAATCAATAGGCCTACATTGCATGAATTTTATCAACATAACCTAACATATAAAATTTGACAAACTCTGTTACTGTGTGATTTGATTTTTAATTATTCATTGGTTTTAAAAACAAAACATCAAGTTATTATAAAACTGACTCAGTTTGTAAATACTGATAAATGTTTGTAAGTATGTTTTGTAATATAATTGTTTCATTAACAGTTAAGTGTATAATTTTGTAATTTTTAACAATTCAGACAAAATTACAACTCTTCACAATATTTGTAAATTCTATGATGTGCCTTCTTGGAATTGTGTGTACATAAATTTAGTGGTGATTAGGCGGAAAATACTCTCCCTTCTATATTAAGCAGTAATGAGTATGAACAAGTAAGAAAAACTGTAACTCACCCCTTTCATGACTTCAATCCACTCGCCATGGCCCTTCTGGTAATCTCGTACAGTGGCAAGATCGTGTTTAACTCGTACCACATCTCCCACTGCAAATGTGTTCACTTTGGTGAGGGCTCCAGGATGGAATGTCCAGCGACTGTCCTCATACTGCACTCTAATGTCACCCCTCTCAGTCACTCTGTGCACCACTCCCATCTTGCCAATGTACTGTTACAATCACATATTGATTATTATATTTACATTATATCAAAACATTATGTATATCGGTTAGTTCCTAATGTAATAAATGTAATCAGATCTATGTTTACTGTAAAGTGTCCTAAGAAATTCTAGCCTGTAGATCTGTACACTCTGTAATTTATCATAGTTAATCTCACAAGAGTTGACGAGATTATCGATAGATTTGTAACTGTGCAGCAGGAGCAAATTTATCTGATGAAACTCGTCAACTCGAGTTGGATTTATTAAAACTATTCCATGAATAAAAATGTAACGGATTATACAAATAATAATTACTTTCATGCTTTGTTGTATAAAAACAAAACTAACAGCTGTGAGATCACGGCCTACTGTGAATCAACCATCCATGAATCGTTTTGAGTTACCATGTTGTAACGAGGGCTACCAACAGTGCATATAAGATATAGTTAACTTCATTCAGGTAAGCTAACAGCAGAACAGAATAAAAGCACACTAACTGGCTTGCACCGAATCGAAATTGTGTTTTTAATCAATGTACATTTCTATTATTTCAATTTACAAACAAGATATGTTGTATAAAATAATCTGTTTTCGTGCTGTTTAATGGCAACATATGACGTATTAATCACTGCACACTGATGCTTTCGTGACCAGTAACAAGCAGATGGTTTTACCATCCTTCGATTCCTACAAGCATATTTTAAGATAAATGGCCATGATTGGTCTATATCTGAGGAATTGCTAAACGTTATTGGTCAGTATCAAACAGTACGAGTGGAATAGTCATCTAAAAATGATTTCTTGGTTTGAAGTTCTAGAAACTAATTTTTGATTCCCAAATTGTTAATTATATCATGACACAGTCTAACTTACATCTGCCATCCGAGGGTTCCATCCACCATGTCTCCCATCCTGCATTTGTCTAAGAGCCTCCACATCCATGAGCACTTTCACTTTATCTCCCACGTTAAATGTGAGATGGCGAGGTGATGCTGTGCCTTGCCGTGACGCAGTCCCTAGCTGATCCAGGAAGATTCCTGTGCACGCAGAGCATTCTCATTCACTACTCTTAGCTTCAATAACTTGAAGTACTACTGTATTTATTCTTGTAATGGATGCCCCCACATAATGGATGCACCCCAATTTTCCCCATTAAAAAATAAAAATCCCTGCATAAAATTTGCATTTAATTTTCAACAAAAAATAATATTAATAATATCTAAATTCTTAAGATTGGATGGCCTTTATTTCTAAATTCAAGTTTTTGAATAATAATGCATGGAAACAGTAAACGCGACTGGTTCTTATTAGAACGCAAAATACAATCAACGATTATCAATTAATAATGCAGTATTCTTAGAACATCTGCAGTATACAGCTGTGTTGATAAACTTGTGTTTGGAAAATAGATAAGAACCAACCAAAATATTCAAGCTATACAGCGAGTTTTAAGCTGAAAATTATCGAATTCGTGGAAGAATACAGTAACAGAACCCCTGGAAGAGAATTTACAGTGTCCGAGTGCAAAGTACATAATATTGTTGTGTTGGTTGGCTTATCAAAAAGTCTGATGTCTGGTCCTCATTCCCATTTGCAACAACAAATAGTTCTTATCATTTCTCATATTTATTATGAATTTTTTGAAATCTAAGATTTTCTCTTCTCATCTGTTTATGCAATTGCTACCTATTGATCTTCATATGTGCGACACAATTTATATGTAAATCTGTCATGGCCACTATATTGATACATATGCTATCGATTGTTAGCTGGTGCTTCTTCTAATACACATTTTTTACTCAATTTTTGTCCTTGCTTAAAGGATGCAACCCAGTTTTTTGTTATGAAAATCTGAAGAAAAACAATTGTGTCTAATATGCAGGTAAGTATAGAAACAATCTTTGTTTGAGGTCTTCCTTGTATTTGGAAAAACATGTGAAATCCATGTGACCCAAGCCTCATACAGTGCAGGTGTAAGTGGTTTTGCCAGTTCTTGTAGTATGAATAAAAGTAAGTTTTGTTCTAAAAAGGCATTAAGTGATGAAGAAGTGTTGGAAATATTACTCAACAAAGAATTGAGGGATGAACTGATTCCATCAGATAGTGAAACGATAGTGCAGGTGAAATTTTTTGTCCTGATCAATAATACAGGAAGGCATAAATGTTACAAATAGTGATTAAATTTGTGCTGATTTGCAATCGCCTTTCTTCTGAACTTGTGCTCCTTCCTGAAGATACATAAAAAATTCATAATCCCATCTTTAATATTTATGGACAAAATTTAATACAGAGTGTTGCAACAACTTTGTTTTGGTCTCCTCTACAATCCATAGCAGTTTGTGTATGAAATTTGCAACACCCTGTATAACCATGGAATGTAAAACTTTGTTAACTCCCTAAAAATGGCTGGGCTGAGCCAACTGGTAGGTCACTGGGTGGGTAGGAGTGAAAGTGTTAAAAAAAAAAGTGTGCGTGGATCACCACGCGACAGAAGTGAAACTAGTTTTAATTTTTTGATTTTTTCAATTTTGGATTATTGGATTTTTCAATTTTGGATTGTTGGACTTTTTAATATTGGGTTTTTGGACTTTTTAAATTTTGGATTTTGGATATTTTAATTTTTTATCTCTTATTTTTTAATTTCTTAATTTTTTTAATTTTTAATATTTAGATTTTTTATTTTGGATTTTTTATTTTTTAAATTTATATTTTTGAACTTTTAAATTTTGGATCTTTGAATTTTTTAATTTTGGATTTTTTTAATTTTGAATATTCTATTTTTTAATTTTGGATTTTTAGATTTTTTAAATTTCGGATTTTCGATTTTTTTAATTTTTAATTTTTTTAAATTTTGGATAAGCCTAATCATTGAGTTGATTGCTTTCTGTGCAGTCCATTCCGTCACACCTCACTCATTTCATGACGATTTTGAGCCTAACACTAATTTCGTGATGATTTTGAGCGTTACACAAGCTCTCGATTTATCCCTACCACAGCTAAAGAAGTTTCACTTCAAAAATTGATGGAAACAGGGAGAAAAGAATGAAAAGTGGCACACTGTTAATAGTGATAAAAATGTAATCTATAAGGAAAATTAATCCATGGACCGGAAGAAGTGAGAAGTGGTCATATCAGTATTCAAGTGGCTGCAGCAATATAAAGAAGATAACGACGGGTTTTCCTCGTTCACACAAAGACAAGGAAAAAGTGTAAAACAATGTACAAACCAACAACTTTCCTTAATTAGCAGTTCACTCACCTAGAATAGGCAGATGGTCTCTGTAATAGTTGCCACCAACTGCATCCTGCACATACTTCAAGTCCACCTTCCCTTTATGCCCTAGCCTGTACACATTTGTTGAGCCTGATGTCCATGTCACGTTCGCAACTGAACGGCCAGATTCATTATCCCAGCCTCGAATGTCGATCACTCTACCTGTTTTACCTAGAAAAAAAATTTACTTCAACTGCCTGCATTAATAATGTTTAGATACTTTAAGGGGCCTACCACCACCTCTCGATAACTAAAACTTCACTTCACTTAATAATGTACCAACAGATTATAGTCTAAAATCTTTCCAGGGGTATAAAACAAACCTGGCAATCTCCATTTTGATAAAAGATAGAACTGCTAACTTCTAATGAAAGTTTAATGCAATTCTTGGTGTATGCGTTGTAAATCTGAGTTTCTTCCTTATGTGGGAAGTCGGACTTGTAATACAAACATTAAATATGTAGCAGGATATGCATTCAACTTTCATTAGTAGTTAGAATCTCTATCTCTATCTATCAAAATGGAGATTGCCGTGTCTGTCGATAGATCCCTCATATAAATTCAGGATATGACATGCAGAAGAACCAGAACTCTGCCAAAGAGAGAAAGACAGAAAAAGTTTAAAATCTCTTGGTTATAACTTTTAAAAATTGCCTTACTTATTTACTTACTTACTAAATGGCAATAGACTATTCCTAAGCAAGCTAAAGGAATATTATCTATTTTATGGAACCCAAAGGTTCATTGCCGCGCTTACCTCAGCCTGCCATTCAACCCTATTCTGTGCTAACTCCATCCAACCATCCCCCTCAAATCCTACTTCTCTTAAATCTATCCTAATATTGTCCTCTCACCTACGTCTAGGTCTTCCAAGTGTTCTTTTCCCTTCGGGTCTCCCAGTCAATATTTTTAAGATATGTCTTTCCTCCACCATGCATGCAACATGTCCAGCCCATTTCCTCCTCCGTGATTTAATTACCATTACTATATCCAGTGACAGGTACAGGTTATGAAGCACGTCATTATGCAGTTTTCTCCAGTCCCCATTTTCATCTTTCTTAGGCCTAAATATTTTCCTAAGCACCCTGTTTTCGAATACTCTCAGATTATGTTCTTCCCGAAGAGTAAGCAACCATGTCTCACATCCATACAATACAACCGGCAGCTTTAAAAATGGTCTAGCTAAAGATAAGCAAAACTCCTTTTATTTTATGTAGATTACGGATCTATGAGTACTTTACAAAGGAAGCACAACAGAGTTTGACCAGCAGAGGATTAGTTTTATCTTTAACCCTTTCACTGCTAACGACGGAACTGTGACGGCCGCGAAGCGGGTGCTATGAACAAGTCGATTCCACAAGGCATGGAATTTTTTAACACAGTTTTAACGAAAGGATAGTGTCCTGCCATCTATTGGGGTTAGATAGAACTTAATTTCATTGCTTTCCCTGCTCTGTGGTGCAATTTGTAGATCAAAATGTGAGGCCTTGCACAATTTTGCCGCTAAGTTAGTGCTACGAATAAAACAATTGCTCGTAGAATAGAATTCTTTAACAAGGTTTCAACGAAAGGATAATGTCCTGCCATCTCTTGGGGTTAGATAGAAATTATTTTCATTGCTTTCCTTGCCCTGTGGTGCTATCTGTAGATGAAAATATGAGGCCTTGCACAATGTTGTGATGTCTGAAGAAGCCATTGAACTCACGAGTCATATGACAAGCCGGGAATCACGTCAAGGCCATGGTATGTTCAATTTCAACACAGTCATTGCTTTCACGAGCAAGGAAAAACATTTCTAACGTGATGACGAAGTTCTGGCGTATTTTAAAACTGCCTTCTTATTTTTCGGATTTAGCGCCGAGTGACAGTGAAAATATCTCAGCACTGAAAGGGTTAAGAGGCAAATCTGCAATGAACTCACCTTCTCCACCATCTTGATTACTCCAGTCCCAGTCTGGCCCTCGCACCACTTTTGCCCCTACAAATATTCCCTTCATCTGTACTTTGGCACATCCTTTTCTGTGAGTCATTTCCACCCTGAAACAAATACAGAAGTGTCTACATATTCAAGTATAATGCACTACATATGAAACAAACTCAGTAAGATACAAATATGTAATGTGAATGTTTAATATTTTGGTAATGTTAGATTCACAATCCACCGCTTTGTGGCGAGCAGATACTAATCTCGCAGCCCACAGTGCATCCTTGCAACTCCACAAGTGCACGTGAGATGCCCGTTGCTGATTTATGAGATCAAAGACTGTGGACTCACCCAATGGAGGAAGCAGTCTCAAATCGCTGGAACAGGTGGGTGAGGTCATGCTTGTCAGACATGTAACAGCTGGTGCAGAGATCGTAGTCATGGCAACGAACACACTTCCATCTCATGCCAGCAATCCCATGTTTCTTACAACCATCACAGATAATGTTTGGATGTTTTACCCCTGTAACACAAGTAACAAACTATTGATCTGATTTATCCGGATGTAGATATGCATTCAAGAATCTACGGAATATTGTTCTTTTAGGCTTCCATGGCTAAATGAACAATAATAATAATCTTGACTGTCTGGGTGGCACCGTATCATCATGTCTAAAACCGACGTTTCGGTCCTCATGTTGTGGCCTTCTTCTGGGTAAACTGAACTATGATGTTTTGTTTTCTCCTTTTGTTTATATGGTGACGGTTTGATTAGTCAGTCGGCGCCACCGGACAGTCAAGATTATTATTATTCTACAGAGTTTCTGTTGAACACTAGACGAGAATATTTTAGGAGAAAAATTCCTCTGAGGCCAGGATTCGAACCTGTGACTTTCAATTTTTCATGTCGATGCTCTGCCAACTGATGGTGCTAGACAGAATCTGAGTTACTCATTTATATTCACCAATCTTTCTTGTTATAACATTCTAGTCCACATGGGTGGGACCTATGGGGTGTTATGATTGTCCTTTATGAACAAAAATTACTAAAATAATTTTAAATTAACTTAAAGCAGTCACATGGCTTCGGAGAAAAGAACAGCTGGCAATGCGTATGGTGAGAAGAGTCAATCACTATTGCCCAGCTTACAGGTTGCTCATTAAGTTTAACTTCTAAGTTTCTAAAATATAACATTTATATGCCGTATTTAATAATTCTTTGTCCGTCTTTGGTCATAGTCATACATAAGCAGTCTCTTCATAATTTTGTTTTGATTTCAGATAGCCTACTTGAGGATGTTGATGACCATAAGAACCTAAAAAGACATACATGAACTGCATATAATGTGACAGTGTGAAACATGATATGGACCAAATGGCCTCATGTAGTGCACCAGCGTTGACTTGTGGAAAAATGACTAAATCATTAAAATCTCCATGTACCTTACAATTAAGGCAGTAGTTGAATTATTCTGGTAACAGGGTCATGCAACAATTAGGTCTGGTTCAACCTTCTTGAGCTGCTTCGTTGACTCTGGTTCCCTGTCGCTAGGGTTTAGAAGATGGAGTGAGCTCGCTAAGGCTGGAGGAACCTCCATCTGCTTTTCCTGTTCTAAATTTTATATTCATTTATTTATTTAACTATTTATTTAACTATATTAACATGTATTTAGGCCGACTCTTTTCTTAGAAGTTTATTTTTTATTACTAGAAGAAATTACTCTGCATTTATAACATCAGAACATTATTGACAGAGCTACTTAAATAACAGGATAACTCAGCACCTTCATATTTTTACATTTGTATGTAATGGTATTATAAATTTTGTATTTGTGTTGTAAATTAACATGATTCATTAATGTTTATGTTGTAACTTATGTTATGTAAAGAAATTTTCACTTTGCACAGGTAGGGGAAAAAAAAGCGGACCAACTAAAATATCTAAGTTGCCGATATGAGCCACTGCGCATGCCTAGCGGCATTCACAGGATAGCAGGGAATGTATTGAAATTTGTTTTAGTGTCGACTGCTGACTTAGCCCATTTCGAAACCCATTAAAAAATAAGCTAGTAAAATTCATTTTCTGGGAATAATCCGTTAATTAAGTAGTTAAATACTGCAGCAATCGAAAAGTAGTAGGAAAACAATGTGCATTAAGGAAACAAAAAATTTCCTTCCTTGGCAGGATTCGAACCGAGAATGTGTTACTTACCAGTCGAACGCGCTGTCATTGTGCTACAGAATCGCTTAGCAACCAATGTTCCTTGAGAGTCTGTTATGAAACAAGTGATTGACAAGGAGACTACAGCAGATAAATTGCTTGAATTGAGAAATAATTTCACGTAATTTGCATTGCTTGTGAAAACAAACGTTTCCGTTACAACTCCTACATTTATTTACGTATCACGTATGTCCAACTACACAGGTCTATGGAATATGCATGGACACTGGTGTGACCAAGGATCTGAAATCAGCAATAAGAGTCGGTCCGCTTTTTTTCCCCTACATGTAAATACTTTTTATAACTGTAAATTTATATTCTTACTTGTATGTTGATGTAATATGTTCCGATGGACATAATAAAATAAAATAAAATCAAGTCAAATCAAATGTTAAAACGGTAACCTCTTAACAGATGCCATAAACATCACAGCACTTGCTCCCCTCAGCAACCCTTGCTGTAATAGTAGAAAGGAGTGAACTGTGATTCAGAATACTAAGAAGACAAAACGAATCACTAACCAACTTGTGTTTGAGGAATGAGAAGACTTCTGATTCATTTCTTAAACCACATCACGGCTTTCGTAATGATTCATAAAGAAACCAATTCATTTTTGTAACTGAGCCATGATTCATATTTATTATGAATGACTCGTTCATGATTCGCCCATGTCTAATGTCAACATTGATGTAAAAGTAAGAAGTGGTTGTATTGTGAAGTTAAATTAATTATGTTGCAAAGAAAGGGATCGTTTTCCAGTGAAACTGGGTAAGGACGTCTACTAAAGGTCGAGAAAGAAGTGGGTAATTCTTTTTTTTTTCCCCCCACCTCTGCTCATTAGGTTTTATATTGGCACATCCTAATGAGTAGTTCTCATATGCCTAAGGGTGGGTCAGGGCCTGACCCTCCATGATAGGGTGTCCACTTTCCCTCTTTTTTTTTTTTTTTTTTTTACAAAATGTCCTGCTGTTCCGAACATTTTATTGGGGACACTCAAATGTCCTGCTTTTTGTGACTCTGATTGGTCAGTGCGTTTCATGCTACATTAATAGTAATAAAAGTTCATAGATTCATAGATTCATAGATTTTATTCGTCATTAGGTAATACAATTATTACAATAGACTTCGTCAATCTAAAACTAAATTCTTTGACATATTGTAAAGTATTATATATATATTTTAAATAAATAATAAAGGAAATACAATAGTATTAAAACTGTAGTATAAAACTATTACATATTGAGTCGTAAAAGGCCATATATAGGCTCACATTGCTAAATCAAAAGTATCACAATTAAAATAGTCGTCAACAGAGTAAAATGTTTTGCTAACCAACCATGTCTTAATAGATTTCTTAAAATTTATCAACGGTATATACCTTGCTGCTAGTGGAAGCTTATTAAATAATTTTTGCTGTACATACAAGTGGCTGCTTAAGGTTTTGTTCAGTCTACAACAAGGGAGATCTAATCTATTCTTATTTCTTGTTTCATGTGAGTGTATGCTGGCACGTGTATTAAGGTTTTCCAAGTTTTCTTTTACGTATATCAGGTTACAATAAATGTATAAACAGGGTAGTGTCATTATTTTTAAATCTTTAAAAAACTGCCTACATGTAACACTATTTTTTGCCCCCATTATAGCCCTCACTGCTTTCTTTTGACAAATAAATACTTGGGATGCTCCCGAGCTGTTTCCCCATAACCTAATCCCATATAACAAATGTGGATGGAAAAATGCATAGTAAGCTGTAGTTAACATTGTGTTACTAACACTTAACCTAAGTTTTCTTAATAGATAAATCACTCTGGAGAGCTTTACAATTACATTTTGGGTATGTGTTTTCCAATCAAGCCTATTATCTACATAAATTCCTAGAAATTTTACACTTTTAGGTTCAGGGGAGGTTTTGAGACTAAAATTAATGTATTCCGTTTTATCATTATTGACTTTTAGATTATTCATTTCAAACCAAAATTCGGACTGTTTAATAGTTGTTTGTATTTCAGTTTGACTTTTATTCAAATTAGATGCCTTACTTAGAAAAGTCGTGTCATCTGCATATAGGATGGCTTTTATATTATTTACATAGGAAGGTAGGTCATTGATAGCAATTAAAAACAAAAGAGGTCCCAACACTGATCCCTGTGGGACGCCTACTTGGATTTTCTTAAGGTCAGATGTTTGATTATTAACTACTACAACTTGATTTCTATTGTCAAGGTATGATCTAATTAGATTTAGTTCATTCTCTTGAATCCCATAATAGTACAGTTTGCGTATAATTATTTCATGCGATATGCTATCAAAAGCCTTACTGAGGTCAATTAGAGCAGCACTTATATCTAGTTTTTCTTCAAAAGCATTTAAAACTGCGTTTATCATTTCTTCAACTGCATGCATAGTAGATTTCCCAGGGATAAACCCATATTGTGAGGTAGTAATAAGATTATTTGTAGCTAGGTGCTGATAAACTTGGTTTTTTATAACCACCTCAATTATTTTACTTATCACTGGTACCAGTGAGATAGGTCTATAATTCGAGGGGCAGGTTCTATCACCTTTCTTATAAATGGGCACTGTCTTTGTGATTTTTAACACATTAGGGAAGACGCCTACTCTGAGCATATCATTTATGATGAGAGTCAATGGAAGAGCAATTTTATTTACAATAGACTTAATAACATAATTTGATAGACCAAAGTGGTCTTCACTCTTTGAATTGTTCAATTGTTTTACAATTGTAAGTATTTCTAAAGTAGTGATAGGTAAAAATTTGAGCACTTTCCTTTCTTTGACAACATTTGAATTAAATAGAAGCTCAAGAGCAGCATCATTATTTTGAGATGTGTTATTTGGAATGCAGTTCAAGAAGTAATCATTAAACATATTTGGTGTTATTGTTGGAACAGCTTTATAGTTGTTGGCTTTGTAATTTGTTTCAGATCTGATAACAGACCATGCAGCTTTGCAACTATTTTTTGCATTGAGTATAAAATTATCATTCCATTTTATTTTTGCCAATCGCATTTTCTTCCGGTATAGTTTTCTAACTTCGGCATACAAAATAGAATTATTTTTACTAAGCGAGGCTTTATCTCTTAGTACAATGACCGTTTCCCTTAATCTAGCTAATTCTATAGTAAACCATTTTGCAGAGTTCTTGACTGTGTTTAAACTTTTTTTTACATATCTTACGGGGCAAGCCAAATTAAAATAGTTTATTAGCTTATTAAAGAAACTTGAACACCTTAAGTTACAACAGTGAAGGTCTTGCTCATAGTAAAAATATAGCCTACTTTAATGGAGTAATATGTGCTGGCTTTTATGATAAATTATAAGAAAAAACGCACATAATACATCAAATACATAATACATAATACAATGTGAAATGTACAGTCGGTCAAATAAAAAACGTCGGGCGTTATTTGATTAAGTACCACGAACGAGCATATGCGCATGTACAGGAAGACTTAAGGTTAGGTTCACACCTGCCTCTTGTCTCTCCATGTATTTTCTTGATTATTTAGTCAGTTTTGTTCCAAAACAAACATGTATGGAAGGCTGTGGCTATATGCCTCACGTCCGCCATATCCTTGCATGGAAGTTCGAATAAATTTGCGAGGAGTAAGTTTATTCAAGGAGCATTTTTTAAATATTTTATTTTATAATACCGGTATTTGTAGTGCAAAATCAATAACTTACGTTCAACTTCTGCAACCAATCCAGCATCAAAATACGCGGCCGGCCAGATCCTAGAAAGCTTCCGGTCGCATTATAGTGAAGTACCCACCTCTCTGAGCCGCTCTATAAGAAATATGGAACCTTCTCGGTGCTTCAGAGGCCGAAAAATGCAGGTCAATTACAGCCCTAACTACACTTTCTCTCAAGCTAGCATTTGTATGTGGCGATGACACAAAGCAAAATGAATTATGACAATACATTAAGTTGAATATTGTGTGTTGCGCTTTCCGCGTTGTTCATTTTTTTCCCCCTGTCGCATGGCCTCATGTGTTCGGAGAATGACCTGTATTTTATGTTTTTTATAGGAAACTTGTGAACTAATGCGTTAAAACTTCAATTTTAACTGCATACGAGTCCCGACGTTTTTTATTTGACCGACTGTACAGTGACAATGAGGCATCTATTTCTGTGGAATAAATTATCTAATCTGCAGAAGAAATTTAAGAAGTCACTTGGGGTAATTTGTGTGCATGAGACAAAGGTAAATTGTAAATATTCCCTAAATTTTGTGAATTAAATTTTGTCCCTTTTTTCTTAATAGTCCCAGGTTTAAAAAAAAAAATTAAAATGTCCTGTTTTAATACAAACATTATATGGACACCCTACTCATGACCACTATGTTGCCTACTACGGGCAGATGACAGCATATGATCACCAACTCAGCATCCATGGCCAATACTGAGAGAATGAAAGAAGCTTCTATTCCATGTTCTACTAGCTCCTCAGTTGTCCTTACATGGATGAGAACACCTTTGTTCCACATCTCCCTACCTCAGAGAAACACCAGTGATTGAACCCAGACCTGCAGACTAATAGACAGCAACACTAACTACCCATCTAAAAACCAAGTGGCGAACTATTGTATGCACATTAGGGTGGAACGAAAAACGTCAACTTTTGATTTTCAATTTGTAATACCGCGGAAAAGTTGCCTTTTGGTGTCAATAAGATAAATTTAAAATATGAAAAATATTGGATTATGTCTTGAGGTGCCGCAAGGACGTTAAAGTTTCATAAAAACACACTTTTTGCAATTTTTTCAAACACTTGCGAAACGATCAGCTTTGGATTTTTAATTTGTAAGAGCGTGGAAAAGTTGCCTTTTAGGCTCAAAAAGAATTAAACAAAATTTGGTTGCAATACTACAACATCTTGAGGTACCGCAAAGAGCTTAAAGTTTGTAAAAAAAATTTGAAAAAATTGAGAAATTATAAACTTTGATAAATTATTTTTTATGAATTTTTCGTACATATAATGTTACAAAACTTGGTTTTAAATACATATATAAGCATTAGAATTGAAAAAAAATTATTAATTACAAATAATAATAATAAACATTTTGTAATGTCAAATTTTGTATTTCTTACTTCTGTATCCTTAATGATAAAAAATGTTTCAGCAGCAAAAGGTTTGTTTCTACTTCTTTGCCACATTAAACTTTTTTTTGTATTAAATTTTGGCATATTCACACGCGAGTCAACTTTTGCTCTTATGTATCCTTCTCTTGTGATTGAACCACAGAGATTTTGAGCCGATTCGGTCACCAGCTTCACAGCTCTTTCCACTACTTGCGTGTGACAAGGAAGCCGGGGAAAGTCGATAACCGGATCCATTTTACTATTTGGTTCAGCTTCAGATACCTTCCGTATAAAGTCTTTGAGAGAGTCACTGGATACATGTTTGAACAAGGGGGTTCAGTTACGTCATTTTCAGGCCATGAGATCATGTCGATGTAATCCTTTGCATCAAAGTTTATCTTTGGAACTTTAAACTTTCTGACTTCGCCTCTACTTTCTGTTCTTGCTTTTAAAACACGTCGTAAACCAAGTTCTCTTTGAATTTTGCGTTCATCACATAGCATGGACAAAAGGAGATTTTCCGGAGCAGCAAAGTACCCATTTCTTTCAATAATCAGGTCTATAACGTTCTTGAGATCGTCAGAGAGATAGCGTGAATATGAGATAAGGTTAAACAGATGTTTGGAACCATAAGTACATGAAGGTTTTAACTTAATATTAAACCACACAGGCGCATAGCCTACACTTTCACAATGTACTCAGCCAGAGTCTTAAGATTTTCAGTTGCCACATACGCGGTTGGCTAATGTCAACCACCTGGAGTGAGCAATTTTTCCGGGGTTTCTTAAAGATAAATCTAGTGTGCAATTTCCACTTGATACAGCGATACACATATCCAATAAATATTTTTGATCTGTACTTAAATCATTTTTGTTCTCCAAAAGAGGAAGGTTATTTTCAATTGGCAAGAAAGTAACCACAGGTAGATTAGCACAGTTGTCTAGCTGCTGACCTATTTCGCCTTTAAACTCATTGGGTCCCTTCGTTTTACCATCTAAATGACAAAAAAGATGTCACAATGGTAGCTCATTACCATGGAACAAACAAATTAACCATTGTAAAGGTCTTCCTATTTTCTTTTCCATCAAAGAAATCACACCATTTTTATGTCCAGTGTTTACAGCGGTTCCATCACACCCAATAGCAGTAAAGTTCAGTAAAGATAGTAAAGCTGTTTTTATCTTTCTATTCATATTATAACGCCTATTTGAAACTTTTTATTTCATAATCGAGACACGTAACAATCTTTGAAAACTTTCCAAAAAGTGTGTTTTTATGAAACTTTAACCTCCTTGTGGCACCCCAAGACCTACTCCAATATTTTTCATATTTTAAATTTATCTTATCTACACCAACAGGCAACTTTTCCGCGCTATTACAAATTAAAAATCAAAAGCTGATTGTTTCGCAAAAGTGTTTGAAAAAATTGCAAAAAGTGTGTGTTTTATGAAACTTTAACGTCCTTGCGGCACCTCAAGACCTACTCCAATATTTTTCATATTTTAAATTTATCTTATCTACACCAACAGGCAACTTTTCCGCGCTATTACAAATTAAAAATCAAAAGCTGATTGTTTCGCAAAAGTGTTTGAAAAAATTGCAAAAAGTGTGTGTTTTATGAAACTTTAACGTCCTTGCGGCACCTCAAGACATAATCCAATATTTTTCATATTTTAAATTTATCTTATTTACACCGAAAGGAAACTTTATCGCGCTATTACAAATTGAAAATCAAAAGTTGATGTTTTTCGTTCCACCCTAATGCACATCATAGGCCTATGTTAGTGAGCATTCACACCGAAGTAGCATAGCATGTGAATCGCACTACATGGATGCAGGCTGCACATCGAGTAGCATGGTTCACAGTTTTGCATTCATACCGAAGTAGTGAACACGATCTGGAGTTTAGCGTACATTATATATTTTCACTTGAACAATTGAGAAACCCATTTAAAGTAATGTAATTTACCTAAAGAGGATATAGTTTCAGCAATTTTAATCCAGGCTTTTTTCCTACTAGTTTCGACTGCCATATCGTATATCTATGCATGTATAAATTGTATGTTAAATAGCTCTCTTTCTAGCAGTTTTCATGACATTTTTGCCATAATCTACCGCTACACAAGCGAATATGTGTTGAATTTTCTTAACAATTAGAAAACAGCTGAAAAGGCAACTGTACGCATGCATCATCCCGAGTAGCGTCGCATGAAGTAAGTCCAGATCTATCTGAAGAAATGAATGTCGCACTCTGCGAGCTGCACTACTGCCATGCTACTTTGGTGTGCAGACTTGAACTTATTTATTTGGGATTTAAAATGAGTAACGTGCAGCGTGCATCCAGGTAGCACGTCGCAAGTGGCATGCTATTTCAGTGTGAATACTCCCTTACACTTTGTAGTTTGTTTCTCAACAAGCTCTCAACTCGGTGGATAGAGCATAGGATTGGTAATCAAAAGGTTTATGGATTGAATCCCAAACTAAACCCAGGTTAGTTTAATGAAAATGCCAATGCAATAAGTGTATAGCTCAATTATTCATTGCATGCCCAGGCGGCTTTCTTTTATTAGGAGGAAAAGTTTGCCGACAGCTTAACCCATGTTCTTTATTTTTACTGCATCAATCAGCTAGTTACCTCAGCCAATCAAAATCTAAGAATGTTTTGCAACAGATACTCGTAAACTCGTAGAGTGAAACACTTGGTTGCAAGATCTAGTTACAGTAAACAATAACATGTGTGAATTGATTAAAGGGAAGGAAGAACTGAGTTCAGTGATAACAATGAGAGAATATTGTAACGTTCCTTTTGTTTTAGAATGCGGAAACCAATACCGATTTAATAAACCTATTACCAGTAGTAATAATGTTTTACTTTACCTGGCAGGGCCAAAGGGCCTTAACTTCCACTCAACCAGGATAAATAAAAAATACATTAAAGTTATACCTACAAAAGCAAATACAATAGATACCATTTATAGTCCTTTCACATTCGCCAGAGGTTTCAAGGCCAAATGTAGCACGCCTATGATGCCCCCACTTACCGCACTCATATGACATCATACTTCTCCAATGCCAGTCACATGACAAGCCAGTTGGGTGTTCCCTTGGTGTCGTATGAGTGTGTGCGACAGCGCAGCTCCTCCGCGCAGAGGGGAATACTGTTGACTGCTGATCAGTGGGGGCATAATAGACGTGAGAAGTTGTGGCCTTGAAACCTCTGGCGAATGTGAAAGCACTATAGTCAGATCAATTAACATAAAGAAACACCAACTTAAAGGTTTAGCCTATTCCTTTGACGCCACCTGGCTATGCAATGAATAACTGGACTATATTAGCAGGTATAATTAGTAGAAAAAAAGAAGTCGGTAGTATAACTACAAGAAGAGGATTGATGAAGTCAAAGGATATACAGTAGTGCAGATTCATTCTCAAGATTATTTGAAGTCAATGACATCATCTGTTTGTCACATCATAAAAATGAGCATATTTCTATGAAATTACGGGAAGGGTGTTCAGAATACTAAAACAAGAACTAAAAACATTCATGTTTGGTGGTGAACAATTAAAAACATTCTTCTCTTGACTATGGTGGTGCACTCATGCGATCCTTTCTAAGAGATAGTGAAACTACTACAAAGAAAAGACTGCAGTCACAAACAGTGTTATCATCATTCAAATATTACCTAAATGTCTAAGACATGCATGCTCAAAGAGCATAAAGAGAAAAATACTTGCCTGCAGGGGCATTATCTACAACCCTTAAGTCGTAGGCACCTTGGTACCCAACACGGTAATTAGTACGAGAACCAGAGTCCCACTGAACCACCACTGTCTTGTCTGGGGATGTGGGACTACCAGGTTTCCCCAATTCGACAACCGTTCCCACATGGCCCTCTCCGTCATCCTGCTGTCCCCACTTCCAGTCTGGGCCCCTCACCACACGGACACCCACCTCCAACATCCTGATCTCTTCCCTGTAACAGAGGCCCTGTTTGTTTAATATACTATCTATGTCACAAAAATGACAACTTATCTTAGGAAAAGGAAGCTTTAATAGAAACATGAAATTTTCTCTGTGGTTTACGTCAAGAATTGCCTACTTACCCAAATCGTCAATTTGTATCACCAAGAAGCGGGTTATCTCACGTCACTACAACCATTATCGAGTTCGTTATATAATAAGCCATCTCATTTTGCCCATTAAGAACACCTCTTAACATTTTAAAATGAAAATATACACTATTCTAAACTAATTCGCTCACAAAAGTCATTAATCTACTGCCTCCGTTTGACAATACACTTTGCGTTCCTGCCCTGCTGCCATCTGTGAATAGAGTTCTTGAACACGCGTATCACTGTACGCTAAAGCAGCCCACACACGATCAATCATTTTGTGCAAAAACGTCTTTATCAAGCAAGCCTGGTTTTGTGCACTTTGTTCCCTATAAAATAAACGCTGCAACTTGTACGAATTAGAGTTTGAAGAAATAAAGCAATGTGTTTCGCTAATCTATTTCCATTTTATCATGTTCTTCACTTTTTATGTTTCTATTCTTATATTCTTATCGTCTTCATACACATACACTATTATCTTCTGGTAAACTATTTAGCTCAAACTTTAGCAAAAATTCTCCACCCTAAGATATTGACGCCATCATACTATTGGATAAACTAAATGTATTTTGCGCAAACAGTATCGTATGTACGTTCTAGTAGGCTAAATGCAAGATTGTAAAAAAAATTATCACATATGTTTAATTTTACACAACTGATTGCACAACACATCAATCACTGCTACACACGGCAAAATCAAAATGATTGCATAATATCGCAGCTGTTTAGAGGGTCAATATTCCCGTGTGAAGTTGAATCCTTATTGTTCTTTGAACAATTTCAACGCAGTCTCCAGAGAGAGTTGTCTGATTTTCTGAACGTCATGACGGTAGTTATCAAAATTCGGGGATACGCCATAGCTTAGTCGGAAAGTCGCGGGTTCGATCCCCGATGAGGTCGTTAGCATTTTTCAATTGGCCTAATCCTTATGGTGGCACTATTGGCCCTGGGGTCGACTCAGTCTCTAACATAAATTAGTATCAGGAGCAATCCCGGGGGTTAAATGAGGCCGGAGCGTAAGACTTACCTTACAACCTTACCACCTCCATATACCAAATGCATAAAATCTGGGAGCCTCAAAATCCTGGAACCCTCAGTGTCTCCATGGACAGTATAGGGAACACTTTACTTTACTTTTAACTAGCACTCGTGGTCTAGGAGATAAGCTAGGGCGCAGTAATTCAAACTTCGCGCGTTCGGGCCTACCCCAGTCATAAAAATATAAAAAAATTATTTGAACATTCCCATAGGACTGACAGTATCGTCTCTAGTTCCTTTCTATTGTTGAATACCTGATTCTTCAGGGATTCACTTCTTTTGCCGGTCTCCTTAGCCGCGGTAGCCTTGGAGCCGTGGGTTCGAGTCCCGCCTCGGCATGGGCATTTGTGTGTAATAAGGAAAAAGAAGGGGGAAAAAGAAGCATGACCGATATTCAGAATATCAGACAACTTTCTCTGGAGACTGCTATGAAATTATTCTTAGCAAATGATGTCCTCAAGCATAGAATACGGGAATATTTGACCCCTAAATAGCTGCGAGGAAAGAGAGATGCCTAAAGAGAGGTACTTTCGGTCTCGGAAAACGGCACAACAAGGGAAATACTCTTACACTCCACATGGAGTCAAAGTGTAAGTGTCAATAATTAAGGAATGCGTCCTGATTGGTTGTGAACGAAGTCATATTGGTTGTAGAACAAGTTCAATCCTATGAAACAAGTTGAAGGCCCGAAAGAAGAGTGGACTGAAGTGTGATATCTATCACTTTCAAATGTATACAAAAATAACTAGATAGCTGAGAAACTATGCAATAGAGTATAGACATTAATTTCCTTTGCTCATTGGGCGAAACTTTTAATATTAAAATGACTGCACAATACATTTTGCACAAAATGCTTGATCGTCTGTGGGCCGCTTAGATGTCACCGCCGCGGCCGATGGCTGTGTTCTTTCTAATGCTCTGTTTATTGTGTTTATCATAGTTCACTTTCCAGTAGCTAATAATAACAGGTATTTTAGCCTATACAGGGCTTTAACTTTCAACTCACGCGTACAGACTGCATAAATAGACCATGAAACTTAAACACGGTTCTTATCGACGAATTACATAACTTTTGTCTAAAAATAATATGAATTTTTACGAAAAGTAATGTTGAAGTAGTAATAAAAAAAAAGTGGGATCACACGTCTGTGTTGCTGTAACCTTTATAAATTACTAATTCAAATTCTCTCGAATGTCCCTTAGATTTTAGGAATGTCCTATCTCTACAGACGTACTTGCGACAAAAGCCATCATTTGTATGTAGCGCAAATGATGGCTACATACATTTATTCATTTATTAACAAGACGTTAATGACCTTGAATTTTTTAAATAGGTAATATTTCTTGTGTACGATTTCCATTGCCAATGACATAACCAGAAATAAATAATTTAATTCCGTATTATCATGATTACGGTTAAGGAAACGTACAATATATGGTACACTGGTGATTAACGTCGGCTTTGACGAATCGCCCTTCCGCATATTAGTGCAAACATAAATAACGTTAACAGTTGGCTAAACCATTAATGTGAGAAGCAAAAATACAAAAGATGGAAACTGCAATCTTTCGGGTTATAATTGCCAGAATCATAACCGTCATAATTGGACGGGTTGGTTATTTAGTCACGTCCTGATTTTAATTTAATAAAAGACAAATTATAGAACTCGTACTTTTGGATTAGATTATACTTCTTTTATCAGTTCATCGGAATATGTTCAAGTTGTGGGACACAAGTTGTGCTGCATGTTTTAGTCGGAAAAGAACTCAAGCCCATTAAATCCGATCTGAAATCATGTGGAAAAGGCGGAGAATTTGAATATACGGGGCAATATTTATGACATAACTGTATTATTTATGAAAATTGAGTAAATGTTACCGAAAAATCATAAAGTGCCATCTACTACTCCCGTGCCTTCATTCAAAAGTTAGCCCTGAACCTCTCTAGCGATAGGCCATATGCTTTACCATGTTTCATACCAGTCATAAAAGTGCTTAAAATTATTGTAATGTTCAAAATAGGAAATTCTCCACTCACTAAAAGTTATAAAAATAAAAATTCAATTTTAAGATTATCCTCAAGGAAAAATAAAAATAAATGATGTCGGTTAAATTTTTAAGTTAATTATTTTAATTAATAGTTGGAGTAAACACTAAAATAGGCCGGTGGGAAAATCTTGTGCCAGCGAAATTATTGTTTTACGTTCACTACTTGAACTTCGATTTTATGCAGTGTAAAAGGGAGTAGATAATAACAATATAATAATGATAATAATAATTTATATAGTCGAATTTTAATAGACCTTTTCGAAAGATAACTTGCAATTTGGAAAAGTCTTATTTCATCTATAAGTTATGCTAAATTTTAAGACTAAATATTCACTAACGCAATACAACACCGGGTAGCTCTGCTAGTAAACTCATATTACCGACATCCAGAAATTCTAATCTTTAAAATAAAAATCTATTCATTCATTTTGGAACAGTTTTATGTAGAACAATTAGCTTACCAATTTAAACATACATTATAGATTATATCAAACAATGCCATTTAAAACACAGCTATAACTTAATTATCAATAATGTTCTGGTTTGCACAAACTGACGTTGCGACAGACTCAATTATTTATGTGCTGAAGGACAGCTAAAGGTTAAACGAAGTATAATTAAGTTTTATTCATCTGAATGAACCATTAATGACTTAATTAACCTCTTTATTAATATAACAGCTATTTATGTACTCTGGGAGTTCCCCTTCTTAGTTGTTCAAATTCACAACTAGAACTCGGGACTTATCCAGGTTAGAGGTATGTGAAGCTTTTGAGAATAGTTCTTATTATCACGAGACATTTAAACATATGTACAGTCTTGTCTAAGAATCAATAATAATTGAGGCGCCTAGAAGCCAAGGGAGGTAAGTGCACTTTTTACACTTTTGAGAAAATGAAGCAGTTATCTCCGTTGGCCACCAAATAAACATGCTAAGTCTTGATTTGGTACTTATTTCCACCAGTAGATATCAGTACCTAGTAGTTGTGTAGCAAATCTCCCTTGTCCTCCAAACAGATGTCATTCTCAGCCATACAGATTTGTATTTAACTCCATTGAACAAAAAGTGCACTTATCTCCCTTGGCTTCTAGGCGCCTCAATTTGTTTTGAACATTACAGATTTAAGTTACGCGGGTACAATCAGCTCCACGAACTCCATCGGTGCGATCCCGAAAACAGCCGAATCTCCACATGGCTGATGAAAGTCATTTACATTTACAGCTATTGCACATTGTGCGTATTCCACTATTATTATTAAATAACAGCTGTTTTATGGGCGTGATTCACATCAGGTTTCAATAAGAGTAAAAAGTCTTCCTTTACTACTGTTTTATAATGTGATTACTCTGTTCATTGATAAAATAACGATGCAACGAATGATGATATTTATTGTAACAGTCAACGGCATCTTGCAGATGAGGTTATGGTGTATGAGGTTATGTCAGCTGTAATGTAAATAAATTCCAAAATGACAGTTGTGTATGTATTTTTGTAATGTATCACAGGATTTGGTGAGTTAGTCTATTTTCTTCAGAACATAATATTGGTTGCATAATATCCCCGATATGTTCAAATGAAAATTAATGGCATTAATTTAGTGCAATCTTTTGTAGCATGGTCTCTGATTTCTTCTATCCAAACATGGGTGGAGTCGAAGAGCATATATTTAACTTATCCCAATGTCTAATAAGCCTTGGACATAAAGTAATTGTAATGACACACTCCTATGGAGACAGAGTTGGTGTTCGATACATGACCAATGGTTTAAAGGTAAGCCTACTGATTAAGAACAATAAAGTTAAATTGTTAGTTATAACATGAGATCCTTAAACCTTAATCACTAACAAGACCATGTCATAATCACTAACAAGACCATAGCCGGACAAGGAATAAAACCCAGAACCGCATGATTAGTATCAGAAACTATTACTAAGTTTTCATGCAGAATTCAGATCGATCTGAATCCTTGTACCGGATTGAAATAGTCATGAAAACAGGAACTCAGATCGATCTGAGTCTCAAGGTCAATCCCCCTAAAAAGTAGGATCGAATCGAACTGAGATCATATGCAAACGCCATGAAAACACTACCCGTATTCAGTTCGATCTCAATACGCTAATCAGACATTTCATTGGTCCTCAATGTCCTTGCGATATTCTCGTGAGTGGCGAGAATTTCATTGGTTGTTGAATGTGGGACTAGCGCATTCGTGGGTTCTCTCAGAAATTATGTTTTCAATATCGGATTGAAAGTTTTACATGAAAACGGGATCGTATTGGAATGGGATTGTGTTCAGATCGATCTGAATTTTGCATGAAAACGGAGTATATGACTACTAGACTTCGAGGACTGTCAACTCGTAATGGTGACTTGCTAATCTGGTGGAATAAATCTAACTTGAAAGTAGAGGGGGGGAAAAAAGAAGCCACCTTTTAAAAGTGTCTTCTTTGAATAACTAGGCAGTGGAGAGGAATTCACTTATTATGTATGCTAAAACATTGATTGGTACATAGACTCTTGATGTAGTATAACCATTGATCTTGACTAACTCCTCCTTTAGATTTCTTAAATTATCTTTGGTCATTGTTGGTCCTTTGTATATTTTCTTGACTTGAGGTAAAGCCACTTGAAAGAAAAACAAAGGTCCCTCTGAGCTTTGTTAAAGAGAGGATTTAAAAAAAAATATTTTACAGGTATTCTACCTTCCAGTGAAAGTTTTCTACAATCAGTGTGTGCTTCCCACAATGGTGTGCTCTGTTCCATTGATCCGTTACGTATTCATTCGTGAAAGGATCACTATCATCCATGGGCATTCAGCATTCTCAGCCTTGGCGCATGAAGGAATGATAATAGGGAGGCAGATGGGGTTAAAGGTAAATGCAGTGTGACATTTTGCGGAACCGATTTTCTGTCGTGACATGAATGTGGGCTGTAATTTTTTTTTTCTCTTTTCTTTTCAGACAGTGTTCACTGACCATTCCTTGTTTGGTTTTGCTGATGCCTCTGCTATTGTTACCAACAAACTTCTGGAAATATCATTGGCAGATTGTAATCACTGCATTTGTGTTTCCCATACTGGGTAAGCTGTATTGTGACTTGAATACACTACCAGTATGTAATTTAAATTAACATTAAGGACGAAGCTTTGGGGAACACACAATATTATGCCGCTGATTCTACTGTTCCACTAATTACACTTCCCATTACATAAACATTACACTACATAAACATTTGTATCAAAACCACAAGCTTTGAACTTCACAGAGGCTTTATTCCTCTTAGCTATTCTTCAGAATGCTCTCGATTTTCCTGAATTAAAAGATCTGTTACTTTTAAAAAATTCTCATGAATAATTTCTTTGAAAATATGTATTTTTCCTGTTCATTTTCACTAAGTCTAAAGGCAGTTTTACTGTCAAAAAATTTTGATTTCAACAAAAAAAATGGAATTCAGCATTTTTTTTTATTTCTACCTTTACTGTTTTCTAACTTGCAGGAAAGAAAATACAGTGTTGCGGGCAAGAGTGCACTGCAATCGCGTGTCTGTCATTCCAAATGCTGTTGACACTGTGGCCTTCACTCCAGACCCAAGTCAAAGGAGCAGAAATGCAAGTAGGTGTTTGTTGGTTTCTACCATTGAGCATTCAGCCATAAATCCATTACTTTTGTTTTGAAAATGGTCAGCACTTGATAGATGAAGCAAAACTAATTTTTTTCTAAGATCATTGAAGGAGCATATAGGAGTCCAAAGAATATCAGTTCAATGTAAACACTTGAAGAATCCCTCATGATAGTTTAGGAATCTCTTGGTGATTGAGCACTTTAGCATTAGGATGGTTCTAACGAGGGTGGGAATTGATCAACCCCAAAAAATGGTCCAAGGAATCTGGTCCAAAAAGGACTGAAAAAGACCAAAGTATCCAAAGATGACTGGAAATGTTCTGAAGATAAAGATATGAGGAAAGGGATCAGAGTTCAAAGGAGTTGAAAAGAGATACAAAAAAATGTTAAAGAGAATTCTAATCAGTGCCAACAGGGAGTCTAATTAGGCTGCGAAGAGGGTTAGACAAGGGGTTGAGAAGAACTTAATGGAAGTCAAAGACTCCTGGAGAAGACCTAAAGGGCCTTGAGGATTTAAATGGGTCAAAAGGGGCTAAATGATTGCGATGCAGGAATTGCATCACTAAAATGCAGGATTTTATGGGCAGGAACTACAGTATAAGTGTTAAAAGAGCTTCGCCAATGTAGGTTATTTATAGAGCGCCATTCAGGACATTTTAATAAATATGATCAAAGTTTATTTTCCTCTGTCTGTCATAGGTTTGTTCCCAAGACCAGGGTTGATAAAAAACATGTTTTTTTTAAAAAGAACAAAAAAAATGTTTTTTTTTTGTTTAAAACATGTTTTTTTTTTGTTTAAAACGTTTTATATGTGAACTACAATGTTGGTTGTTTTAAACGTGTTTTTTTAAACGTTTTTTATGTTTACAACAATGTTGTTTGTTTTAAAAAAAGTTTAAATTGTTCATTTTGTTTAAATCAACTATTTTAATGTATAGGGCCTATTATATACATATACATATATATATATATATATGTAGCCTATATATATATATATATATATACAGTTGAAATGTTTAAAACATTTTAAACAATTTGTTTTAAACATTTTTTAGCATATGTTTATAACACTTTTTAATTGGGTGTTAAATTTAATTATGCAGACAATTTGCATTTTGTCAATCCAATGACACCCTGTGCTAAGATGTTCAAGATTTACGAGTCGTAGACTTAATAGTATTTGAAAATACATTTTGTACCAGTATTATTTGTTTATGATTTAATAGTTCATGATTAATAAAAAAATAATACAAACTACTGTTTAATTACTGCCTTTACTGCTCAACTGATGATTGACTTTCACCATGTTTTACGTCGTCTTAGCCGCCTTACATTATCAAACTTACAACTTACTTACATTATCCTACTACAGTGTTGCCAAATTGACACATTCAATATTTAATATTAATAATCTCTTTCTTTAAAAAGGAAGACCACAAAATAGATGGTAGGATGAAGTCAGAAAAAAATGAAATCAATTACTCGAAATCAGAAACTGGAAGCTGGCGACAGAGGATAGAGAAGTCTGGAGGAAAAGGATACATAAGACATCACCTCACATGATTTTCTGGTATTCTGGCCCTAGTTTTTTTGTTTGTTTTCTGTTTACAACACTAACAGGGTGTCACTGACTTGACAAAATGTAAATTGTCTTCATAATTAAATATAACACACAATTAAAAAATGATTTAAACATATGCTAAAAAAACATGTTTAAAACAGATTGTTTAAAACGTTTTAAACAAACTTAAAAAAAACAAAAGCCCTTGTTTTAAACATGTTTTAAACACTTGTTTTAAACGTTTTGTTTTAAACATTTCAACCCTGCCCAAGACCATTTCATGTACCACAATTCATGCGCATATTGTCAGTTTGCTGAAAAATGCACATACGTCACACAGTGAAACTGACAAAGTGTGCATGCATCATATGAATTGACTTTGGGTACAGACCTATTACCTGTAGATTTTAAGTTTGACAACCTGGTAACTCAGTGTTATGTGTTACAGTAACAATTGTTGTGGTGAGTCGACTAGTCTACCGGAAAGGAGTAGATCTTATGGCACAAGTAATTGCAGAGATTTGTCCTAAATACCCTGAGGTATGCATCTTCATTCAAATTGAGAAATTAATTAAAGGGATAATTTTTATTTTTACTTTTATGAATTGGGTTCTTAGATTCTCATGTAAGCTATAGGCTAGATTGGTTTTCATTGAGTTTACATTTAGATTGTTAATGTACAGTAAAACTTGCACAAAGATTACATTTAACCGTAAACCTTACCCCAATTCTCTTGGTGCCAGATCAGCTTCTTGATTGGGGGAGATGGTCCTAAGCGTTGGTTGCTGGAGGAGGTGCGGGAACGAGGTGGTTTGCAAGACCGTGTAACTCTTCTGGGAAGTTTGGAGCACTCACAGGTGCGCAGTGTGCTTACTCGGGGCCATATCTTCCTCAATACATCCCTCACGGAAGCATACTGCATGGCCATTGTCGAAGCTGCAGCCTGTGGTTTGCAAGTGGTTAGCACTAGAGTGGGTGGTATTCCAGAGGTCCTGCCATCAGACCTCATCTATCTTACGGAGCCAAATGTTCCTTGTGAGTAAGGCAAACGTGGTGAGAGTGGGATTGAAGTGCAGGCCAAATTGTTTTGAATACTAAGCATAAAGCACAATTGAGGATTTTCAAAATGCTCTTACTTCTTTAAGAAGTATACAGATCATACAGTTACAATACTCAAATTTTATAGAGCTTATATGCACTTATTTTCATGTTATGAAATGTTAACTAGAATCGATGGCATACGTCTTTCGAATTTCTAGGAATTAGTCATGGAGCCTAAGCTAGAAACATTCTTTTCAATTGTCTTTTGTCAACCTGCTTCAGTAAGATTGAACTGCAAATCTTCTATACTATAATGTAAAATACGTAAATTAAAACCTGATTAGTACCGATGAGTACCTAGAATAAATAAGAAAATAACAAAACAGATGCATTTTAGAAAATGTAAGAATAAACAGATAAGAGATTTTAACATACTGTTGGTGTCATTCATTCTTCTCCACAGCCTTGTTATTGGGTTTGGAAGCTGCACTGGCCAACCTCAAATCTGGCAATGTTGTGCCACCATGGGATTGTCACAGACGGGTTGCTTCCCTCTACAACTGGATGAATGTGGCTCGCCGCACTGAGACAGTGTACCACAAAGTGTCTGGTGAGAAAAATAAGTCTCTACGAGATCAGCTGAGAAGTTACGTGCCCAGCGGAGTGCTTCCATGGCTCCTCATCATCTCACTCGTCCATCTCATGTTACGCTTTCTTGACTGGCTGGTGCCTCGACAGGTAAATGAAATTGCCCATCTTTCTCAAGTGCAGGAATATAATATAATTGATTTTATAACATAACCCTTTGCAATTGAAAACCACTGAGTGCCAGATTTAGAGCTTACAATAGCTTAGAATTCACTGAACTACATGTTAATTATCATATTCTGTTGCAGTAAGCATTCAAGATTTAACTCTGTGGTGATTCATTGCCTACTTCTGTCCGAATAAGGTGTGATTTAGTTATGGGCAGATAGAATCAGTTCATAAGAATCAAAAAATCCTGACCTACCTAACACACTTCATTAGGTCCTTCACTTGCAGAATCATCTTTCTCCCATTTCCTTATTGCTAATATCTAAACTCACTCACTGCTGAAATATCATTGTGGACTCATTAGTGCTTATTGTATCAAGTATTATTGTTGTTAAACACTTCAGTTCTAATATAATCTGATGTTCGTTTGTTTTAGGATATTGACATTGCCAAAGATTATGTCACCTCTAGTCACATTACCAGTTCTACTCATAGCAACGGAGTGCCAAAAAAACGACGGAAGAAATCTTGATGAAGGTTATATTTTAAATGAATAAATTTTATATAAAGCTTACTGAAATCTCATTAAGTTCCTTCACATCACATGTTCCTCTCCACAGATACAGAAGCAAAGGAGTGCCAAATCAGTAATGTGATATACCGTATTTACCTTTGCAACCATATTATACAGGTTATTTTTTAACATTTGGAAAATAAGAGCATAAACAATTTGGAAATAAAATAAAGATAAGCTTAACCAAAAAAAAAAAATGAAGTTACTAATTATCTAAATGTGTGCAATTGAAAATATAGGTGTAGCATGGATTGCTGAACAAACAGCGAGGAAATGCCAGAGGCCTAAGAATATGAGCTTTGCAAGGCTCCCAACTGTTCAAATTTCTTAATTATATATATTACTGGAGGTGTAAGTTTGAGCTGATATTTACCTTCGTATTGTTGTATACTGTGTATGTTGACTCCACATTTCAGACATATTAAATATGCTCAAATTGAGAAATCGGCAGTAGCAGCCCATGTTTCGAATATTGACTTCTTTTTTGGCACCATCCCCAGAGACCTCGGCCATAGGCCATTATGGAATATGGACAATGAAATCAAACAAGCCTTAGCTAGCTACTGTATTTTTCGCAAATGGATGCCCCTATATAATGGATGCACTTTTTACATTAAAATTAAACATAAAAATCCTTACATAATACATTTTTAACAAAAAATTGTTAATATCTCAAGCTGTAAGATTGGATGGCCTGATTATCTTTCAATTAGAGTTTTGCATGGAAACAGTAATCGTGATTGGTTCTTATTATCGCATAAAATACTGGTATACTCAATGACTGTCAATTAATAGAACAGTAGCAGTAGCAGTAAACAGTTGTGTTGATAAACATATGTTTGGACAATGGATAAGAATCAACCGAAATATTCAAGTTGGTCAGCAAGTTTTAAGCTGCAAGTTATTCGCAGTAGAATACAGTAACAGAGCCGGTGGATGAAAATTTACAGTGGAAAGTCAGACTGAAAAATTCAATGCCATAACCAGGATCTTTGGTTCTCCATGCTGTTCTTACCAATTGAGCTACCTGGCAACATACTGATTCACTTATCCTGGTATATCACCAAGCATTCTCAATATGAGATAACAATATGCATAAGCATTTCTCGTCTGTGTATGCAACTGCTAACTATTGATCATTATATGTGTGATACAATCTATATATAAATTAATCGCGGCCACTATATCGATATGTATGCTATTGGTTGTTGACTGGCACATCTTTTAATATGGGTTTCTTTTACTAAAATTTTCTCCTCGCATAAAGGATGCACCCTAGTTTTTTGCTATCAAAATCTGGGGGGAAAGTGTGCCTATTATATAGGTAAATAAAGTAGTTAAGGGCATCTAGTTACATAAGAAACTTATAATCTGGGAGAAGATCTTTATCCAGAAAAATGCAGACCATTTTATGAATTTTGACATCCCCCTGGAGGATGACATTATTAAGAAGTTTGTAGTACATTCATGACAGGCAGTTAGAGTTTGTTGAGGATGAGAATGAATTTCTCAAAACAAATGTTCAGGTCAGTTTTATAATTTAGTTAAGTTCTGTGTATAAAATCTAATCTCATGTTTTCATACTTATATAGGTTTGGTTAATTTTATGAAGAATTTCTCGAAGAACATGTATTCTGCTTAAAAAATTATGTTTTTCGACACTTTGCATGTATCACTAAAAATTAAAACCAAAACTACATATTACATTACTGGCTTGGCTCACCTAATATATGTGCAGCTGTATTCACTCCACAGGTTCACTTTTTTAAATTTCAGCACAGGAGAAGTTTGCTATTTCTATTCCCACTGTTGTTTGGAAGCAGCAAGACATAACTAAGGATACTAAATTGAGGAGAAATTCTATTATGTTTGTCCATGCGCCCTGCGTACTGCAGCCTCTGTCTCCTCCCTCTGTCGATGAAGCTCTGCATTTGCTTGAAGTGACAATTCCAATGCAGCTTTCTTTTTGGCATCTCCTTCCACAAATCTCTGCAACAATATTTATCAAGTATGAATACACAATAAAAAAATCTTATGTAAAAACAAATTACTTCCTCTATCGTTAATATACCTAGGTAATATAGACTACATGTTTGTATTACATTAGTGCTTGCTTGTTTAGTTGTTTCAACCTGATGCAAAGATTTACTGATTCACAAGGCAAAACTGAGTTTCTAGGAAAGGTAGATGGTTTATAACTACCCTTCTCCTCCATGGCGCAATGTCCCTGAATGGACAATGCCTACCACCCAACCCCTGTGTCATCTACCAAAGGAAGATGGCAGGTTTGGGGGGCATGTGGTCAAGCATGCCGACACCCATGGCCGTTAATGGTGGTTTCCAAGACCAGAGCCGCTACTTCTCTATCAAATAGCTCCTCAATTTGAATCAAGAGGCTGAGTGCACCCCATTCCAGACCTCCCTACCTCAGAAATATCCGAGGAAGTACTGGGGATCGAACCCAGGCCTACGGATCTGTAGTCAGTAATGCTAACCACAAGACCACGCAAGCGGTCATAACTACTCTTCAGATAATTAAAAAACAATGTTTCAAATAAAAGTTTTAGTTCTTAGTGCATCATGTACAAAATTTAAGCAAAATCATTAAAGCAGTTTTCCAGATAATCCTCAAAAATTTTTTTTTTTTCATGTAAAGTGCCACTGGAAGTATGAGAAAGTTGTCAATTTTCATGTCACATTCCCAGGAAATATCTAAGCCAAATAAATTATAGTACCTACAGTACCTATAGTACCTAATTCTAATTCTAATTTCTAACCTACAGTATAGGTAGAGGAAGTAAAAATATTTCATGAATAAATAAAATATTTTTCCAAATATTGCATCAGTTACTAAATAAAAAAAACTAAAATGGACAGGTTGTGTATCATGGCTGCTCTGGCTGCTCTGCTAAAATGTGCTAATTGATGATAATTTACAAAATATAAGCAAGTGCAGATCATTATTATTGTGTTACAAACTTCACTCGTAAAACACAGCTATTTTACTGAAAATTTAATTTTCTGCCGTCACATTGACTACAGCAGCTAACATTAATGCCAAATTAGAATAAAATCAAACAACATGTGTGGTCGTGACTGCATAAAAAACAAATTTAAAGACAAACTGTTGGTAAATAATTACTGAGTTATGTCAAAAATGTACTGGAACATAGTTGTAGAAAATTTTACATGCAAGACTGGAAGTAGTCTTTAAAATTTTATAGCATGAACAGTTTGGCTAAGATGACTAAAAGAAGCTGAACTTTACAAGAAATGGCCACCATCTTGAAACAGGATCGAAAAATAAAAATCCTTACACATACATAACTTTTAATAATTTCAAGGAACATTCATGCCAAACTGCAAGAAAATTTAATCATGTGTTTGGTTGAAACTGCCTAACACAAATTTGAAGACAACATGCCAAACAGTGGAGTTAAAACAGGACCTTGCATAACTCGGTATACTATGAAGTGTGCTTAAATATTACCTGAAGGAACTCCCGCTCTCTGCCTTGTTCCAGCTTTGTGTTTGCTGACTTGGCATCAGGGTGGAGCTTGTGATGCAACACAACGAGAGCAACTGCTTCATCTAATCTGCAACAAAAATATTCCACACTATGTCTACCTAGGGACTCATGGGGACCAACAGATACATTGCTTTAAAACACCATAAAATAATGGAACTTTTATACAGTGAAGCAATATACTATGTTAATTACGTGAGATTGTTGACATTTAAACACTTTAGACTTCACTTTTACTTACATTTTTGCAGAACGTATGTTTCATAGGCTTTGGCCATATTTTCAACTGCTAGTCAACTCCAGTTGACCACCGGCGTGGACTTGTGGTTAGCGTCGTTGACTACAGATCCATTGGCCCGGATTCGATTCCCGGTACCTTCTCAGATTTTTCTGAGGTTGGGAGGTCTGGCAGGGGTGCACTCAGCCTCGTGATTCAAACTGAGGAGCTACTTGATAGAGAAGTAGCGGCTCCGGTCATGAAAACCACCATTAATGGCCGTGGGTGACGGCATGCTGACCACATGCCCCCCAATCCTGCCATCTGCTTGTAGTTTAGTTTAGTAGTTTAGTAGTCAACTCCAGTTATCCCCTGGAGAGTTGACTAGCAGTTGAAAATGATGGCAAAGCCCATGAAACATATATTCTACAAAAATGTAAGTAAAAGTGAAGTCTAAAGTCAACCATCTCACTTAATAAACATAGTTACAATGCTTCCCAGCTGATCACTGACTGGTACCAGTATTTATGTAATACCATGTTCACATGACTTGTACAAACAAGCCAGGGATAAAGATCCATATATAATCAGAACCATTTTGTACAATAAACTTCTGATTTCTTTAAAGCAGATGCATTTAAAACGTAATCTCAAACAGTACTTAGCAGAAAAATGTTTGTATAGAATAGAAGAATTATAGCCTTTACGATGTAATAGATATATGTAAAGGTGTATGTGCTTATCCATTTTGTACATGTATCAGGGGCATCGCCAGGAAATTTATTAAGGGAGGACAATCTCAACATAATTCCAAACACAACGATTCTTACTTATTAGGCTTAACTAGTCAGTAGTCTATAATATTAAGAATTAATTTATTATTATGAACAATAATACTGATAAAATAATATTGAGATGAGTTACATACACTACTTCTCTTTTTTAATTACTAACCTGAATCCAGGTTTTGATGAGCCTCCTCATCATTTGGAGTATAACTGTTGAAAATGATGAGGAAGCTCATCGAAACCTGGTTTCAGGTTAGTAATTAAAATAAAGGAAGTAGTGTATGTATCTCATCTCAATATTATTTTTTCATAGTAATACCTTCCCTGTATAAACTTAAAAATTTCTAGAAATAATAGTGATATTTAGGGCCCTGATTTATTGGTGAAATAGAATGGCTGATTTTGGTGTTAACTTCCTTCTATTTCGGTGGGTATTTCGTGAAATAAATTATTTATACTAGATTGGGAACATTGGGCAATGATAAACTTTGCTTCTTTATTTACATGAACTAACACCCCCCCTCTCATTTCTATATTTTTCTGCCCTTGTATGAACTGAAGTAACTTTCGATTTAGGCATGATTGGAGTTAATGTTCAAATATAATGACGAGAAATATTATCGTAATTTCTACTTAACACCATCAGATAGCCATTTGCAAACAGAAGTGCCAACCATACCACTCTGGATAAAAGACGAAATCTGTTGAATACAAGTAACAAACATTACTACACTCTTCTGCTGCAATCGATCATAGGCATCGCTAACTTGGCAAAGACGTAGCAGGAAAGGAGTGTACTCAACAGTACAAACCAGGTCATAGACAATCTCTGCATAAATTCTGCTGTCTTTGTAATCGTTCACAAATATCGATATATCGGTAAATCTTCGACAGCCACATAAACAGCAGAAAAAATCATGCTGCTAAGAAATAAAAAAATACAGTACACCAAAACACAATGTTGTGATTTTAAGGCACATTTTCGTGCTCATTTCTCACTTTACGGACGGAAGGGGCATATTTCGTGCTTATAGACACATTTCGTGGAATCGAGTAAATTTCGCGATATTTCGTGGATTCAATTTGGTTCATATTGGTATTTTAAGTATATAAAAGCTAAATATAGCAAAGGGAGGTTGTTTCAAAAAATTTCGCGCTTATCGTTGTTACCAAAAAATACGGCCCCTAGTGATATTACAGCAGTAAATTAAACTGTACTGTGAGTTAAATTCTTAATGAGTTTAATCTAAATTCATGTGATAAGTTATCAGGCAGGTAACATTACTTTATTACTATTAACTGAAAATCAATGGCAATAGACAATTCCTAAGCAAGCTCAGGATGGACGTCCTCAGGTTGTGGATAGAGGATAACAGCCTCCAGATGCGGAGGGTAGCAGCGAATGTATTGAATATGCAATTACAGACAGACAACATGAAGTGGTCCTCCGTCTTGGGGGTTTGGCGTGAGGTTAACAACCTCTCACAGTAAAAAATATTGTTAAGAAATACTTGCATGATTTAATTTCAAATCATTAAGTACATTAATACTCAATTGTTTCCAAATGTTAATACGCTAACCTTTTCATCTAGAGAAAATCTGCCAATAGTTCACACATGGACTGTATGCTTGTTGGTATTACTGGTAAATAAGTTAGTCCTACGGGATGGCTATTAATTTTTTTAAGAAGTTTAACAAGCCTCTTGACCTCAGTAAGTCATTCATTACACACAGCAATTGTAAGCCAAGGTTAAGTAAATTCCAATCCAGCATTTGCCTGTTCAGGCAGGGAAAATCCCTCTCAGATTGATATCCTTAAAATGAGAGGATATCTAGTTATGGAATAAAGTGACCAAGTGTCTCATGGTACATACCTGTCATTCTGAATGAGGTCAAGCAGTAGATTGTCAATGTTGTTGTTCCATGCCAGATGGAAAGCTAAGGGTCCAAAGTGTCGAGTTGATCTGAGTGCCTCATAGTGCTGAGCCTCATCAACTGCATTGTATGTTGTTGCTGTAATGCTCTGGTACATAGGATCGTCTGGTTCAAACTGCAGACATGCTCGATCCAAGATAAACTCATATTCTTCTCGATCCAGCAGTCTCTGTATTTACCAAATGGGTTTACTACATTAATCCTTCTATCAAGATGTTTACACAATATCATTCCAAACTCTAAGGCAGGCATAATCAATTTGTGAATTTTCTGCATGTGATTCTTCAACTGGTTCAAAAATTATTAAGTGTGATATAAGTAAATAACTAAATTTCTTTCAATTAAGGGCTTGAATACCAATGCACTCTACTGTTTACATAAGGGAACTATTAGATACAAACAAAAGACTATCCGGAGGATCAAAACCACTGCCTTCTAGACTCTATTACTCGTGTGTACACTGCCTGTCCTATGAGGCTAGTTTTGCGTAAGCGGTGATGGTGCAGATGGCAGCAGCTACCGCATTTTGTAGCAATACCTTACACATACCGTACATCGTTTCTCAAGAAGTCATGGATTTGCTTTGGGAGCAAACCTTATATCAGCAATGTTATTAGCAGAGGGCATGAAGCAACCTAGGTGCGGACAGTGTTGCCTCTACTGGAGAAATTCGACAACTGAGCAATACACTGAACTCAAGTTAAAACATAGCATAGGACAGGCAGTGTATTCTCAAGAAGACAGTGGTGATCACAACCAAATTTATCAACAAAGCACTAATTTCCAATCTGTGGATTATTCAGGCAAGGTTCTTCCTCCCTTTTTAACCCCTTGAAAGTGAAATACAGATATAACAGATGCGAGATTTTGAATTTCCCACACTTGATTTAAATTTTCTTCACTTTATGTTGTCAGATAATGCACAGAGAGAAGTCAATTAACATTCTTCATGCATAATATGGTGACACAAAGTGCTAAAAATATGAAATAAAGTGTGGGAAATTCAAAATCACATACCTGGTTATTATCTGTTTACACTTGCAAAGGGCTAACATTTATATAAACCTAGGTAGGCCTATACTATTATTGTTAATGAAAACTTGAATATAACAAGCAATATGACAAATTTAGATAACATTACATTATTGCCCATGATATGAATATAACTTACTCTATCCTCTCAACACACATCCATCTTCTTGTAGTTCACATTACTGAAATGCATTTGTCAATTATTTGTAACATGTAAGTCTTTTAGTCTAAAAATTGGAGACAAAATGAAGGCTTACTGTACCTGTAAATATTCTTTTTCAAACATGTGGGGCATTCTGATTTTGCGTCCGCGCACAGGGAAATATGTCTCCGTCATGCGATGCCTTTCCTCTGAGTTTGCTTTTCGTAGAACCCCATTTGGATCTCGAACTACAATCAAGCGCTCCTAAAATGAAAGGAAAGAGATCTATAATATTATTATGCCTGACATTCCCTATAAGCAACAAAATCTTGCAGAATGGTTGGAAGATAATTAATATTAAAAAGTACACGTACCCTGTCTGATGCACCATACGAGATGTCTGTGAACACATACTTGGAATCATCCATTCCCTGTAGCTCATAGTCAGGAGATAGTACTTGCACTTCCTCACTGCGAGCCTTCACTACAGGTGGCATCTGCAACTTTTTGTCTGCTCGCTCTTCAGTCTCTGCCATCAGCTGCAATCAACCACAAAGATTACTTTGGAGAAGCGTATGTATGCAGGTGAAACATTCCTGCACAGGGTAATTTATACACTGATCTCCAATAAACCACATTAACGATTTTACTATAATATTGTCATTTAAATTCATAAATTCTCGATAATGCATAGCACAATAACATTGCAGAGCAGATTGTCGCCTGAGAATTGGAATGTACCATTTCCATGAAGGTAAGATTTGAGAAAATGAAGGAAGATGCTATGAATACTCAGGAGACATACATTTAACGTAACAAAGAACACGTCTTAATTATACAATATTGGCTTTGCACATGATGCATATCTAATCTAAGAGTTTGAATTAAATATTTCATATTTTGAAAAAAGTAGTGTCAATATACTCCAATAATCAAGTGCCAACATACCAGGGACACACATTCCATGTTTGAACTATACAAATATTGTAAAAGAAGCTAGGATATAAGTTAAATTGACTCTGAAAGTCATGTATAGGTTGCATGCAAAACAGTTGAATTAAAGATTTCCGAAACTTGTCAGTGGCAGCCATTTCCGAAAGCATGGCCATTGAAAAAAATGGGAAAAGTATGTCGATAATTACTAAATGCACAATTATGCAAAAGGCAGTTCACCATGAAGGTGTGATTTAGCATATGTTCAAATCTGGATGTAAATAATTAAAAACATTCCTTTTTTCACTATGGTGGTGTACGCATGCAATCTTACCTTTAGATATACTAATTTAGATAGATAGATAGATAGAAAAATTACAAAAGAGTCTACCAGATTTGATGCTTGTCATTTTACCAGTAGACATCTTAAACATCTACTCGTAATAATACATTTCTGTGGAGTGTGTGTAAACATACAAGTAAGAGATAAATTTCTTTTCTGCTTCCTTTTAAACTATGTTCATATACCTTATTTCTGTTCACATCAGGACACCATCATATTCTATTACCCTTACCGTTAAGAAATGCCCTAAATAAATAAACTGCAGTTATGAACTGGTCTTCTAAATAAACCTAATCATAACACATTCATTAGAAAATTATTCCTATTAGCAACTACTCAAACTCTTTATGCATTGCATTTCACTTGTTATTTAATTTTGTTTCCACATTCTTTTAATTTTGATATACCAATTTAATATAGGCCTACTTTGGTATTTTGACAATTGGTTGAAGAGAAGATGGGAGTGCAACGCTATTGCAGCTTCTTCTAGCTCACAGGAAGTGATAAGCATATGTTTCTCAACATAACTTCCGCAATCTCCCTATTATGAATAAAATATATTAAGTAAAGCTTAAGACACTAAAACATAGGCTGCAAACACAAAATTGGCGTGAAACTGAATGTAACCACATGCTCAAGATTGCAGACAACTGCAACGTTTGCTCCCCACCCAAGAAGTGGAATGAATTTCTTGGAGGAGGCAGAAGAGGCTTGAGAAGAACAAATAATAAATGAAAATTAAAAAATGAGAGGGCGTGAAAAGATGATTGGCTGCTGACAAGGTCCAACACTGCTATGACAATGCTTCCCCTCAAACTCCCTACATCTATCTGTCAAAGCAACCAGAGTCATTGTTTCAAATAGGCCTATAGTGAAACTAGAAACAGAAGACTGTAGTACCTTATAATTTTTAACTATTACCTCTGGAGAATATCATGCCAAACAAATTATAGTGTATGGTAATAAGAAAGAACACAAAGAACAAAGTACCAGTGCTGGTATATTTTCCCTCAGGAATGGAAACAGGTAAGACATGAAATAAGATTTACCAATAGTCATGTGTAACTTTTCTTAGGCCTAGGTCGATTTCTCTCTGTACCTTATTTAGTTCCTCTGTTGTCAAAAATTTGTACTGTGGCTCTTTCAATCTGTGTCCAATCTTCCTTGTACGGAATACTTTCTTCATATCCACACGGGTCAGCTTCTTAAGCAGCTGCTGTACCTCTGGGTTGAAAAACAATGGAGCAGGATCTAAATAAGAAATAGAAGTTCATTATGCATTAGAACATTCAGAAAATATTTTGCACTTTGACAGGGTCTTTTCTAAGGATATTATTAATACAAATTATTCACTTAAAAAAATTCTCAAATGCAGTTTACATTATAGTCCAGGCAAACTAAAATAAAAATACCTTCAACCTGGGCAAAATTGCTATAAGACATAGAAGTTTTGAAAATTGCATTTTGTTTTGTAATCATTACTGAACAACACATCCCTAATTTATCAGACAAAATCGGACCACAGGAACAATCCTAAAAACAGATTTCAAAATAATGGAGTGAGTGAGTGATACAATATGTTGAGTTATGTTTTTTGATAGTGCAAGATTTTCTGATTTTGTGTGTAAATATAGTATTATGTATCAATTAATTTGGGTTTTCATTTGTTTCACACTGAATTGCCTGTACAAAAATGGACAGTACTGAATTCTGTGCAATTTGTGAACTAAAAATAGACAATGGATCACATGCAATCTAAGTTTTGCAAAAGAGAACAGTAAAAGTGAAGCAGTTGCAATAACCAAGCATAGCTGGAAAAAGGGTTCTTGTTTTGTGTCAGAAGATATTTACTGATAAAGAGTGCACTGAAATTTAAAAACGGAAGACTAACTTTGAAGAAATACCAACACGGAAAAAGTATTTGTTTAAATGAGGGTCCCGTTTCCACTGCTAATCACTATTTTTTGTGTTTTCTTGTAAATATAATTACAGTGAACTCTCGATAATTCGGACAGATTCTTGGCGATCCAGACCAGATCTACAGCCATTCTCCCGACCACTTCAGAACTGCAAGAGAAGTAATTATTCAAAAGTAACAGGAACAATGTGTAGCCTACACAAAACATTTACAGTTTATTTTATATGCTCACAGCGCTACATCAATCATAATATTGTACTAATAATGTAACAGTGTGTTTTTCAGACTCTGACTAGAAATTTCAATATAGAACTGAAGTGTTGTTTTTTTTCCAGTTGTAAGTGTTAATAGTATGTTTTGCCTCACACGTTTTGCTATTGCAGCTTAAACATGAAATTTCATTACTTAAATATCATTTCCTAATTTACTCTCCATAAGCCGGACATTTCATAACTCAGACAGACCTCTGCCCACTTTAGTCCGGTTTATCGAGAGTTCACCGTAAACAAAATTGTATATTAAGGACACCAACAATTACATATTCCAAATACTAAAATTCTGCAATAAAAAGCTTCCGGAAACCAGGACCAAACCAGACCAGACCATTCAGAAATGATATGTATGGTACCTATAGTGCTCTCATTTTCATCGTCCTTACTTGGCGAGTCAAACATCGGCATATCCTTTCATGGTCTGCCAGATTATAATATCCTTTATTGAGAGTAAACAGTAGTTTGTATGGGAAAATCCAAAAACAGGTCGCACCTTCAGATGATGGTATCCCGCCCGACCCACCAAAATGGTGCACTTTCTTTTATACCACGACCTAGCGAATTCTTCTGTCCTCGTATTATGAAGAAAGTTGTGATTGGACGTAGGAGGTGTGACGTCATACTGCTAGACAACCGGTGACAGGCTGACAAACCTCGTGGGAGATGTAATGAGGTGGGTACAAGGCACTTGCGACAGTATACAAGGACAGTGGGTAAAGGCACTAGCGACAGTATACAAGGACAGTTGGTCACCCTGCTTCGCTAAGAAACAAAATACATCACACAGTCCGTGCAAATGTGAATATCGAGTGGGCGACCTGTTTTTGGATTTAACCAAAGGCAGCACGGCTGGGGACGACTATAACCCTATGCATTTGCATTATAAAGATACAAGCATAGCAACTTCAGTAAGTGGTAGGCTTACAATATTTCTCAAATAGCATTAAATTTCGTACGATTTGGTACAGACCATCCGAAAAAACGTGCTCTTCTTAAATTATTTAAAAGCATGCATTGTTACATACTCCATAACCTCACAAATTTTTTGTTTCATGCATAACTGATGATAATTCAATACCTGCAGTGGCCGAATTTGTAACATAACGTGGAATGTTGAATTTTGCTTTAAGATTTAATCGAAGCAAAATGTTACAACTTCGACAAAACATATTAATTTGATGATTTACACGTAATGATCTGAAATCATGAACCTGAAATTAAGTTCTTACCACTTCCGACTTTCGAGTTCGACTTTGCGAGTTTCGACATTCGAGTTCGACTTTGAGAGTTTCGACTTCCGACTTTCAACAAGAGTCTAGGCACAGCCAGTGATATTGTTACGGGCATCACTCCATTTTTTTCTCACTAGAGAGAGCTCTGGTTCCTAGGTTGCTACCAGTTCTTGCAATACTTGAAACAAACTTATTATAGTATACTAGCATGTGCCCGCGGCTTCGCCCGCGATAATTATTTCAAAAATAAAAAATAAAGAGCATAATAGTTAAATCATATTTATTAACACCTAAATCACGTGAATTACATAACACGATTAGATAGCGTCGCCTGGTAAAAGCGATCTCAGATTCGAGTTCCTTGGCCCAGAAAACCCCTGTATAGCAAGTTTCGTTCAAATCGAACGATGTTTGACCATATTTAGGGTTGATTATCCTTCTTCCGTGTAGGTTGAAAATGTCATATGTCTGTGGGCCTTGACACTCTAAACAAATGAATCGACCAGCGTGGGCTTACAACATTCAAGCGATCGCGATGCTTTTATTTCCACGGTATGACAAAAATAGCCAAAGCCAACTGCAATTGATTTGACATTGAAATGTATTACTGAAATCTGATGCTTCGATAGCGCTAAAATCACGTTTTCTGCCAGTTTTTCACTCATAACTCGCGAACGAAAGCTAAAATTAAAAATTCAGCTTCGAAGTGCATTTGCCCACCTTTCAGTCCATCTATCTTTAAAATTTCAGATCTCTGCGTTCAGTAGATTTCGATGGTCATCGCGGACAGACAGACAAACACGTCCTTTTATTATTATAAGAAAGCATGTGCCCGCGGCTTCGCCCACGATAATTATTTCAAAAATTTAAAATTAAGATCATAATAGTTAAATCATTATATTTATTAACACCTAAATCACGTGGACTACATACCACGATTATGTAGCGTCGCCTGGTAAAAGCGACCTCAGATTCGAGTTCCTTGGCCCTGAAAACCCCTGCATAGTGAGTTTCGTCCAAATAGAACAATGTTTGACCATATTTAGGGTTGATTATCCTTCTTCCGTGTAGGTTGAAAATGTCATATGTCTATGGGCCTTGACACTCTAAACAAATGAATCGTCTAGGATGGACTAACAAAATCAAGCGTTCGCGTTGCTTTTATTTCCAAGGTATGAGGTATGATGACAAAAATAGCCAAAGCCATCTGTAAGTGATTTTATATTGAAATTTATTACTGAAAACTTATGTTTTGAAAACGCAAAAAATGCACGTTTTTTGCCAGTTTTTCACTCATAACTCACGAACGAAAACTAAAATTAAAATTCCGGCTTGGAGGTGCATTTTCCGACCCTTCAGCACACCTATGTTTAAAATTTCAGATCTCTGCGTTCAGTAGATTTCGCTGGACATCGAGGAGAATTCCTTTTATTAATATAGATAATATGAATTATAATGATACCTTCTCTAATTTGTCAAACATCCATTTAATTTAATCCAAGCCCACCTGATACCACTGGTAACAATACGTTCTGTGAATTTGTTTTGATAATTCTATGTAAAAAGGGATTAAGTATTTTCAAAAACATTTAATTTTTGGCATTTAGAATCAGAATTTTTCAAAATCCTTTCTTAGTGAGCACCTACATTATGAAGCGAAGGTACTGTCAAAATTCCAAGTCTCTACCTGTTATAGTTTAGGCTGTACGTTGATTCCTGTCATTCAGTCAGTCATTCAGTCAGTCAGTCAGTCAGTCAGGACAAAGCCTTTTATATTTTTAAAGACTAGGTTAAAAGACCCGGCGTCGCCCGGGTTTTGTATTTTGTAATTGGAAATTAACTTATGAAGGATTTTCAATTTTAAATTCTAGGTCCTTATATAGGCATTTATAATTTGAAATAGGAAGGACGACTTATTACACTCAAACTATTCCCTCATAAAACGCTTGATATAGTTTTTTATGGCTCATAGAGGATCTAGAATTTTGCATCCCATCGCTTGTACAGTGCACAGCAAGCGTGGTAGAGGTTTAAATAAGAAGAAACAGAAATTCCTGTAACATAAAATTGTAATATCGAGGCGGGAAATTTCCCACTCTTATGTTACCATAAAGTCGTTTTGGGGATGAAATTAAACAGAAAGCATTATTACTTTCATACTTTTCTCTCCAAAAACCTGCGATATAATACAATAATATACACATTACCATACCTCGTTTTGTTTTCTCTATGTCCAGGGTAGAGAAAGTTATGTGATTCCATTATTTTAGTGGATTTCATTCTGTAATATTTATTTATAACATGAATTATTTTGATAACTTCTCTTATTTGTCAAAAGTGCATTTCAATTGTTTTTTCCAAGCTCATCATATAAAATTTGGCAACAATATATTATGTGATTTGGAATTGATAATTCTATGTAAAAAGGGATTAAGTATTTTCAAAAACATTTAATTTTTGGCATTTAGAATCAGAATTTTTCAAAATCCTTTCTTAGTGAGCACCTACATTATGAAACGAAGGTACTGTCAAAATTCCAAGTCTCTACCTGTTATAGTTTAGGCTGTACGTTGATTCCTGTCATTCAATCAGTCATTCATTCAGTCAGTCAGGACAATGCCTTTTATATATATAGAGAAGATTGCGATACAAGTGCCGTAAGGCACGTTTACGGGTCGAGGAAACAGATTGAAAACCCGAGGCGCAGCCGAGGGTTTTTAAGTTTTCGAGACCCGTAAATGCCTTTACGGCCCGTGTGTTGCATGCTATTTTTTGAACGATGATTATTTATATCAATTTAATTATATCAATTGTGATATTACCTGAAAATATTATGTAAATACATTCTTGAAAATAGATGTTTATTTCAGAAAGTGATTCGCATGTGTTTGTTGTTATGGGAACCGAATATTTGTCCTGGGGGCCGTGGCCATAAAGGCTTGTATTATGAAGTGTAATGAATTATGACGTAGCGCTTGGACCGTAAGTGTTTTAACCTCATCGCAACCGGCCTTAGCAACAAGACTGTGTGGGAATGTCAACTTACGATCCATGTAAACAAAGTTCGTAAGTACCACTTACTAGCTAAGGAGTGCAAAAATGTATTAAAGTGTATTTTGTATAATGCACTGGGGAGTGCACTGTGCTTGGGCCAGAGTTTTAAGTGTTTTCTCTTTCAGTCACTAATGCAAGGGAATGCGTTTGGGCCAATGCTACCTTACTTTCTTCATGGATTGTATTATTTTTAATGGATATTATACGCGCAGACCATAACAGAGCCTTGATTTTGTAAACCATGTCTCCTATTTAATTAAACCCCTTCGTCTTTAATTTTAACATGTTTTAATAGTTATATATTTTTAATATGCCCACCCCGTTGCTTCATGGCTCATGCGGGCAATTTCATGAAAAGTACAACCCCAACTTCGTATCTCTACAACCTCATGAAAAGAAACCCTACTTACAATTAATGGAACAGCAGTAGGCCTACTCTAAAACTTCTTCCCAAAGAAAAGATATTTAATAAGAATACGTGCTTTTCTGACTGCCTGTATGAGATGATTAGCTAAATCTAGAGAACGCAGAGAGCTTAAATTTTTTTAACATAGATGTCCAACATGGTGTCCAAATGCCGGATTTTAAATTTTCCTTTTTTTTTTCGTGAGTTATAAGCGAAAAAAAGACAGAAAACATTACTTTTTTCCCCTATAGAATGATATCGAGTTTTCGCTAAAATATTTCAATTGTAAAATGAATTGCAGGTGGCTTTACTCTGCTGCCATAACCAGCCCCCTATGGGCACCCCTGTTATATTACATTTTAAGAATAGGATTAGGATTTGTGCCCATGAAGGGGGCAGGCGGATTGGGGACTACCCGAAACACTTCACACTTAAAGGCTGATTATGCCAACCTCCGGGGATGGGATAAGTTGCGTGTCCACAGCCTTCCGGTCAACAGAGTCCTCCGCGAGCCCCCATGGAACTCCCCTACATCCAGCAAGCCTTTACCATTTCACGTGTGCCACACCCTTGGTACCTCCATGGAGCCCTCAGATTCGTGTCACACACCTTCAGCGTCAACCTCTAGATCTCAGATTACGGGGCAGGACGGGGGAGGTCCGCAGCGGGAGCAGATCCGATGCTGGGAAAGGAAACGGGATAATGAAGGGAAAATGTAAGATGAATTGGGGAGTGTTTGTGGAATGAAAAGGAGAAAACTGGAGATCCCCGAGAAAATTCTCCTAGGTGACGATTTCATCCACCACGAATGACATTCTCGCCAGCCCCGGGATTTGAACCCAGGCCAACGCGCTAAGCAAGAACCACCGCTACTGCATATTATATTACATCGTTGCTTTGCTTTACTGCTAGAAAGTCATATGTCAAGATTCCATTGAAAATGAGTTTATGTGCGAAACATACTTCATATATAACATACATTACATTACTTGTGACAAAAGGCTGTTTGTTGAAAACCACTCTCACTTAATGTAGCTGTGCATTCCCTGTGGTTGTACGTCGTTTTTTCCCAGTAGTTCCAGAACCAAAAGGTCATATGTTGCGTATACAACCTTCTGAGAGAAACGCACTTATGACCTTATGGCAGTAAAGCGACAATATTATGTGACGTCACACGTCACGTCATGTTAAGCTATGCTGCTATGCTATGCTATGCTATATTACATTACGTTTTATTATATATTATTACATTACGTTACGTTACGTAACGTTATTCTATATTATATTAAATTATATTTTATATAATGTACTCTAGCGGCGGTGTTGCTAAATTGTGGCCGTGTGAGAGCATCGGTCAATCCTGTTTTGGAACTTAAATGTTGTATCGGTAAAATTCACTTAATGGTAAAATTATTATTTTCTCGGCACGTGTAATGGGCTTAATCATCTAATTTTACATAAGAACTGGTATATTATAATATATTACATTAATATTATATTATAATATATTACAATAATATTATATTGTATTCATATTATATTATAATATGTTACATTAATTTAATATAATACTGTATTATATTTTATTACATTATATTTCCACTCTGTAATTACATCACCCGGCTAGCCGGAATGAAAATTCCAACCCTGCATTTGCTAGGTTAAACACCAGACAACAGTAAACCCTTTCTTGGTCGCATTACTGGATCCTTGATTTAAGCGCAAGACATTTTAGAAATTTGATACCACGATTATTCAACACAAATGAATCGCTGAGACGCTACAGTGTTATGCAAGTAGTCTAGTCACTGGTCTGCAGGCGCTGGTCGAATAGTATCCGCATTTTGATGTGAAACGTCTATACTTCTTAGAAACAATAATATGTGGAGCATGAATACATATTGATATTAAATGAAAACTAAAAGGATGAAGTTGTATTCCACTAAAGCCATTAAAGCTAAAGCTAGCTAAACTAAAAATGTTTCATTTTATTCTTAAATTTATTTTATAAGTTGCATTTTTTTGCTCGAAGGCATGCTTCTTTATTGTTATTTATTTATTTTTAAGGCATGGCCGAAACGTTGAGAGTGATTTTCTAAGCGTCGTGTCCTAGATTTTCACACTTACTTAAATGTAAATGTAAACTAAATTTTAAAATGTAATTGTAATACCTCATTTCGTTTTTGAGATATTACAGTACTTAATTTAACTTATATAAAGTATTAACCTGATTTTTTAATGTGAGATTCTTCGATGCTTGATTTACAAACTACCTGATGGCTTTTTATATTGTTTATACATTTTGTTTAAACAAATAGTTTACCTAAAAAATGAAAAAAAATCCGCCATGCTATTACACTACACATTTAAAAAAAATAATTAAAGCTTATTAAGAAAATATGATTACATATTCTATTGCACACATTGTGAAGTATATTGCTAAATAATTTAAAAGGTATATCTCTATTTTTGTGGGAGAAGATACATTTTGAATGTGGCGAAATAACATGCAAATTCAAGAAGCGATAACAAGAGAAAACTGCTATTAAAGTTTGCACGCACTAGCAGTTGGAAGCGCACTGAGGTTTTAAACGGCATGCCATTTTGCACAGGTAACATATACTCGTACTTTAGGATGTGCTTGATTTTTTTACATTAAAAACAAAACATATTTTAAAAAAACAAAATGCTAAATCGACACTTCTGCCATCCTTTAACAAAATAATCTGGAGAGTGTTTCAGTCCAGCAGTGGAATAGCATTTTGATTCATGACTAGTATTGGAATTACTTCGTCTCGTGTTACTTACAACTAGGGCAAGGAATTTGATAATTTTGCATCTTTTTTATATGGAGGTTGAAACGTAGCTCAAATATATACAAATATGTTTCATGAATTAATTGATTAAATAAGGGCAATTTGTTTTTGCATTTTTTGCATTCTTCGTAATTTTCAAGAGATAGCTCTTTTTAGGGGTATTTTAAGTCATTTTCGGCATTTTTTATAGTTATTTTTAAATAAAATGGTTTTACTTTGTATTTTGATGTTTTCATTATTATTTCTGTTATTAATACTTGTCTATTATAAGTTTATAAGGAAGTAACGCCTGGAGGAAGGAAAAAAACAGACTTTCAGTATAACTGGTATATCTGAAGGACTTTCACTGTGTCATACATTTTGTGTAACTTATATAAGTTGAAGTGAGGAATGTGACTGGGAAAATTTGATGAGCATGCCTTTTCAGAAGTTTTTTTTTTTTTTTTTTTTTTTATCGCAAAGGGTGTCCCAGTAGTAAGTTATTAATTTACTTACTTCTTTAGTAAGAAAATAAGAGTGTTTGCAATGTACATTTATACGTAACACACTGTCATTAATTCAATTGCTCTCTAAAATCAACCCCTTTCTTCTTTAAAAAAAATTATAAGTAATAACGGATAATTTAGTGGAGTTAACCTAATTTTTATTATTTACATATATGTATTCCTCACATTTGTGTTCTTTCTTTATTGTAATATTTCCTTCTAACTCAGTTTTTAAAAATCTTGTTAAGTTGTCTTAGTAAGCTTTTATTATGTAATCCCTAAATTGGGAAATCTGAAGTATATGCTATGAAATAAATACTGATATTATACTCAAATCCCTAGAGTAAAATATTGTAGAATGAATGCCTAACGAGCAAAGTAAACATTAAAGTGATTTTTATAATTCAACTAATTTTGGAATACTGGTAATTCTTCTGTAATGGTACATCTTATTTCGAAAATGCTTTTGATTAACATTATCTTTGAAAAAAAAAACATTTGCCTGAGATTGTTATGCATTTCAGCATCTACCAATGGTCTGCATTTTTCGTTGAAGAATGAAGCTTCACTCCACTCCAAAGGTTGGTAGAACAATTTGACAAAACTCAACATGTGCCAAAACATAAATTTTTTCAGGAGGTTTCTTTAGTTTTTATTACCATACAGAAGATATAAACCTTGCATATTGAGGCTTCAAAATGAATTGGTTATGTTGACTTTGCTTATGCTCTTTTTCCACCATCTTAAAGATCTCATTAAAAAACGAATTTGGCAAAAAATGGAGATGTTGAGTTTTGTCAAAACGGTCCTCAATTGTCCATTGCCTTGTCAGGGTGTCCACCAAGTAATGCTGAAGAAATTCCCGGCTTATTCCCTGATTTTCATTGTTCATTTCAGAAATTCCCGACCAAAATGTGAAGCACTTTCTAATAACTGTGTAAGAAAAATTATAGGATTATACATATTTTAAATAAGAAAAACTTTTAGTAACAAAAGTAATTGCAAACAATAATTACTTAGGCTATAACAGACACAAAAATTAGGAACAATAAAATAAATTAAATATACTTTCATATACGGTAGGCCTATTATTGTCTAGAAGTCTTTTTGATCACACTGCAATTTTTCGAATTTTCCCGGATATTTTAACCAATTTATTGACTTTTCCCGACCATACGAAATTCCCGGCCTTTTCCCGGATTCCCGGATTTTCCCGACCAGTGGACACCCTGCTTGTGCAAGGAACTGGTCAGGAAGAATAGATAGTAAGTAGACCTCCCGCAGTTATGGTTATGATAATAATTATAGAGAAGTCGGGGTCAACTTCTCTTGGCAGGGAGAGCCGGCAGTGACGTCACGACACTTTGTTATCAATAAATTGTCTGGCATGTCCTTAAATATGGTGTCACGCTGATAACGAGCAAGACGCCAGGGTTCTCTTCATTGCCTTCATGAATACTGATGGACACTGATTTCAATGAGCTGGACCTCGGGGATGTAGAGGTGATAACATACTCCTTCAAGGGTGAACAAAAAGGATTTTTTATGGCATGTTTTAAGAGTTATAGGCTACCTTAGAAAGAAAGATACTCATAAAATTGATCATGTTATGTAATAAATGGTTATAAGCAAAATAAAACAGTAAAATAGCAGGCAAATACGCACGAAATATATAAGAAATAAAATCAGGTAAACTGATGTAACCAGGCCCGATAAAAGGGAGGTGCAGCCCCTGGGTCTCAAAAGAGGGGGGCCCGGCTGACCCGGTTTCATTTTTTACTTTCTAAATTTACTCTAAAATAAAATTGATAAATCAATAAACTGCTTACGTTATGAGAATATTATAGGAGAAAAATTCCTCCGACACTGGGACTTGAACCCAGGACCTTTGGCTATTCGCGCCAATGCTCTACCAACTGAGCTAAGCCGGAGTTCAATTCACAACGCCGGATGGAACCTCTCTCCTATGACCATCATGAATTCTCATGTAATGTCCAACAGAGACAATAATATGTGGTTCATGAAAGCTTATATATCTATCTTGCTTAAGTTATGTTTTATGTGTTTATTTTATCTGCATTATTCTGTCGTATAATGGTGTCACGGAATTAATCAGTTAATCTGAAACCGATTATTTTTTTAAGAAAAATTGCAATTTTTGAAAAAGTAGAAGCAGAAATTCTTTCGGACTCAACAGTAGGCCTCACTAACGTTCGGCATTTAAAATCATAATTTTCAAAAGATTAAACTGGTACATATAGATAAAATTGATCGTAATTAGAACATTTTAATGTATTTTTCTGTTTCATGCCCGATTTGGTCCAAAATCAATAGGCTTCGTCCCATGGGCGTTATAAATGATATACCAAGTTTTATGAAAATCCGATAAAGCGTATGTGAGTTATCGCTTTTACAGACACACGGACAGACGGACAGATATTTTCCTACCAGACAATCTCATAAAGTACCGGTACCATTCTGGCACTTAATAATTATGTAATATCATTACATAATCTTTTTGTTGCATACATTATAAAGGGCGAGTTGGGTAGTAAATTTAATATTTGACGGGGGCCCGGGAAAATTTGTACCTGGGGCCCTTGCTTTCTTTCCACGGCCCTGGATGTAACAAAGTGCTAGAATGCTTTTGTTTAATAAGTTATGATTGCAATTATGATATGTAGAAAAGTATTTTTTTTTAAATCGATTTCCGAGTTAAGCTCCAGATTGATACATCTGGCAGGACTTACGGAAGAACAAACGTCAAGTTTTTTTTATTATAATTTTTTTTATGAACATATATCAAAATAATATCGTCCAGCATCAGAATAACTGATATCTTGACAATTGCACACTTACATACAAATTTAAAAAAAAAAATGTCAAATTGGCTGGCTACGGGATTTGAACTAGGGACCTCCAGAATCAGAGTCCAAGATGTTACCATCTCGGTCACTTCGCTCAGTTTAAAGGTAGAGTTTGATAAGCATATGTGAAATAATAGTGTTATTTGTCTAGACTACCTGTATTGCAACTTCCAAAGCCATATATGAACACCCTAAAACAATATGTTGCCATGATAACTGATGTACATATCATAAGTTCTTTCTATATTACCATGAAGTAGGCACTAAATTGGGCATTACTCCGGTACCGGTCAACCGATTTGGTCCAATATCTATAGGCTTCTTCCCATGGACGTTATAAATGCGTATACCAAGTTTCATGAAAGTCAGATAAAGCGTATTTGAGTTATCGCGCGTACAGAGACACGGACAGGCAGACGGACAGACAATTTCCCGTCCCCCACACAATCTTATAAAATACCATTCTGGCACTTAATAAGCACCAAAATAAGCAAAAAAAAAAAAAAAAATCAGGTAAGTAAAATAAATTAATAGTTTTAAATAATGGACTTCTTTTTTGTGATATTTTCCATGTATCAAAACATAGTATACAATATAATGCAGTTGGTGTTGGAGATTCAGAATTAACAATATAATTACGTTGAATGTGAATAATTTAGTGATTTCCGAACTCATTTCATAATAAGGTCACTTCTAAATAGCTGACTAGTGTCCATTACTAGGAAGCTTGGCTTTATAGGTTCCCAGGAATATTATTTATTGCATGAAAATTACACTTTTTAAACTTTTGGACACCATCTGCTTAAAGAAAGATACCCATAAAATTGATCATGTTTTGTAATAAATGGAGCCCTTTAACGTTACAAGGCTAGGTAATTCCGCATCTCCTTAAAATAGTGTGTTTCACATTGAGTGGATTAAAATATGTACTTTACAAATTACTTCCCAAGGTCAGACGTTTGAGGTACTTGAAGCAAACTTACGAAGCGAGTAGTGGCGGCTCGTGTATAGGCAATGTGGAAATGCAGCACCCCCTATTTCCACTTGATATTATCAATAACATTTAATATAACGAGTCATTTTGCTTTAATTCTTTCTTTATACTTGTACAATACATAATCCTTAAGCTTAATGCCAGTAGTCATTCCCCAATTGATTAAAAGATAAAAGAAAATCTTTGTATGGAACTATGCGCTTCACAGCGTGGTGTTTGACTGTTGTGTTCATGCGGACATAGGAAGGTGCATAATGTATTTCTTACAGCAGTGCAACTGAAGGCGACTTCCACTCCTTGAGGATGAAATCATGAAATGCCAATGGCGCCGGTGATTAACGGGGAATCTGACTCAACTATGCGACACTGCATTTTGATGTTGGTGCCACTATGTCCTTGTCTAGCAGAATAAGTGAAAACCATTCCGGTCAATTCCCCTTCATCGTTAAAATTCTAGGAAAACCCCGACTTGTTTCCACTCCGGAGCGTTGCCACCTGTCCCGACATCCCGCATTTTAAGAACATTTTCAGTTTCCCGAATCATGCCTAAGAGGGATGCATTATGTATTATTTTCACTATTTTGCTAGCCATCTCTTTTCTAATGTTAGTGTTACTGTTACACAGCCTATTCAGTTTTGGCTTTGTAACGAATATATTATACTATTTTTCTCTTATTAATAAATTGTTCCATGTACAAATTTAGGTATGAGGATCGGAGATATGCGTATATTCGATAAGTGTCCCTCCTTGGCCTTACCAAAAGGTGGCAACCCTACCACTCCCTCAATAACTCCCACTGTGGCTCCGTGCATGAACCCAACAACACACATATTTGTAAATCATGGAATAATGATATTTAAAGAGTCACTGACTGTATACCTACCTACTATTTTCGTTAAATTTTATTTATTTGCGTATTTGAAAATCTACCATTGAATCGAAGAGGACCAATGCGAACTTTATACGAAAAGTTCTGGTAACCCATCAAAAGAGATTATGTGGAGTGTTTTTATTACATAGCCGAAACCAAATCATGACAATTTTTATCTTCGAATCAAAATAGTATGGTTTTTTAAGTAATTTTTATTATAGCTCTTGAGTAGAAATATTATCGATAAAAGTGTTTTATCTTTTGAAATCTGAAAAACTACGTATCCTTCCTCATATATGCTTATTTTATGCAACATTATGTGTGTATTGTGGATGCCATTTTTTAAAGACTCCCCCCCCCCCAAAGAACTGCCCCTACCTACTGCCACCCTAATCCTCTTCGACCTGTCAATCAGTGAATAGAAAAGTAATTAGGCGCATTCACACTTGTCTGCAGTCCAATACAATGTTGCCAAATACTACATACCACAGCAAGTTTACTTCACTTGAGAAGTGGTGAATGACAGCAGAAGCCCACGCGACTACTTGGGCACCTGTTCTTTGTCGGTGCAGATTTTAGGATTAAGAAACAATGCTATTATATTCTTTTGCAGATAGACGATGGTTTGGGACGAGCGAGGCCTTCTTAAAATGGCACGAACGTTAAGTGCGTTCTTCTGCCTCATTTTGAAATCAGTGAAATATTTTGAATTTTTGGTATAAATTAATTTTTTTAACAGTATCTCGTATTAGGCTAACTGCTTCTTTTGCAATTGAAGAATCCAGTTGAAATTATGACTTCCACTATAATTTCCCTAGGCAAATTTTGGGACGCCTGGAAGGTGTCAAGACAGGAGAGAATACTATACCCTTAGCAAATAGTGATGGCGCGTGGAGCCAGGTAGGTTCCTTCACCAGCAACACCCTCACAGTTACAAGCGCAGGGGATTAGTACCAACCGTAATTTCCGCCCTATGAGTCACGTAGTCAATCAATCTTAGATTTTTTAAATATGTCATTTTATCTTAAAATGTTTGTTATATATCAATTCTACACATAATTACAATGTACAATTTACTTTAACATGAAAATTTCTAACAAATACACAAATAAAAGTTACGAGAAAACTGCTTCCAAGTCCTATGTTCCTATTAAAGTAAATTATACATAGTTTGGTGTCATTTTTCTTGTAATTATTTGTAGAATTGATATACAACATACATTTTAAGATAAAATGGCGTATTAAGAAATCTAAGATTGATTTACTAGGTGACTCATGGGGCGGAAATTACGGTCGGTACTAATCCCCTGCGTTTGTAAATGTGACGGTGCTTGCTGGTGAAGGAACCTACCTGGCCTCAACCGCCATCCCTGTTTGTTAAGGGTATAAACTTTTTTTATCAGTATCTCGTATTAGGCTAACTGCTTCTTTTGCAATTGAAGAATCCAGTTGAAATTATGACTTCCACTAAAATTTCCCTAGGCAAATTTTGGGACGCTTGAAAGGTGTCAAGACAGGAGAGAATACCACACACTCTCTACCAGGCTAGAGGGCAGTGGTGGCGCTGGATAGGGAAGTCTTCTGTTCGATCTCATTCAGTAACAATCTTATTTCTCATTGTGGTCCTGCCTAATCTGACGGTAAATTAGGGGGAATGACAAGTGAATCGTTCCAGCAGCTGTATTGGAACCGGGTCGGCTCGGGTGGGGAGTGAGTGTGACGTCACGACTACGCAGCGGCGGAGCGCGAGGACGTGTGTCGTTTTCAGTTACTCGAGTGATGTGTGTTGGGAATGGACATCTGCGGACTCCACATTCTCCAGCACCTCGGCGGTAAGTACACCACTTCATACACATATACACGTGCTTTGCCAATCACTACATCTCCAGTTATTTAATTATCTGCCAATGTTACGTACAGGCCCTGGTTTATAAACGGGCAGCCTGGGCATTTGCTCAGGGCGGCAAACTTAGAAATGGCGGTAAAATTTTTAGGGGATTTTTTTCTTCTTCAAAATAAGCTTTAAGCTTATTGAATTTAGAAATTAAATTTGAATCAATGAAAAAATGTTAGATTAATTTACGATTCTCGTTGTAAAGTAGAAATAACACAACACAGTATGTTTTTGTCCAAAAAATATTGGTTTTAACATACCTGTAATATAGACTTTTATGAACATAATTCAATATTTTTTAGCACTTGTTTCAAACTTACCAAATATTAACTATTTTTGTAAAACTTCAAAGATTTTCTATATTATGGATTACAAATATTTTTAGATATTTAGGAATTAAAAAAAAATTACTTTATATAGCACTGATGTATTATTCGCCAAAACGTAATTTATTACTTTTATTTTAGGAAAAAAATTAATTGTGTTTTGTAGCCTAGATAATGAATTGATTACTCGCGATAATATCGGAATACTAACTTACTTGAGTCAGGGTGGATGGGTGGAGAGTAAAAAAAAGGGGGGGGGGAGGTTATAGAGAGCTTTGCCCAAGGTGCAAATCGGGGCCATAATTATTTGTGTCTTGTGTTAAATTCACTGGGCTTTGAACTGGATCGAAAAAATGAATAGGATATGTCGATATCAAATTATTTCTTAGTAGGCATCAATGTTTACATTTATGTAAAATAAGGGGAACCAATCATAAATATGTTAATTTAAGTTATATAAAGAATGGGATATTTTCATAATACATTTTTACAAAACATCAGTGTTTGCATTTATATAACAAACGGGATATCAGTAAAAAAATCCAATGTTAACTAAGCGGGCGTTATTGTTTACATTATTATTAACATTAATAAATCCTTTATTAGCAGGATTATACGTTTATATCGTATGCATAAAAACGAGGATACCAATCATCAATCCTTTATTAACCGGCATAATTATTTACATATTTTACATAAAAATGGAGACACGAATAATAAATTAAATTCGTTATTATCAGGCATTAGTGTTTCCATTTATTTAAAACTAGCAGGTTCCCGCAGCTTCGCTCACAAATATTTACTCAACTGCTAGGTATATATAGACCTAAATCATCGATTTAACATAAAAATAATTAAAACAGTTTATTTATTAAAACTGACATCGTTTTACATAAATTGCAGGAATTACATCATTTTATTCCTAATTAAATTGTTTTGCGTACGGTAATAAATAGAAATAATTAAACGAACAAAACGAATCTTGTGCTGCCATAAGGGCTTACAGATATGATTCTGCGATAAAAATGTATCACAGATTCATGAACCTTGCCCAAATCATGCATAAACAATTAAAACTATTGATAATTTAAAAGCTAAAAAACCCGGCATCGAGGGCATTTCATGATTAGAGTGCGCTGCCCGGGGGAAAAGACCTCAGATTCGAGTTCCTTAGCCCAAAACCCCTCCGTATAGTGAGTTTCGTTCAAATCATCCAATGTTTTCCCATTTAGGCGTGCTTTCACGATATTCTGTCCATCTATGTTTTAAAAAATCAGATCACTGCGAGTCGTAAACAAATGAATAAAGATAGGAACCGAGCAAGGCCACCTTCAATTAATTTCAAAATTAAATACGGTGTTGTTAATAGGTGGCGTTGGATGTACAATTAAACACATGATCAATTATATCAGACATTAGTGTTTACATTTACATAAAAATGGGTAGATTCCGATATAGGGACTTGATAAATATTTTAAAAGCAAGAATCTTTATTTATTTTCACTTAATATATTTTAGTGGATCTTCGCAGTAACAATTTCTGGGCAAGAATAAGAATGTTTATTTGTAATAAGTTAACCGTTTATTAAATCACTATTTAATCACTAGAATCGGTATTTTAATGTGTCAGTATAAAATTTTAGTAAATTCTTTGTTAGTAAGAATAAGAATCTACGATTGCACAAATTCATTTCGGAGCTCCAAGCTTCAATATGAATTTTCCAGCTTCTGTAATGAAGTAACTTAGCTTAGGGGAAGCAAAGAATGCAACACTTCGATAAATTATACAATTATATAATACTCGTATGGTATTAGACCGGAGGCGTGGTCTTGTGGTAAGCGTCGCTGACTACAGATCTGGCCGTGGTTGTCGGCATGCTGACCACATGCCCCCCAAATCCTACCCTCTGCCTGTGGTAGATGACGCAGCGATCGGGTGGTAGGCCAAGTCCCTCCAGGGATGTAGCGCCACGGAGTTTAGTTTTAGTTTAGCTCCAAGCTTCAATATGAAATTTCCAGCTTCTGTACTGAAGTTACTTAGCTCAGGGGAAGCAAAAAAATGCAACAGTTCGTTCAATTATATAATAGTAAATAGTAAAATATATTATGATAGGGTACATTTATTATAAATATAAATCACTTTCAAGGATGTCCGCGAAGTTATTCCTAATAATTAGACCTGGGATTTTAGGCTCCAAAAGTTTAGTTTTAGGCACCTAAAATAAGCTTTTAGAACAAGGAAATAGTCTTTTTAAAGAGAAAATAGGCACTTAAAATATGCTTTAAAATGTATAGATAGACTCAAAATAAACTTTAAAAATATTACAATTAAACTGTAACATGGTATTTTTATTTTATTTTTTACTGTAAGACACGTGGTATTCCTATTCTTAACAGAATTAACGAACTATATTCACTTAAACAGATGCTCTTTCACTGGTGACTTGACACAGTAGTCCTTCCCCCTTAATCCTCCCCCTCCCTCGTCAGTCAGCATTCCTTTAGCGACAATTGTTTGGAATAATCAAGTTTCTGTGAAAAACCCACCTCTGCTGTTCTGCTTTTCATTGAGGGATGTCTATTATAACATTGTAAAAGGTACAGAAGTTGAATTTTATTTTAAATGTACAAAATAGGCATTTTTAGGTACTAGAATAGTAAAATAGGCTCTAAAGATCCAAATAGGCATTTTAGGGCACTATAAAACTGTATAAATGTAAGTGATTTATCATGAAACGTCCATATATTTAAAACAAATCTGATGTGAAAGTCACATAACTTCCTCTGCCCAAATAAAAGTTAGCAGTATTCACATATCCTTTTACAGAATCGCAAGACACAATTTTACGCTAATTATCCTATAAATATCTCAAACTTAAAAAAAAAGAACAAGTGACTGCAGACGTTTATTGAACTTTCCGCCGTAAAGAATAATTTCCGAATTTTATCGAATATTTCCCTCAGATACTTCTTTACTCTATGCATGGCCAACAATACATCTTTCTCACTTCACATTCTTATATAGAATAAGAGGCCGTGAAAGAGCGCGTATTCAGTTGTTCATCACGCAAGACAAAATTTCTACAAACAGTGGGTGAACAGTGGGTGGCTTGTAACTACCCTCAGAGAATTTTTTCGAAAAAAAGTTTCAAATAAAAGTTTTAGCTCTCAGTAAAAGGAACACATGTGCAAATTTTAAAGAAAATCGTTAGAGCCGTTTTCGAGAAAATCGCGAAAAACGAAAATTTCTTCATGTAAAGTCCCCTTAAAAGTAAGAGAAATTTGTCGCCAATCTTCGAATCACATCTTCAGAAGGTACCTGACCTAAATACGAAATTTTGTTTTCATACGATTCTCCGTTTCGGAGCTAGCCTGTTCACAAACTTCCACACAGACAGACACACACACAGACACACACACAGACATGTTTCCAAAAATAGTATTTTTGGATTCAGGGGGCCTTGAAACGTGTATATATGCTAAAAACTCAACTTCGAATTTTAGGGTCGAAAACAATACTTCCTCTACCTAGAGTACCTATGGTACGGGCAGAGGAAGTAAAAATTTATGTTATTTCATAAGGAACAAAATAGGCATTTGCTTTAAAATCCCAAGTCTACTAATAATATCCGGCGCTATTTCTCTCTTTTGTGACTGATATTTTCTGATTTCGTTGAAAAATGGGTTCTCCAGTTTCCAGAATGCTACCATTCCTTTTCAGATATGATGCCTTGATTCTATCCAGTTTCTTCATGTTACTGTATGTTAGGTGTGTCCAAAACAGCTGGATTGCGTATGAGGCAATGGGTGCAATTTTCAATTTTCAAAGATAGAGTGTTACCACTCTCATACTACGCAAATGACGAAAACTTTTGAGTGTACACATTGTGTTTAATCGTAATTTATATAGAATGCTACCATTCCAGTTCTTTGCTTCTTTCCCTCTCCCCATTTCACTTTCATCCCTCAGGGTATGGCTTGGGAGGGGTAGTTGACGGCTGCATCTTCCCAGACTTTCTGCCCCTCTCTTATTACAAAGAGGAGTCCTTGACAGGGGAGGAGTCCTTGACAGGGGTATAATAAAAGAATGCCGTTTCAGTTTCTTTTCCTTCTAGAACCATCGGTGCTTGTGTATCCAAACTCCAGTTCAGGTTCCAATAGGCCTATCCTGTGGGAAAGTTTCGTTTCTGACTCGCTGTATGACGAAAGTTGCATTCGGTTCTAGATACAGTCGAATTTGGTTAATTCGACGTTGGATAATTCGAAATATTGTATAATTCGAATAAATACTCATTCCCCTTGAAATTCCTATGTAAATATATATTAAAAATTGCAATTAATTCGAATTTTTGAAGCTTAATTTGGATAAATCGAAGCCAAAATTTGTCTCAAGTTAATGTTGTAAGGATTCCAAGAGTTCATTGCTTCCAGGAATTCCACAAGAATTCTCTATTTTGCTGAAAACCCTTGTGGATAGCAGCTAGCAGGTACCGTATTAAAGTTATTTTTAACCACCGTTATCTTCCTCCTGCTGAATAGATGTTCAATGGAATGCGAAGTTAACCCCGTCCGCTACAGTCTTGGAGGGATTCAACACTTCTGTGAAAATTTTAGTGTTCATTCTATCCTCCAAGTGTGACTGTGTTTGAAAATGTCAAAGCTTAGAGCATACACCAGTTCCTTTATTAAATTTAGTGTTACGGTTTTAGTGTGGAAAAAAATGGTTTCATTTAACATCCTAACATCAGGATGGCAGTCATAGGTATACAATAATTATTATTTATTGCAATGAGTTTATTTTTGACATTTTTACGGCATTTTCGTTTAAAAAGTCACAGTTTTGGTTAATTCGAAATTTGGATAATTCGATTTTTTTCTGATTCCCCTTGGGGTTCGAATTACTAAGAGTCCACTGTATTTAAGAATCGAACGCTTAGATTAGAGGCTTATGCCAAGAGTACTTTAGATTAATTTATCCTAGGCTCAAAGTTACCGCAGACATTTTCAATATGCAGTACATGCATACAGAAGTAACATTAAAAATTGGTAATCTTGGTAGCTGAATTACATTATAAATTACAACAAAATACTAGAAGTGGTATAAATTGCATTACAAAACCTTAAAAAAGTCAATGCAACAGTTTTCAGTAAATTGAAAACTAATAAAGTTTTCCGTAAGTTGAAAACTAATAAAGTGAAATGTCACTTTAATATTACTCAACCAGATCCAAATTATTGTCAATTATTGTACAGTCGGTTCTTAAAACATTCACTTCGGTTTATATGGGATTATGCTATAATTGTTTGAATTAGCAGAGATACGGAAAACAATTTAAATGCATGCAATAGAGTGCATAATTAACATACAAATATGATTTTTCATAAATATCGGGGTCCTACTTGTTACAGAAATGTGCCACAGCTAAAAGTTGATTTATTGCACTGTAAAATATTTAAAAACTTCTGTGACATAGAAATATGATTGTGTAAACAGGCCTAAAAGGCTAATTTTTAGTGTTCTGGTGAAGTTTTGTTGCCTATTTTTATGTTTTTGCCATTTGTGCCTGTTTTGTTTTATACTTTTTTCCTTTAAAAAATCTTGAGTAGGTACTCTCTTAATGAAAATGTTCTGAGCTTGAAACTAGGAATTGGCATTAAATTTCTTTTGTATTCCCTAATTTAATTTAATTTATTTTATTTAATATGATATGCAACCACATTATTTTCTACACCCAAAAATTTCAGTTGAATTTTCTTTTTGGGTAGAAAGGGCCCGAGGAACCGAATAAAACATTAATATTTTCTTATTAATCAGCCAAACATTCTATAGGACTAAATACAAATACTGATTACAAAATTGAAATTGCTATAAAAAGGCAGACTTTTTATCATGTTTTGAACATGTTTTTATAATTTTTGTAACAGAAAAGCACTTTCATGCAGAGATTTGTGTAGGTTGAATATTATGATTATAAATATATTTTCGTGGGATAGTGTTTTTTCCCTCGTACTATACAAATTCAATTTCCGTATAATCTTGTCGCGGTGCTTAAAATAAAAATCCAGAAAATTAATTACCGGTATGATCACGTGATTATAATCCGTTAAGAGCAGAAAGAGGAAATAAGCTATAATGCTTTGGAATGGTTTGTTTTAGACAGCTTGAATTAAAAGTATAATTTCTAGTGTAACACAAAACACAGAAGTAAAAGTTGCACGTTATTAAAATTAAATTTTAAGGCTTAATTTTATAACAAAAAAATCGGGGGAATACCCCCAGATTAGGGATGAGCATTGATAGTTAAAACATCGATGATCGGCGATAACCATCGATCAACCTAAAAACGTCGATTTATTTTTACGGAAAACATCGGTGTATTTAAAAAAAATAGTTGTTTCAGAAAATTAGGCCAAATTAATAAATAAACTGAGATTTTTCTTTGAAAACTACCGATGTAAAAAAAAAGAGTGCGTGGAACGCCACGCGACAGAAGTAAAACTTTATTTAATTTTTTAATTTTTTTAATTTTTGATTATTGGATTTTTTCAATTTTGCATTATTGGACTTTTTAATATTGGGTTTTTGGACTTTTTAAATTTTGGATTTTGAACTTTTCATTTTGGATCTTTGAATTTTTGATTTTTTAAATTTTCGATCTATGAATTGTTTATTTTTTGATTTTTTAAATTTTTTATTTTTTTATTTTATTATTTATTAAATTTTGGATTTTTGGATGTTATAATTTTTTATTTTGTTTTTTTAAATTTTGTATTTTTTAATTTTGGATTTGCGCGGTAATGAACCTCCGGGTTCCATAAAATAGATAATATACCTTTAGATTGCTTAGGAATTGTCTATTGCCATTGAGGAAGTAAGGTCTGAAAAATTTCCTTTGATTACTCCTAATCATTGAGTTGATTGTTTTCTGTGCAGTCCGCACCGAAACAAGTAAGAGTGTGACTGATTTCGTGACTGCATAGTAGTGGGCATAAAAGAGGAAGGAGCCACGTATCAAAAGTAACGTTGCAGATATTCTCAATTCGATTCCGATTTCCGATTCCGATTCCGTGACTGATTTCGTGACGGTTTTAGTGTGACTGATTTTCCAGATTTACCCTCTACCGCCAATAAGAAGTTTTACTTCAATATTTATGTTTTTGGGAAATTAAGCTGGTGTAAATAAAATTATATCTTAGAATCAAGTTAGGCCTATTAATCTTATTTTAGTTAAAGCATCGATTTGTATTTTAAAAAGTCATGGTTTGAGAAATGCGGGCAAAATACATAAATAAACTGAAATATTTTCATGAAAAATCATCGATTTTGTTTTCTATGTTCGACTCAGTATGTCAATTTATTCATCATTAGATTATCAAAAGTAATACAAAAATATTTTTTTAAATAATTAAAAACATCGATGCCGGGGAGAAACATCGGTTGTTTTCCATCGATGTAGAAAACATCGAAAATCGACCAAAAAAATCGATGTTTTGAAAACATCGGTCATCTATGCTGTATTAAGAACCTTGGCTTAAACTACCCCAGATTCTCCGGTGGGGCCCTCCCGAACCAAATTCTGGCTACGTCCCTACTTTATATTATCTAACATTCTTTATTATCGCGCTGTCCATAAATACCCGGCCCTGATCATAAAACAATTAGGAATGTCTATTTATAAATAGCATTGGTTTAGCGATAAGCTTTAAATTACAGTCTGTGAACCCGATTATTATTGCACGGGTTCGTAACGTGCGGAATATCCGGTGATGATTTCGCAACATTCGCACATTCCTGTAAAAGATTACGTGCTGGTGTTGTCATTGTTGCGTAGTAAAGCGGTGACGTGAGCGCATGCGCTGTGACCTACAACTTACGTTAATGTTGTTATAATAATTTGATTCTGGTCTGCCTTCGCGCCTTCCTTCATGTAAACCATAAGCCTCTTCTTCAGTGTTCACACGTGAGTGTGACGACATTCAGTTATTTAAACAAGACGTCATACTCCGGAAATCAGATTAGAAGAGAAAATAGATAGGATTTTATTAATTTCGTATGTAGAACAGCGGCGTACCCAGCGGGTGGGATTACCCACCCAAAAAATTGCGAATATTTCGGATGAAAATTTAAAACACGTATTTTAAATGTACTTCTGCGTTCTTTTGAGGGAAACACTTAGAATGAAAAAATTAATTAAAAAATCAGGGTCCAGAGAAATGGTTACATTCGATAGAATTAAGTTAAATATAAACAAGGAACTTCTTATAGAAAAAAAGTGTTCCTTAGTAAAATCAGTGAATGTTAAATAAAAAAAATGTGTGTGAACTATATTCTGAACTATAGTTCATAATTATTGATAAACTTCATTGTGAAGCGTATTAATATTTTTCAACTAGTACACGTTTATTAAGAATGCTCCAATAAAAATAAATATGAGATGTTTTTCAGAGAATTTATTTATAAGTTACACAAAATTAAATTAAGATCTTAAATTGTTCCATAGATTTATATAAATGTTCTTGTGACGTCTCCCAAAAACAACTATCTTCTTGTGTTCAAGTAATAGGAGAAGTCAAAGGAAATACACTTCCTCCAGGCCAGAAGATACAGCAAAAGTGCCCTTGATGCTGGCAGCATTTCCACGCTGCAGGGCGATGCCAATTCGCTGTGGTCATCTGTACACTTAGAGGAATAAGTTGACAATTTCACAATAAAATGAAAACGTATTACACAACCACTTGGTAAATCAATAATTGTGCATACGAATGTTCAGCTTTATAAGTTATTAATAAATGTCATACATAATCAGCATTATAATCCAAAGACCTTTCGTATTCAGCTACACAACGTCCTTACCTGTCTTTCAATTACTAGTACAGTGGCGGAAATATGCGTAGGCCTACTTATAGTTCATAAGCATGGGTTTGCCTTTCCAGGACCTACTCAAAATTTAACAAATCATACAGAATCTAAAATGCGGTAACTCCGCCTTGTCAATATAAAAGTTTTAAAATATTAAAAATCAAATATATTTCAACCAACTTGTGGTCATCCTCAGTGATACATTTTTTAGAAAGTTAAAATCTCTTTCTAGGTTTGTTTGATGCGGCCATGATTTTAACTTTCTTAAAAAATGTATCACTATTCATGGTCTCTTGGTTAGCGTCGCTGGCTACGGGATCTGGGTTCGAACCCCGGTATCTCATCGGATTTTTTCTGAGGTAGGGAGGTCCGGAACTGGGTGCACTCAACCTCACGATTCAAACTCAGAAGCTACTAACTTTGCTCGTTTCATAAAGATCCTCGTATCTTAATAAATGCCATTATCTTATTGCATGCCGTAGCGTAGTGGTTGAGGCGCTGCGCTATAAACCGGAAGGTCGCGGGTTCGATTCCCGATGAGGTCGTTGAGATTTTTCAATTGGCCTAATACTTCTGGTGGCACTATGGCCCTGGGGTCGACTCAGCCTCTAACAGAAATGAGTACCAGGAGCAATCCTGGGGGTAAAGGCGGCCGGTGCGTAAGGCTGACAACCTTACCACCTTCATGTGCCGAATGTCCAAAATCTGGGAGCCTCAACCTCATGGAACCCTCTGGGCCTCCATGGCCTGTGTAGGGATCACTTTACTTTTTATCTTGTTGCATAATGTACTATTATGCTTTTTAATGCTTTATGGTGCCCTGATAATCACAATAAAACAAAATAAAAATGAAATAAAATAAAATAAATAAATTATTAACTTATCATTAGACTAACGAATTATTAAATGCGTATTTACAACTGGACTCGAACTATGTTCCGTCTTTATAAATTCATATGCCCGTTCCGGCAAACAAAACGCTGCTGTGTTTCTTTTTAACAAGGAATTCCCGAACATGTCATTCTGGATGATTCTCCCGGGAATATCTGGGGAAATATCGACTCAGAAATTCTTCGGTTTTCAATACTGTTCTATTGCTAGTGGAGACGAATCTGCAAAGGCGTGGTCAGACAGCTCCACCTGGGTGTGCCCAGTTCATCTAATAAATCCCTGTCCCCTGTCAATAATATTGGAGAACTATAAAAAAGTTAAAACAATTTACAAATTAGTATCTTCTTCCTTCTCTAGTCTAACCTCTCCTTTATGCAGCCCACGCCACAACCTGTCAGGAGAGGGATTATTTTTGGATAACAGTCAAACTTTTTGACCAAACAAGGCCATGGAGGGCCTCTCCCAATGAATGTGCAGCCCAATGCCCAAAGGACCTGCTTGGTCTCGTGGTTAGTATCGCTGGCTAAGGATCCGCAGGTCCGGGTTCGATCCCTGGTATCTCCTCGGATTTTTCTGAGGTAGGGGGGTCTGGAACAGAGTGCACTCAGCCTCCTGATACAAACTGAGGAGCTACTTGATTGAGAAGTAGCGGCTACGGTCACGGAATCCATAATTAACGGCAGGGGGTAACGGCATGCTGACCACATGTCCCCCAATCCTGCTTTCGTCTGGTACATTACGCAGCGGTCGGATGGTAGGCCTAGTCCCTCCAGGGATGTAGCGCCACGGGGTTTAGGTTTCTTTAGATTTGTATACTGTATATAACCGAAATATACATATCCAACATATTTCTGACAATTTTATTTTTTGGTTTCAGGGGACATCAAAACTTTACATTTAATTTCTTCCTCCACTTATAGTACCTCCATAGGCGTAACCAGGCCGATCATATGGGGGGGTTATAACATCTGGAGAGGGGGGTTCCGAGGTCCTCCCCCCGGAAAATTTTAAAAATTAAGATGCACAATAACGAGTTTTAAGCTTCCCACGCTTTAAACTCATATTAAGTAATTTATAAGCAGATTTTTAAGAAAGGTGACATATCACAATAATGAAATAAATAGTACATTTTCCCCTTTTTTAATCAATGGGCAAAACCCCCCTCGGTACGCCTATGAGTACCTCCACCTATAGTACCTGTGGTGTAGTTAGAGAAAGTATCGGTAATTAATCAGGCGATGATTAATCATGATTAATCATAAAAGAAAGCTGTTGAGAATGTACACAAGTGACGTATAATGATTCCCAAATGAGAAGTTAGAGCTGAGTGATAACAGCTGATACCCGTCATTCGGTTCTTCGCTGACGTCAGAATAGCATTCAATTTATATCATTTGGCCATCTTCTCTTCTGTCCTTTGATCTCGCGTCGTGAGATTTGTAAGGCTTCTTTCCGGCATACGGAACTTCAAATCGAATGCATGCGAAGGTTTTTCTCGAGGTTATCCAGTTCTATTTTCTTCGCTGCACTGACGATCCCGTCGTATAGCCTATGCATGTACAGTCTGCAATCTTCCAATTCGTAACCTACTTAACAAAGAGCCCCATAGAGTACAGTGTATATCCCCATAGCAGTAGTAGTAGCGAACACAATTTTTACAAAATTCTGAATAGTTTGACTTTGATGGACAGATTTTCATAAAATTTTGTACTTTACATGACAGTATCTTTGATTTGGCTCATAACATGTCTAATATCTGTCTAGCTGTATTATTTATTTTCTGAAGTCTGAAATCATACTGGTCTACTAAAAGTAGAGAATCTGTGCTCACCATCGAAAAGGTGGAGTTGTTCTGCCAAAGAAAGAAAGAAAGAAAGAAAGAGAGGGGGTTAAAATCATGGGCGTAGGCAGGGGGGCAAGGGGGGCAACTGCCCCCTCTGGAGTGCCTTATGAATGAATTTATTTTTGGTATTCCTTGTCTGTCAACCTGTTGTTGCATGGAGAATAAAAAATATAAATATTTTATAATGAGTTTAGCAAGTATTTTATACCTGTCTCAGTGAATTTATTATAATCCGTCACCAAGACTGTTACTCAAAAGAACGTCATCTATTAATTTAAGAACTTTGCAACCTCGTCGAATTCGTCGGGTTCAAAACTACGGGCCGGGAAAATACGTGAATATTAATATATTTAGCCTAATTATTTGAAATTGAGGTCCAAAATTAATTTTTAGTCGATCATGATAAAAATTTAATTCCACTCACTTTAACGTGGATTAACTTCAATTTGAAATTTGCTCACAGTAGCTTAAGTTATTGTAATACCGCTAATTTTTCCGGATAGTAAATAAATTATTATTTTTTATAGATTACTGCATCATTTTTCCTAATAAATAAGAATCGCTACCTTTAGAATTATGTTGAGTTTGCCCCTCCCCCTTAAAGAAATTCCTGGCGACGCCTCTGGTTAAAAGCCATGGGTTTACCATTTTCCGAGCATGCGAGGCGCATCCATAAAGTAAGTTTCTCTGGGGCCGTCTACAGAAACAAAACACAATTTCATGGACATATGTATTCCAACAGATGCAGCAAGTATTCGAGTATTATTCAACATAATTGCCACCAAAATTGAAACATTTGTCATACCGTGGAACCAACTTTTGAATACCTGTATCGTAGAAGTCTGCCGCCAGAGATTTGAATCACTGTGTGAAAAACATATCTTCCTCTCTGCCATTATCTGTCATCCCCTGTCATTTCTTGAGGTGTAGGAAAGATGGACATTACTGGGAGCGAGGTCCGGGCTGTAGGGTGGATGTTTAAACACCTCCTAGCAAGTCTCCTGCAGAAGTCTGGCTGGGAGGTGTTTAAGCATTAAACCTCGCTCCCAGTGATTTCCATTTTTCCTACATCTCAAGAAATGATAGAGAGGAGGAAATGTTTGTCACACAGTGGTTCAAATCCCTGGCGGCAGACTTCAACGACATAGGTAGGCCTACTCGAAAGTTGGTTCGACGGTATCTCAAATATTTCAATTCCGGTGGCAATTACTCGTATGTTGAATAATACCGAATTCTTGCTGTATCTGTTGGAATATATATTCCACGAAATTGTGTTTTGTTTCTGTAAGCGGCCACAGGGAAACTTACTTTATGGACGCGCCTGGTGTATTCGTTTCTCCCAGCCTTAACTCCAAGAAGATTTGGGTGTCCGTGGAATGAAATTCAGAAAACGTGATAACTACATGGGGACTCCGTAAATCCCGAGTTCGTCCAATGCTCATACATAATACGGTCTCAGCCTCACATTTCGCGTTGTTCATCAGTTCCCTGACCATCGCAAGGAGCCGCGGGACACAAGCAAAGCATTCTTGGTAGTACGTTATTTTTTCGGTGTTTTCTGTTTTATTTGTGTTTTCCTAAGACCATGTGTATGCTTTTACCTCTTGACAGCAATATGTCAACTTGTATACACTGATGTTCTCGCTGAAAAGTAAACTGGCACATTTCCAGACATTCTTCGCACATTAGTTCTGCAACCTGTCACAGAATAATTTCAAACAACCTTTTAAACTTGCCAACATCATCCAAATTAACTGTGAACTACATCATGTCTTAGCCGAAATTTAGTCTTTTTTTTAAGTGTTAGTTCTTAAAGGAATGTACGTTAATTTATTACAATATACTTCATGGTTGGTCAAGATTTAAATCCACGATTTAAATAATCTGAGACACAAAAACAATTACACAAATTCATAAAAAAACATTTGTCCCATGTGATCTGTTTCTGAGTTAAAGCCAATTGGACTAACTTATAATGTTTATGACATCCGTTCTCGCTGCAAACACAAATTAAACACGAATTGCATGCTTGTTATCCTAATTGGACTGTTTTTATTTTGCATATAAAGTCATAGTTTTGTCAATTTGTGATCTTGGTCATATTTTGGCCATATTTGTAATTTAACGTCATATTTCAGTTATAAATTCGGTAAAGGAGCACAATTATACACTGTATGTACTATATGGTTGAGATAAATTTGAAATTTAGTTCATTAATTTAATGTTTATGCCAAATTAATGGGTAACTTAAAGTTTAAAATTAATGCAATTGTTTATGTTTTATAGCGACACAGCAAACAGGAGCAAATTCTTTAAAAATAGAATTTCATTAAAAGTAAAACTGTTTATCACCAAAATTGTTAAAAAGTGATTTCACCTCATCGTCATCTCCACATATGTACTGATTGTTTCTGATTTATTGCCATTGTACCATGTTGTAAATATTCACCCTTCGTTAATTCATCACTCACATCATCATCATCATCTACATTTATACCGAAGTCTTGAAACCAAGATAGCCAACTGTATGTAAATATTAGTCTATGTATTATCTGTATTCTCCCCAGTAGTGTAGCCTCCGGCTGTGGGACTCTGGGTCAACTATGGTCAAATAAATAAAAAAAATAATAAAATCAGGTAAACTGATGTAACAAAGTGCCAGTATGTTTTTGTTTAAACAGTTATGACTGCAATTATGATATGCAAAATATGTTTTTTTAAAAATTGATTTCCAAGTTAAGCTCCAGATTTATTCATTAAGCAGGGCTTACGGAAGAACAAAGGTCTAGTTTTTTTTTAATGAGATTAAAATCTTCCAGCATCACCTGAACTGTACAGATATGTGATATCATGACAATCGCACACTCACATAAAAATGTAAAAAAAAAAATTCAAATTGGCCGGTTTCGGGTTTTGAACCATGGACTCCAGAATATGAGGCCAAAGCGTTACCATCTCGGCCACCGGGGTCATTTTAACGGTCTAGTTGGATAAGCGCTTGTAAATCGATAGTGTTTTTTGTCATAGCTACCTGTATTTTAATTTCCAAGGCCTTATAAGATAACAGTAAAACAATAGGCAGTGTTGCCAAGATAATTGATTTTCATTTTTTTTTATAAATTCTTTCGAATACATATATTACCATAAAATAGGCACTAAATTGAGCATTACTCCGAAACAGGTCAACCGATTTTATCTATTATAAATAGACGTCTTCCCATGGACATTATAAATGCGTATACGAAGTTTCATAAATATACGATAAAGCGTATTTGAGTTATTGCGCCTTTAAAGTAGACATTAAATTGGGGTTTACTCCGGTACCGGTCAACAGATTAGGTTCAAATTCAATAGGGCACTTCTCATGAACGTCATAAATGAGTATACCAAGTTTCATGGAAATCCGATACAGCGTATTTGAGTTATGGCGCCTTTCTATTAGAAAGGCGCCATAATCTATTAAAATAGGCACTAAATTGGGCATTACACCGGCACCGGTGAACCGATTTGGTTCAATATCAATAGGGTTCTTCCCATGGACATTATAAACGTGTATACCAAGTTTCATTAAAATTCGACAAAGCGTATTTGAGTTATCGCGCGTACAGACACACGGACGGACAGACAGACAGACGGACAGACATTTTTCGTCCCCACACACAATCTCATAAAGTACCATACTGGCACTTAAAAATAAAAAATACCCGATTGAATTCATGTGATGTAAGAATTTAGTGTCTTTAAACGTTTTAAATAGGAACATTTATTTTATTAGGTCATATTTAGGATTTTGGGGTCATATATAGTCATTTTTACGGGCATAATTGCAGTCATATTTTACGGTAACGGGGATCGAAACCGGACTTGCTGATCCATAGCCAGCGAAGCTAACCACGAGACCATACAGGCGGTCGGAGTACATTTTAATTTAGTGAAATTTTCGTAAGCAATTTTTCATTTCGGGGGTAGGGGGATGGGAGGGTCTCTCGGGCTCCCTGCCTGTCCACATCCTTGCACATCATGTGCGTGTCTCGTCAGATTTTGCGAACGAGTCCAGGTTTCTGCACGTTGTAGATATAACACATCAAAATTTAATATCGCTCAGATCCTTGTGGACCACAAAGCCTCTTCTGAACCGATACAAGGGAAAGTAAATTAAAGTCGTTACTTTGTGCTACTACTTGAAGAGAAGAAGAAGACTTTGAAAGTCTTTGTTCTAGTCCTTATAACTCTTTCCTGTTCTTTGAATTCAGACGAAGAGGAAATTGATCTTTTAATAATTCAGAAGTAAGAAGCTCGAGGCCTGGGTTTCATAAGAGTTTTAGATTCTGAGATAAGTTGACATTTATACATCTTGCCCATGCGTTTCCTGGGGTCTCTTAGGTTGTTAGCCAACTGATCTAAATATGAAATTATATGCATGGCATTTCTCACGTACGCAGTTAGAACAAAGTTTACTCACAGTATCCCTTACAGCAGGTATGGGCAACCTTTGGAAAGATGCGGGCTAAACTTTACGATATTTATGTAGTCGCGGGCCTTAGATAATAGGTAGTTGCGAAAAAAGAATCATGATACGGTTTCTTGTATTTATAAAGTATAATGTTAAAGATACATGAATGAGAACAATATCGAACTGATTAGGCATTTACTAGCAAAAAGCAGAAATTAATGAGAAGCTTAAGCTTGGACTTGAGAAACAAGATAATCAATGTTGGCATCAATCCCACTAATACACAAGCGCAGAGTGTTTTCCAAATTTTCATCTGTAAGTCTGGTTCGATACTTTGATTTAGGCATATTGCAGCATTTTTCTAGCGCTGACCGGAAGGAACACCCTCGTAATTCAGGCTTTTGATTTCCCCCTCTCAGTCTCTAGTTGGCGAGAACCGAAAATATTTACTTTTTGGAGCGCGATTTTAAAATGTTCCGCGGGCCGGATCTAAAGTCGGGCGGGCCACATCCGGCCCGCGGGCCGGGCGTTGCCCATATATGCCTTACAGCAATGAGGTATGTACTCTTTCTTTGCTACATTTAGGTTCTCAATTAGTTATTAACTAAGGTGCGAACGGTCCCGAGTTCAAATCCTGGAGGGTACCATCAAACTTCATGAAGCTAGTAGTTTATTAATCATTAATATTAACATAGGCATGTTGTCTTGGAGGATGTGAGAGTGGCAAGAATAAAAGTTTACTTGAGAAAATTAAATTTTAAGAGGCTTAGGAGAGGAAGTTGTAGCAATAAAATAAAATAACTAAGCACCAACACTTCAGTGAACGTTTTAACCCTAGCCTACATATAATCATGAAGTCATATAGAGAAAAGTCATGACTTAGTCAATAGTATTAAGGGCCAGAATGGTACTCTACGAGATAGTGTGGGGGACGAGAAATTTCTGTCCGTGCGTCTGTACGCGTGATAACTCAAATACGCTTTATCGGATTTTCATGAAACTTGGTATACGCATTTATAACGTCCGTGGGAAGAACCCTATTGATACTGGACCAAATCGGTTGGCCGGTACCGGAGTAATGCCCAATTTAGTGCATATTTTATGGTACAGCAATATACTAGAAATAATTTATCAAATGCAAATCAGTTCTTACGACAACTTATTGTTTTACTTTGTTCCTATACGGCTTTGGAAGTTGCAATACAGTAAGCTTTGACAAATAGCATTACCCATATATTCCTTCACAAATACTTATCAAACTAGACCTTTCTTCTTTCGTAAGCCCTGTTTAATAAATTGATCCGGAGCTTAACTCGGAAATCGATAAAGAAAATAACTTACTTTCTCCATATTATAATTGCAATTATCACTGATTAAACAAAAGTATTCTGGCATTTTTTTATATCAGTTTACCTGATTTTATTTTACTACTGGTATCATAAATAACTATTATACTTTCGAGGAAAATATTATTTCCTGATTTTGAGAAGATTCATTATGGAGGTAATTATTTTATAAATAAAAGAATATATATTGCGAGGAAGATAAAAAAAAGACAGGCTATGAATGAAGTTTACAGCTCTTTGAAATACTTACAAAGTAATAAAACTCAGTGAATACGTAAGATAACGGGACAGGTAGCTAGGTCGTAGGCGCTTATCTGTTGCCTCTAATTAACAATGGTAAACAACGCACTTATTTGGCTCGTCCATCCGTTCTACTGTGTGATAATGCACCTTATTGCGTCTTGAAAGTAGCAAGTTGAAAATTTGCCCCTTTACGTCATTGTCATACACAGTCTTTGCTCTGTAGATGCCGTGTAGTCTATAGAGTAGGCCTACTTATTTTATATAATCCAGATATTCACTGCATGGACAGGCGGAGGAAAAGTTTGCCGACAGCTCAACCCATGCTCTTCATTTTTACCGCACCAATCAGCTAGATACCTCAGCCAATCAAAATCTAAGAATGTCCTGTGAGGGCTGTGACAGCTACTCGTCTACTCCGCTTGGAGCGAAACGCGGGGTCGCAAGATCTACTTACAGTGAACAATAACATGTGTGAATTGTTTAAAGCGAGGGAAGAACTGAGGTCAGTGATAACAATGAGAGAATATTGCAACGTTGCTTGTGTTTTGGAAAGCGGAAACCTAGACCGAATTGGTCAGATCAATTAACATAAAAAACACCGACTTAATGGTTTATTCCTTTGAAGCCACCTGGGTATGCAATGAAAAACTCCACTATACATTGCTTTATATCAGGACAAGAAATTTCAAGTCTGAAGGCAATAGTCAAGCAAAGAATTTTAATCTGCAGGTTGGAATAGGGCGAGTACACAAATGCTTTTATTTTGGTTTTGTATATAATTAAATTAGAATTTTATTTTCGACGAATAAATAGTCAAATCAACGTAAAAGAAAAACCAGGGGGGTCGTGGACCCTAGGGCCCCCTGGATCCGCCACTGGTATGTGCAAGCTACAAGTAACAATACAGCTTGCAATTTTGCAGTCTGCAACGTGATGTGTTGCATAGGGCATCCGCCTTGTTTAACAAGCATCATCTGCCTGCCTGAATGCATTAAGACTAATCCCCAGCTATCATCTATTAGTTCACCGTCAGCCGTTTTCATTATAAAAGCCCTGACAGTCTGTTACTAACTAACGGGTGTAAGTCATAGTTTGAATTAGAGAAATCATAAATCGTACAGGCCTAGATCAACCCTGTCCAATTGGCGGCCGTTGGAAGTTGTTAATTGCGGCCCGCAGAATAAACAGAAAAAACTGTACAGGCCTAATACCTTTGAGAGGATATTAAAGAACTATGCCATCGTCAAGATGATCCATTTGTTTCAAAACAGAACTGAAAAGTACACAAAATTGCAGAAAGTCCTTTTTCCATTGTATGTACGATAAAACTTCAACACAAAACTATATAAATACCTGAAGAAGGCCTAGTGGTTGGGCCGAAACGTCGGAATTTTAATATGTTATAAGTAAAAAAGACATCCATTGTGAATTTTGTATTGTTTTGTGTTGAAGTTTTATAGAACTGAAAAGAACGAGACGACTTTTTCAGACTTGCCTACCACTTCATAACTGTTTTCTGCTTCTGTCTAGCGTCTTAATGTGTAACTACTTGTTGACCGGTAACGAGGCCTGACCGGCAACGGGGCAATATCTCCTACATATAATATGATGAGATGTAAGATTTTTACTAATACATTATGCTAGAGTTTTTATTATGTCTTTCATCAGAGTTCTAAAAATGGATTCGTATGCTGCAACTGTAAATGCAATAAGTGCATTAATACTAAAGCAGATATAAAAGAAAAAAAAACGTACAGTATTTGGATAAATGTTGGAATAGGGTGAAGTACCGGTAATAAGAGAAACCCATCAAACTATACAGAGGACTTAAACTTGAACAAGTGAAAGCTTTAAACATGGATGATGAAATATTTAGGTTTACTGTTTCAAATATGTCATGTTATATTACAAAACAAATTATTTATAGCTTCTACTATGTTCTTGTGTATTTCTAGGCTTTTGTTCCTCTTCTTAATATACTTGTGCTTTCAATCGTATAGTTTTTCATGTTACTCAATACGCGAGATATAATTTTGGGGTTATCACAGACTTGTCCGTCATTTTCTTCCTAGCCACAGTTGTTATCAAAGGTATGATATAATTTATCAAAGAACTACGTCACAGCTAGATGCGATCAATCTAAAGGGGCTAAGCGCCAAAAACTAAAATCAGAGATAATGATTAACACTGCCAAATCTTCCAAGTAATTTGAAAGAAATTAACTTAATTATAATAATATAGCTGAAAGTGAATCTTTCTTGAAACATAAGAGCGTTTAATAGTATATTGCGATACAAGTGCCGTAAGGCACGTTTACGGGTCGAGGAAACAGATTGAAAACCCGAGGCGCAGCCTCAAGTGTGTTGCATGCTATTTTTTGCACGACGGTTACTTATATCAATTTAATTATATTAATTGTGATATTACCTGAAAATATTATGTAAATACATTCTTGAAAACAGATGTTTATTTCAGAAAGTGATTCGCATTGTTATGGGAACCGAATATTTGTCCTGGGGGCTTTGTCCATAAAGACTTGTATTATGAAGTGTATCGTAATGAATTATGACGTAGCGCTTGGACCGTAAGTAATTTAACCTCATCGCAACGGCCATAGCAACAAGACTGTGTGGGAATGTCAACTTACGATCCATGTAAACAACTTTCGTAAGTAACACTTACTAGCTAAGGAGTGCAAAAAGGTGTATAAAATGGATTTTAATGAGAAAACCGAATAAAGAAAAATCAAAGAAAAGTATAAAAACACACCAAATACAGCAAAATGCACTAAAAATGGCAAGAAAATATTTAAAAAATTGTTTTAAGAGAGATTAATGTAAAAAAAAAACCAGCAAATATGTCTAAAAAGGCTACATTTAACATAGAAAGTGTAAATAGGAAGTAGTAGTTTTTATGTTACCAGAAACAATGCAACTTCATAAGAATCCTAGCCCTAAATACTGGTGGCAAGAAAATATTTAAAAATTGTTTTAAGAGAGGATAATGCAAAAAAAAAATCCTCAGTAAATATGTCTAAAAAAGTCTACATTTAACATAGAACATATAAATAGGAAACAGTTGTTTTTACAGTAGGTTACTAGAAACAATGCAATTTCACCCTAAATACTGGTGGCAAGAAAATATTAAATGATTGTTTTAAAAGGAAATACTTAAAAAAACGCAGCAAACATGTCTTAAAAAAGCCACATTTAACATAGAACATGCAAATACGAAGCAGTTATGTTTCTATGTTGCTAGAAATAATACAATTTCATCAGAATCCTGGTCATAGATACTGGTGCATAGGCTTGCCTTTAAACGTTCAACGTACAAACTTTTGCTACAAATTCCAAGAATTAATAAGATAAATTACTGTAAATGAATACCTTGAAATTATACAAGCTACTCGTACAATAACTCACAATAAGGCAAGGTCGTCGTGGTCGTTCCTCGATATGAGTTTTTATTTAAATTAACTGCCGTGGTCTGATTCAATTCCGGGAAGCGCCTGGTGTATTGCACGTGACCGGCTGGCAGAAGACTTGATTGATGAGGAATTAATGTGCCACCATCCCGTCGTGTCACGCTCTCTTCATTTGGTTTGATTGCTATAGCGCTACTCATATATCCCACTTGTTATGGGGGTTCTACACGTTCATGTCACTTGTAATGCATAATTCATCATAGATAATCTCACGAGAAATGTCGAGTTTATCGATATATTTGCGAGAACGAAGTTCGAGCAAATGTATTATCTGATGGCAGGGGCGTATTCAGAGGGGGGCTGAGGGGGCTTCAGCTGAGGGGCTTCAGCCCCTCCCCCCAAAACGTTAAGTCATACTAATATGTTGCACATAAGGGCACTTTAATTTCTCGGATAGTAGACAGTTTAATTGCACATCTTGACTCATTTTATTCTCTACTAGAATCTTTTTAGGAAATTTTCATTCTTTCGTTGCATTTTTCCCTATTTTGTCTTCAGAATTAACTTTTCCAACACTTTTCCAACATCATAAAGAAATCTCATAATTCCTTAGCTATGAGGCATTCAATAATATAGCCTAGTCAACATAGCAATATTAGAAAACATAATATTAAAGTGGTAATATAAAATACTTAAATACTTTTATTTGTTATTATACTTTAAATATTTATTTGGAAATATTAAGTAATATTTTAAATTTTTCATGTCATATTTTCATAAATTCAAGGTCATTTTCAGGTATTTTTAGGTCATCAACTTATGAGTCCTACTGATAATGGCTTTAGGCTTATCACAGCCCCTCCCGAAAAGAAATCTTGGATACGCCCATGTCTGATGGAACCTGTAATCTCCAATAAGATTTATTAACACTATTCCATGAATAAAATGTAACGGATGTTGTAAATACAGTAGAGTCCCGCTATTCCGAACCCCGCTATTCCGAAAATCCGCCTATTCCGAACGGAATACCTATTATTAAACTTTAAAACAGGTGAAATTAAAAAGACGTTCGTGAAAAAACGTACATTTCTTGTTATACAAAGAAGGTAAATAGACATACATAGAGCCTAAGCTTCATGAAAACGCCTGAACCCAAATTGGAATGAAAGCTGGTTACTTACAGCACATGTCGGCTCCATTTATACAATTCCCCGCACTTAATTTAAGCCTTAACAAGTCAATACGTTGATATTATTAATGAAATCGCCTATTCCGAATTCCCGCTACCGAACGCTGTTCGGTCCCAATTAGTTCGGAGTAGCGGGACTCTACTGTAATAATTGTTTTCTTACTTTGTTGAGAGTATTCTGTCAGTTAAATAGAGGCATACAGTATATACTCGTAGGGCCTAAGCTTGATGAAAACGCCTGAAACCAAATTGGAATGACAGCTGGTTACTTACAGCACAACATATCGGCTCCATTTATACAATTCCCCGCACTTAATTATTTTAAGCCTTAACAAGTCATTGCGTTGATATTATTCATGAAATTGCCTATTCCGAATTCCCGCTAAATCGAACGCTGTTCGGTCCAAATTAGTTCGGAATAGCGGGACTCTACTGTAATAATTGTTTTCTTACTTTGTTGACAGTATTCTGTCAGCCGTAAGATCAAGGCATACTAAATGAATGAAAAGTCCATAATCGATTCAGTGAATCGATTCGAGTTCTCAATGCCACCTATAGTGCGTTACCACAACATGTAGTACGTCAGCATCAGAACGCTATAAAAGCACACGAACTGGCCTGCACCGAATCGAAATTGTATTTTTAATCAATAAGCTACACATTTACAGTATTTAAATTTCTGAAAAAAGTTGTGTTGGATAAAATAATGTGCTTTCATTCTGTTCACTGGCAGAATGTGACGTATTAATCACGGCACGTGGATGCCTTACATGTCCAGTAACATGACGTTTTGTGAGATAAAATTGCATCCTTGCGGCCAGAGGAAGATCGTGATTGGTCTTTATCCGAAGAATTGCTAAACGTTATTGGTCATATCAAACACGCGGCATATATGAATGCAATAGTCAAGCAAATTAGCGCCAGCTATAATGCGATCGGCTTAAATATCGGAAGCCAAGGTTCGATCCCCGATTTATTTTATGGTAAACACTCACCTTTTAAAAATCAATTCTATAATTTTACAACAT